>CM055820.1:33444369-34001869 GCA_029582265.1 Zoroaster sp. YZ-2022
TATATTCTTAACCAGCAAGTCAAGTCTGTCACCTTGCTTTGTTAATGTTGCTCATTCTTCACTGTCATGTTCAAACAAAATGTAATCAAATGTGAATCATCATGATAATGACAAATCAATTTTTTTAATATACATTTTGATTGCATTTTTTTGTACACAGTTTTTTGTATGTTTAAACTAATTGTTGTATATAAAGTCAAGTCAAATAACAAATAATTTGTAATATCATATGACAGAGGAATTTATTTTTTTGTAGGGGCAAGGCCACTTTTCCTGAGTAAAAGGCACTTCCATTAGAATATCATGGGAACACTTTTAAGGGTACTAAAGGGTACCTGTGACCTTCATGAAATTACAGGCCCGGGCTAGGATGAAAACGCATGTCCTATCTGACCTACACTCAGCCCTTACTAGGAGGCGAGACCAAATTTCAAAGATTTGTATAGAAGCTCCACAGCTGAATGAATGATGATGATGATGATGGGGAGTGGTTGTACATGTTATAGATTCACATAGATGTACACTATGATTACCTCTCACGTGAGTTGTTCTTTTCATTGATAGCAGCTACATTATCTCTGGAATGGACGCAAGCCATGTCATGATTGTCACCACCCAAGAAATAGCACGGCCAATTCAATGCTCCCTGTGGTTGAAGACAAATTGTTGAAAAACATCTTTCATAATATGTGATGCGATCTGGGAAAACCCGTCGGATGTCGGCGAACTTGTTTTGAAGATAATGGCAAAATAGTCCCCCAATTTTTTGTTTGACAATTTGAGTTTTTGGTACCATTTTAATTGTTAATATCTAAATGATCATTCTTGAAAATATTAAATAAAAATTCCATCGTTTTATGTAAAAACATAGTGTTATGATGACAGATATTTAAAAAGTTGTTTTTCGTTTCCGCCATTGTTTTTTAAGGACAGCAATGGCTATAACTTCCCGAGAGCATAACTCAAGTTATAGACAACATAGAATCATGAATAAAACAGTTTTGAAAACAACACAGTGTCCTCGTTAATTTGATGTATATAACACAAAAATGACAACTTTCACCATGTGAAGGGTTTTCCCAGATCACATCACATATATACAATTTTCAACAATACTAGAAATTTGACTACATGTACATGTATATCCCTTCACTACGGATCTGGAAGTAGTCAAATATGGGTTGTGTACTCAGAAGGGAGTTGAGAAATATTGCAGGAATGATACTGGCCCAATGACCAGGCGTTATTATGAAAAGTGCGTTAAAACATACATGTAAGTCTACGTGGAATGCACTTTTAATTATTAATTATTATTACATGTATCAAAAGTGTGTGCCCATTTCAAAGTTGGTGGTCTAGACACTCAATGAGCTGGGAGATATTGGTGCTACCCAATGAACTGCAGCACTCCTAAGCCATTTACAGAGGCCTCGTCCCTACCCGGTCATTATTGGCCAATAAGGACTGGGTCATCAAGCTTTTATTCCCTAAATATTAAGCATTACCATACCTCTATTGGTATTGACCCTCCTCCGCACATGGGATCACATATAACATCTCCTAGTTGAGGCTCACTCAATCTATAAGTAAACACCATACAGGTAACATGTGTGTTATAGTGATTCAATCTCTCACTGCTTCTATCCAATGGTAGCACTATTGCTGGAGTACATTTTGCTGTACTCATACTCATGAATAAAGTACTCGACTACAACTCTTTGAGTTGGAATACTCATACTCATACTCCATTTTTCTGTACGAGTACTTGACGACAAGTCTGTCTGGTCTAACAATACACCAATCCAGTTATGACCCTAGCCCCTGCCCACCATGTCACACTGCGGTACTCTTTAACCCTAACCCCCTAGGTATTCTGGCTAGGAACCTTCCTGAATCCTCCAAAATCCATCAGTGCACTTTTGGAAACATGCCCTTATCTTCAAAATGCACCATGCATTTTCGTTGATCTTTCATATTCAGCACTTATGGTCTGTATTTCTTGCCAGGTAGTAATTTTGCCCCATTTGAAGAGGCGGAAATTCCAGTTTCTGAAAAAAAAATTTAAAAAGTGCCCCTTGGAGGATTTTGATGGATTTGGGGTGGTTAGGGTTAATGAAAAATATATGGGGTAATCTGTTTTTCAATACAATGGCCAACCATACCGAACCATGCGTTCAATTTGATTATTTAATGCATACCTTAGCATACAGTGAGCCAAAGTTGATCGCAGTGTTGTCGGACCAAAATGGACAATGTTCCTCTTATGCATGCTTTCCTCAGTCAGATTGATGCTGATTGTCGCATCATCATTATTCACATTTATCAAGACCTCCATCTCAAAATTCTTCATCTTCACAGGCCAGCCGTAGTGTTGTATGAGGTGATGTCCCAGTTTCCCGGCAGCCTCTTGTGAGGAGAAGTTATGATGATCACCCACTCTGTGGCCGGTCACTCTAAATGTGGGAAGATAGGGTGAGCTTTGGGATGATGATAGGTGCGTTGAGGGGCTAGTGTGGGTAGAAGGGTTGTTCATGGAGGTCTCTTCACTTGGTTTATCAGTATTATCAATCTCTGGTGAATTTCCACTTGAAGAATTGTTAGGGTTGAGCTTATCAATTGGAGTCCCCTCTTCGTTTGGGGTGTTTTCAGCTGAGGGTGAAGATGGGCAACAGTTCTCCAGGGGAGTTGGAACAAACTCTATGCCCCTGAAGATTGTCCATGCTTCCACAGATTGAATCCAGTCTGTGTGAATCAAATGGCAGCACAGTTCATGAAGAGATTCATCCTGCAAAAGACAGTGATCAAAAATATGTTATGTTTTGCAACCTTGGAATATATCAGGGGAGTGATTGGGCAGTTTTGAAAAATCCACATAAGGGGTATTGGGGCCGCTGTTGTGAACAGCGCTGGAGTGAAATCTATAGTTCTGAGCGTTTGCTATGCTTTCCTTTATTGCTGAAATGTTTAAAATCCGGAGGATCACAACAATGCGATTTGTAAAAATCCGGAAATCCGGAAAAATCCAGACAAATCACACCCCTGATATATAGATTGATGAAATTCTTGTGCCAGGGGAGAAGAGGTGGTCAGTGGTCAAGAGGTTAAGATGTCTGCACTAGTAAGCAGGAGGTCGTGGGTTCGAATCCCGCCCAAGTCACCTGTGGAATTTGTTCACAGACACTCGGAAAGCACCGAGTATACATTACGTCGGCGTAAGGTGTAAGGGCAAATCAAATCCATTACCTTCCTTGGAATAGTTGAAAGTATTATACTCTGACTCTGCCCATACGGCAAGTACATGTTAATATGTGATGCGATCTGGGAAAACCCGTCGGATGTCGGCAAACTTGTTTTGAAGATAATGGCAAAATAGTCCCCCAATTTTTGTTGTTGACAATTTGAGTTTTTTAACTGTTAATATCCAAATGATCATTCTTGAAAATATTAAACAAAAATTCCATCGTTTTAGATGTAAAAACATATGATGATAGATAATTAAAAAGCCGTCTTTGTTTTTCATTTCCGCCATTGTTTTTTAAGGACAGCGGCGGTTATAACTTCCCGAGAGCATAACTCAAGTTATAGACAACCTAGAATCATGAATAAAACAGTTTTGAAAATAGCAGTGTCCTCGTTAATTTGATGTATATAACACAAAAATGACAAATTTCACCATGTGAAGGGTTTTCCCAGATCACATCACATATTACCAAATATTTGTTAAAATACATGTGTAGTATTGTTAATTCCAAAAGAAGCAAATCATCAAATTATAATGTTATGGTTAAAGGGACAATATCGTCACGTTCAGAGCAGACTTTCAACAGGGCATGGAATTGGTGTCCAAGTTTAAGACTGAAAATTACTGGCTCATTTTATGCAGCAGCAACATTAACATGACCTTATCATGTGGGGTATTATTCAGTCACTGAGTTTATCAAAAACTATCACTCTAATTCAATGCCCTGCTTATCAAGACGATATTGCCCCTTTAAGTAATATTTTGATGACTGAAATTTTGGGATATTACCAAAAGTGTACAAAGCTTGAAATGTTTAAGAACAATTTTTTAATGACTTGTACTTATGAATCCTGGCTATTTATTTTGAGATGCCATAATCATGTAGAGTGAGTTCAAACTTGACATGAATGAGAAAGCGAAGCAGAATTCATAACATTAACCCTCCTATAGGTTTAACACTCAAAGACACTCAAAATTTGTATGTCTCTCTTAACCCATTGACTTTGTGCAGTGCACTCAAATACATGCAAACACATGTGGCTGTGTGATAGGAGGTCAAACCCAAAGACACTCAATTTGTATGTAACTCCCAACCCATTGACTTTGTGCAGTGCACTCATACACAGCTCTGTGTGACTCTGTGGTTTGACCTACCAATTGGCAATGCACACAAAAATACTCAAGTGACTGTCTGTGAGTGCCGTGCTGACTGGGCCAAATTTCAGCCTGGGCATAGGAGGGTTAATAATTGTGAAATGGCACTATTCATTGTCAACATCACAGTAATTCCCTTCACTTCTGAATGAAGTACATGTATACTGTAACAGTTTCAAAATCTTTCATTCAAGAAGTTTTTCTCCCTCAGATCATACTATTTATAAAATCACCTTTCCTTGTTGTAGGTCGATTCCTTTCAGCTGTTTTACAACAACAAACAAATGGTCAATTGTCCGAAGTTCCAAAGCCTGAAAAAACAAAAACAATGAATGGATAATTTGTTGATTTCTTTTAAGTGCACAAGATGACAATCTTGAACATATTCAAGGAACACTGTGTTCCTGTTTTTGATGTTGTAATTGACAAAAAACCACAAGAGTACATCAGCCCAGATTGCACATGCATTGGGCAATCTACAGTCTTAAACTTGACATTGTTTTGGACCCGATAGCATATGTGATAAGACTGTTCCATTCAGGGATTAATCTGGTTGTAAAGGAACATTTCTTAACCCTAACCACCCTGAATCCATCAAAATCCATCCCCCTGTTTTGGAGGATTTCGGCAGATTCAGGATATCTCCACATTGAGCATATGGTGGACTTTGATGGATTCAGGATTTCAATAGTTTTTAACTGCTTAGTCATGTTGGTTGATGTATTTTGATGGATTATAGTTACATGTACTGTACATGTACAGCCAACACTTGTATGTGTTACATTTTGGTGGATTCTATGCAGCAACATACTATACAAATTTTCATGTGAGCATGGTATCCTGAATCCGCCAAAATCCACCAGAAATTTAGTGGTGGATTTTGGCGGATTCAGGATATGTCCAATATCTACACTGGCGGATTCTGATGGATTCAGGACACCAGCATTTTGTGTGTGACAAAAATGGTGGATTTTGGTGGATTCAGGATACTTTCTAGTAAAAATACCCATGGGGTTAGGGTTAATCTGGTTGTAAAGGAACATTTCTTAATATTACCTCTAGGTTGGTGACAACAGTTTTTGTTTGTGCTTTTTCTGGCATTTGATGATATATACTGGAAGTGTATTAATATTGGCTTGACTTAACTGAATTGCATGAATAAAGGGTCATATTAACATCATTAGAGTTTTTCCCAGACCCTCTGTTCATGCTATCCAGTCAGTAACAGAGAATCAGTGACTACATTCATTATCCTGTTGTTAAGTGTGACGTCATTCCAAATTAAACCAGGCCCACTTCGCACACGCTAGCTCTAACCATCATCAAAAGCTAATATTAAAGCCTTAGTTAGGCCTATAATCAGAATTGCTGCGCGCATGCGCACTGACTTGAATTGAAAAACAACCTTGTGCTATGGAAATAAGTTGTAATTATTTTTTATTTGAAGTTGAGGAAAGAATGTCGTATCCGGCCACCACTTTTTAAGGGCTTTTTTTGGATTTTTTTTGCAACCACTAACCAGTTAAAAAATCATTCTATCGATTTTTGGTGGTACAGAAAGCGAAAACTATCTTTAAAATCCACTTTTATGATGGTTTTCGGACTTGATTTCCCTTCTAAAAAATCCTCCCCTTCAGAAAATAGAAGGATCCTATTATAGTTGCCACTACGCATGTACAATGACTGTGTTGGTCACTAATTGTGGAGTTACTGACATGACTGTATGACAGGAAGTCATCGTATACCAAAAATGCCTGATTTTTCATGAAATAAATATCCTGGAATAATTTGAAGTATATGTCCATCATCATCCATATGTTCTCCACCTTACCAGGTAGGTAAGATTACATTATTGGTTATATTTAATGAAAAATAATGGCGGCCAGATACGACATTCTACCCGATCAAGCACGTACAAACTGAAAACCCGAGGAAGGAACTGTTCCTTCCTCCATCATGGTTATAATAACGACGTTAGTTACCATTTTCAACTGACTTCTGCAGAGCTGGAAATATATTCTTCCTCGCCCGACATAAGCGTGGGCTTCATTGCCGAGCTTCTCCGTGCATTCAGCAAGGGCCGTTCGTTCAAAACCAGTAGCGACTGTTGCTCCTAAAACAAACGTTCTTTCTCCCTCCATTATTTTCACTCAGTCACAAAATACCACACAGTGAATGTGTTACGTGTGTACATGTGGTCGACCTTTGACCCACGATATATATAACACTCAGCTCAAAATATTTACGGGTGGCCGTAGAGGGCGGGTACGTGTTCGTTTGTGACTGGCCGGCTGGATACTTTTGGCAAAAGAAAACTAAACGCAATTTGATGAACTTGGCTTCAATGATTGCCTTGGTGCAGTCTTGCATGGGAGTTTTATTCATTTCCCTTCCGCTCAAATAAAAACATAAATAAATAAATAAAACCCTTGAGGAAAGAAAAGTGAGTCGTGAAATCGCAAAAACATGGCGGTGAAGGTCCACATTTTTTTTTCATCGGAACATTGATTAGACCTAGGCCTATATCCATTAACAAAGGACAGTTGTCAGAAGCTCACTTTAACAGTAATTAAATGGCAAAATGAAATAATGGCGGAACCCAATATGTTAACTGTAGAACCATGTTTCTCATGAATATGTTTAGAAGTGTGTCATTTACCTCGTGTGACGAATAGCCTACCTCTATAAAGGGAGGGTACAACAAAACAATTGGTAATGGCTGCATTCTCTGATAGGGCCGCTATAATAACGCTATACAATAAATCATGTTTACGTCATGGCAAAAGTTTGAAAAAAGTGCATAATTATTTGTTTGAATGTGTTTTCTTTGAGTATTTAAAAAAAATTAAAAAACGAAGAAACAAAATCTGGATGATTGGAACAGAGCTTTTATACCAACGAAAGTTAGCTTACGGATAATAACTCAATAATTTTGTAAATGTTTACCATTTGTACGAATGAATTTACCGTACAACCTTCATGTTTGGGACAGTGGCTGGCAGGAGAAAGTGGCCTTTTATCACTGTGCAAAGACAGTGCCTGGTCCTTTTTGTATGCGTGTGCCACCATCCTTCAGCCGCTTGGTAGGCCTACCCTTTGATTGGTGAAACTCAAACTTAAGTATGTTTGTAAAGATACACTCACTGGCCATAAGTATTGCAACATTGAAATTCACGCCAAAGTTCAGTTTGGAGAACTGTGTTACAATAATTTATTTTATTTTATTTACACTACTTAAGACTTCTTGAAAGTGCCTGTGTTTTGAAGTCAATGTTCTGTTTTACTGTTCTTGCTCGGAAACAAAGTCCTTCAATACTTTGTCGGGTAACCACGTGACCTGATAATTGCGGCCATCCGTCTAGGCAATGTCTCGTACAAATTCATGTTGCAATACTTTTGGCCAGTGAGTGTATGAAGATATACAAGTTGCACATTTTCAAGTAGTTGAAAGCGGTCAGCTCATCTGCTCTCGGGACCTCTCCCCTTGCTTCGATCGCGCCTACGATTAACACAAATGCAGTACGGTACATATAGGTCTATGACTACTGACAGACAAATAAATGTGACCATAATTCATAAGTAAATTAAAAGCACTTTATTAAAAAAGAATTAGGCTACCAACAAAGTATACTTTTCATGTACAACCCAAAGAAAATTAATGTTTCTATGCACTGATCTCGATTATCATGTTCAAAGAGTTATAAGGTAGCTGGGGGGGGGGGGGGGGGGAGAGAGCTCTGGTCATCAGATCAACAATAAAATGGCGTCCATTTTCTCGAGTCTTTAACACAATTTAAAAATTATGAAAATATCACTACCGTTTTGACTGATGAACTGAATTGCCTAAAGCAAGGGTCTGACTCACTGCGTTTACATTATAAAATATGTAAAATAATGACGGGCATGTAGAAAATATTAACCCCTTTGAATATCAATCAACATCCAACCAATAAACTAATCAATCAACTAATCAATCAACCAACCAACCAACCAATACGCCAATCAATCAGTCATAGCCCCATTACAAACGGCTTAATTGGTCCGCCTTGTGTGTGAAGAACACAATGACTAACAAAAATGAAGAACAAAATCGAATGTGTACGTGTATATATTATGTGTACCTGTACATGTACAAGATAAACACGTATACATGTGCAACTGAAATCAGATATAAATAAAATCATCTATCAACGGGTACAAATTAATTATTATAATATCACACACATGAAAATACAACTTTAATTATTAATAAGCCAAATATGAGCACAATAATAGCAGTGTTGTATGGACATATAGGACTTATAATAAATAAGTAATAATGTTTGGTTTCAGGCACTTAATTACACTCACTGGCCATAAGTATTGCAACATCCCCAAAGTTCAGTTTGGAGAACTGTGTTACAATAATTTATTTTATTTTATTTACACTACTTAAGACTTCTTGAAAGTGTCTGTGTTTTGAAGTCAATGTTCTTTTTTACTGTTCTTGCTCGGAAATTATGTAATACACGATCGATGAAATCGCCTTAAATGATCATCTCACCTGTTACTTGTAAAGTGCTATTTTGAGCATGTTGCAATACCTTTGGCCAGTGAATGTATTATTAAACCATGAAATGAAGTCCCAAACAAAGATATTGTTTTTTATAAAGTTAAACTATTTCCCCTTTCTTAAAGCGACATCTCAATTATTATTTTTACATTAAAAACGCCAATTGCAAGTGAAATATTTTAAATCACGGGCGATGTACATGTATATATATTGGAGCCTATGAAATAAATAAAAATGATAGGCCATAAGGCAATAATTATCCAAATTAATCACTTTAATTTAAAGTACTGAAATGTATAAATACATGTGTAATTGTATACAAAAATGTAACCATTAGGCCTAGACCTAAACTCTAACTTCAGCGAGAAAAGAATGCCCTCAAAAGTGTTTGCGCAAGCGCATAGGCTACATGTTTACACGTTTTATTAAGTTAATGCGTCAAATACCTAAAAACAGTACAAAAATAGGGATCTGAAAACTTCAAAACAAACTGTGAAAGCCACAAACATCTTGGGAAAACACAACAAACGTGACTAGTCAACTATCTTTTATAGCGTTAATACGCGCACGCGCGAAGCTGGTTTAATAGCAGTGACTTATAAATTAAAGTGAAACTTTGAGCCAATGGTTGATCGAGTTCTCCTGGGGGGGGGGGGGGTAGGATTGCGTTCTGAGAGGTTCCACAACGTAGATGGTTCTATACTTCACGTCCTGAGAGCATTTCCTACTCCGAGTATTGTGTTAGCTGCTCCTATTCCGGTACGTCCAACTAGAAATTAAAACAAATAAAACTCACATTACCTATATTCGCATGATGGAAATGAGGGCACAATATCATTTCAGACTTTTATGAAGTGGCTCACTGAATTGTTCAAAATTGGAAACGTTCTCACAAAATCCAATACAAATTTCGATGCATACTTTCTGGATTTATTTCCTTGAATGAAATATTTGTGTACAAACCAAGTTGTCTTAACCCCTCATCGGAACTTAAAGCCATTGCGCAACAAAATGGTAAGAAAACAACCCGTGAATCTTTTAGATCAATTCATCCACGCATATTTTCTGAGAAAAATGCAAAATATTACCTATGGTCATAATGTAAAAATTATTAATGGAATTTTGATCTGCTTTTTTATTTTAATTCAGTTGCATTTTACAAAAATGGCTGCGCTTAAAAGACAGAAAGATATCAAGGGATGTTATATACATACATACTGTACATACATTATAAACTTTACACCAACAAAGTTTATGTAAAACTTTGATATTGCAAAGGGAAAGAATGTCGTATCCGACCGCCACTTTTTAAGGTTTTTTTTGAAATTTTGTTGCAACCACTAACCAGTTAAAAAATGATTCCATCGATTTTTGGGGGTACAGAAAGCGAAAACTATCTTTAAAATCCACTTTTATGATGGTTTTCGGACTTTATTTCCCTTCTAAAAATATCCTCCCCTTCAGAAAATAGAAGGATCCTATTATAGTTGCCACTGCGCATGTACAATGACTGTGTTGGTCACTTATGGGGGAGTTGACAAGATCAGACTGACATGACTGAGGAAGCAGGGCCGGATCTACCATATGGGCACTTTGGGCACGTGCCCAGGGGCCCCTGGGCATCAGGGGGCCCTCCATGCTGGTCGAAAAAAAAATTGAAAAAAAAAAATTTCCAAAAATTTATTTTCCAATTTTTTTTCCCCCAATAATGTTTTTATCTAATTTATTTTATTTATCTAATAGATAAAAAAAGTTATCTAATCCGAATCCGTCCACCCCCCCCCCCCGAAATAAATTAGTCAAAATGAGTGTTTTATTGTTGGTGAGAATGCTGCTGGAAAGTGCCGATTGTGTGTTAAACCAGTAACAATGGGCTAGATTGGCTGTTTGATGTTCAAGGACCTTGAACATCAAACAGCCAATCTGTTAATGTATGTTTTGTAATAATAATAAAAATCTACAAAGTAACTAGTAACTAACGTTTTCAAATAATTGTAGTGGAGTAAAAGTACAATATTTGCCTCTGATATGTAGTGGGTAGAAGTAAAAGTATTGGAAATTGGAAATACTCAAGTAAAGTACAAATACCTCAAAATTGTACTTAAGTACAGTACTTGAGTACATGTACTTAGTTACTTTCCACCACTGAATAATAGTGAATGAAAATTAATAAATCCTTTGAAATAGTAGCCTTGTGTTGTTATTTTGCCTTTATTGATTAAATCAACTTTATTTCATGAAAGTCAAGTCAACTGATTGAAACTCATTTTCTAATGAATGCCAGCTTAGCATGTAGGCCTTTGTGCGTCTGTCTGACAGACTACAATGACTGTATAGTTGAGGACTTATTTGTCAGTTGGACAAATAAGGTATCTAAATATTGACAATCACCAAATTGTGAATATTTAGAGGAAAATGAAAAAAAAAACTCAAAATTTTGCGCACGGCCGCTTCGCGGCCGCACGCGAACGACCCGTGCCCGTGGGGGGGCCCTTGGAGTTTCAGGGGCCCTCAGAGGTGTTAATCCTGCCCTGTGAGGAAGTCATCGTATACCAAAAATGCCTGAGTTTTCATGAAATAAATATCCTGGAATAATTTGAAGTACATGTCCATCATCATCCATATGTTCTCCACCTTACCAGGTAGGTAAGATTACATTATTGGTTATATTTAATGAGAAAAAGTGGCGGTCGGATACGACATTCTACCCTTGCAAAGCTTTAAGCTTTTTAAAACAAATAATCGGACAAAAGTATACGGACAAAAGTAATTGCATATTTCCTGCTTACATTTAGTAGGTATGGGTCTGTCGATCTGCCAGTATTTGAAGCCATCTTTCGCTTTCTCATTGAATGTAGTTCTTAATGATCTAGCACTATTTGTCTTTGATCTTTGAATATTATAACTCCCTGGCATGGTTCCGTTCAATCCTGACACTATGACTTGGGTGAATGTCGGATCCCCGACTCGGTTGAGTGTGCCGTTCCTGGTGTACTCAAAGCTGGCGACATGCTCGTTCTTTGGTGCCCGAGCAGCAAGAAGACCTAGCAAAAATAATCATCATCATTTAATAATACAACCACCCACTTATGTGGCCATATAAGTCAAGACTGTTTGCGCTGATACCATAATAATAATAATAATAATAATAATAATGTGTGGATTTATATAGCGCACGTATCCACCAACTAAGTGGTGCTCAAGGCGCATTATATTATTATCCCTGCTCATAAGGCTCATAAATCATTCCTGAAACCATCTCAGCTCCCTGGGGAGTATACAGCTCAATTGCTGCCATTTCTAGCGCATATAGAGCAAACCAACTCTGCCTTCACAGGTACCCATTTAACCCCTGGGTGGAGAGAAGCAATTATGATTAAGTGTCTTGCTCAAGGACACAAGCGTCATGGCCGTGATTCGAACCCACATTCTGTTGCTAACACCAGAACTTGAATCCGGTAAGCTAGACCGCTCGGCCACGACACCCCATGTAAAACTTCTGGTTTTTTTTTTAGTACCGGTAAGTGGTTCTGAAAAGATCCAGTTGGTTACAACTCGACGTTTCGATCAATATGCCCTGATAGCCACTTTCAGGAGAATCAGACGGTTCTTTTCAGAACCACTTACTATACTCAAAAAGGCGAGTTTTGACATCGTGTCACCACAAACAGTCCACTTATCCTTTTCACCATGCAAAGCTGTAAGTCTTACTTAAGCCTATGACTATACAGTCCCCTCCCACCCCTTAGCAACGCTGGATGAAAGACTCGGTCAAGCAAAGTGTGTTATACAATAATATTGTCACGGAAAGGCGTGGCTTTATTAGTTAAACCGTGCCGTTTGATTGACAGATTGGATGGGTGTACTAAAACCAACACATCGCAAACCAATGCTCTTTAATTACAGTAAGATTAAATTCAAATAAATATTCAAATAAATATACAAGGTAGCGCCCTCATACTCTTTCTGACTTAATGATGTATCGTATGTGTTTCGGCTATTCTAAACATAAGTTCTAATTCTGAAAATGTTCTTTTTCATTGGAACATTAATTGCTACATGTATTTTACTTTACACTCTTAAAACTTTTGTTGTTGAATCAACTTTTAAAGAGTTCGGTGAGTGACAACACTTTATAAAGTTAAATTCAACTCAAAGAAAGTGTTTAATTAACACGGAGTCAAGTTAAATCTAACTTTATCAATGTTAATTCAACACTTTTAACAGTTAAACCCAACTTTATAAAGAGTTGTCACTGACCGAACTCTTTAAAATGTTGATTCAACCCTTTAGTTTTAAGAGAGTAAGAAGGGAAAGAATGCTTTAAAATGTAATAATCGGTAGAAGCATGGCTTTATAGTAAATTAGTAACGAATTTAATTTAGGCTTATTATGGTGGGTCTCGTCATAAAATAATTTGGGCACTGTTTTACTGTAAAACCAAGATTCTGACAACAATTTTGTGAAATATCTGATTTGAAAGCATTTGTTTTCTTTTCTAAAAGGAAATTATTGATGTTCTATGATGAAAACAACCAATTCCGGACATTACCGGTCAAACATCTTTAATATTAAAAGTTTTAAAATTTAGGGACGTTGGTAAGTTTGTTCTTTTTAGTCGTTGAAAATGAACAAATTGTGTTATTTTCTCCTAGTTGGCGTGTGTTAATTCCTCAGTGCTTTTGAGTCTCTGGTCGAAAAGATAAACCTAGCATGTGATGTCGTCGTCGTGACGTCAACTTACCTCCATGACTGATTACTTTCCCAGATGGCATAGCAACTTGAAAAGTTGTGCACTGTAAAAAAAAAAGTAAGTAAAATAACGGTAAATTGATGGAATTTTTGCGTCAGGGTATATTGAAAACAGTGTTATAGATCAATTTAAAATGTCCAGGAAACAATAATAACTGACAAATAATTGGAAGACTTCATCTTTCTTTCAGAGTTGAAACCTCCAGTTCTTTTCAGAACTAATTACTACTCAATTTGAGAATTCCACATGATGTCACCACAAACAGTTGTTACTTATCCTTTTCACAAAGCTACAAATATTACTTATCTTTCTTATAGTACTTCTTCTGTTTGTTATTAATCATATCAACGTCTCGCACCATAAAAACCCCCAAACCGACAAAATTAGCCAGCACTGATGTTGATTGGCCTATGGCCATCAAGAAAGAAGAGAAATAATGGAATGGAATGACTGAGTTTACTTTTCCCCAGCTTCTTGCTTACACAAATTGCATAACTGCATATAGAGCGGTAGCTCGTACATTGTATAAATACATCGTAACAAAGCTAGAATGGTAATCTGTGGTTTGTGTGTAGTGATATAACACTGGTCAACAATTTTTTTAAAGTTGTCTGCTTCGGAGATAAAATGTGCTATTTATTATGGATTTTGATGTGCTGAATTCAAATATGACAATTAAAATTACTGATTGGCTACTGTTTCCAAGATATTTAAGTTTTTACATTGTATATGGTGTACATAGCAGATTTTTAATCATGAATTGTAAACCTAGGTCTTTTCATGTGTTTATGTAGATACTGACACGGTACCATATCTTGAAAACTAGAGCCAATCAACAATTTTAAGCATGATTTCCATTCTCAGTGACCCATAATTAGTCAAGTTTGACTTCATTTGTTTCGGAAGCATTTTGGCTGTAGACCAGTGGATATTCAATTATGGGTGATAAGATAGGCATTGGCGAATGCTTCACCGTTGATCACATGTTAGTTCAGTACCTCTATGGTTCGCTCAAATCGTGCAGTGTACTTGTTTTTCATTACTGATTGAGATGTCATTTTCAAGTTTATGTTGTCGATCATCAAGCAGAAATTGAGTTGGCCACAGATACATTAAGTCATAATGTGCACTTTTCATTTGATTTCGAAAAAGGCCCCATGAAAAAGAGATATCGACAAAACATACATTCATTGTAAATAAATAATAGGCTGACAAAATAATGGTCAGTGAATAGCGCTGTATATAGTTATGGGGCCTGTGATACCGGTGAGTTATGTAGAAACGCGCTGTGCTACTTGGGGTCATTTTAAGGGGAAGAGTATGCTGAATCACGCTGCACCATTATGTAGAATTTCTGGTGATAACAATTGACAAACATCGAGCCAATATTTAACAACTTGAGGGTGTCTGGATCAAAGTCACACAAAATGTATTTGTTAATGGAATTTTAATATAATTATCATGATTAGATTAATCTATATTGCAGACCCCCCCCCCCCCTTTAACACGACATCGGACAGTTATGGCATAATATTTTGTTCGTATTTATTATGGATATATACGGCATTTTAACAAGTGCTAACTCGTTTTTATTTCGTTATTTTAACACTTTGGACACTGTAAATCATATTCTAACTGCATTTTCGTTTACATACGGTTAACTTTTGAGTTCTCAACACTGAACAAGCCTTTACTGAAAATGATTTTACAGCGCCCCTATAAACTATTGGTACCGGTACTCTTGGAAGGAAAACAGATTTACATTAAACTAATACTTGGTGTAATGTTGATGATGGTATCAACCATCCCTTGAAATATTTATATCTGAAGTGCTATCATGTTAGTACAATTAATTAAATTATTTTGCAAAATGAACTTTTGTAATCCTAAGACATAAATTTCACGTTGGAATGAAGATGCAAAATCTGAATACATTTTCTTATTAACGACTCGAAATGAAATAGGGCCTAAGCTGAAACTCACAGGAGTTGGGTTCTTTACATATATACTACTCAAAACAATTTAGGGAACACCGGAATAATCTCAGATAAAGCAAGATCATTTATTTCAGATAAACACAATGTTTCACAGAATTGATGAGAAACAACTGCACAATGAAACAGATGATAAAGGATGCATGTAGTGATTACACATTTCATGACATGACTACTGAAAGAGAGAGGGGGTTGCAAATGAAAATCCCGGTACATGGAACATTTCAAACCTATTTGATGTTAAATATCCGGTGTTCCCTTTGAGTAGTATATATTGATTCTTATCCCATACATTATACAAAAAGTGTAGGCCTTTAAGTTTGCAGCTGTGCTTACCCTAAATAATTAAGACTAATATTCAGCCGATAAACTCAGGAGTGACAAACCTGTTGCAGTTTGTCCTTAATAGGGCCTATTAGTATAAATCGGTTAGAATGAATTTCAATCGAAACATTTTTAGAGTGAAGTCCTTCGTATATCGATTAATTTTTTTTTTAAATTAATATTTTGTTTATGACTTTTAATTTGTATGTAGTTTATTTAAAACAAATACTAATATTGTACCCTACACTGTAAAAAATTTCTGTATTTTTACAGAGAAAATTTCACAGAAACAGTATGTTTTTTATTTTCACAACACTTAAATACAGATTACAGCCATTTGCTTGGATTTCAAATAACAAATTGCCTGTATTTTTAATATATGGATGTAAAATTATTTTACAGATTTTTGTATACTATAAAAGCAAATTGGGGCGTTATCTTAAAAAACAAACAAAAAAAACATCTGTATTTTTACATCAAAGTGTCTGGCGATGCTGCTGCCACCACTTTTGATGTAAATTTACAGAATTTTTTTTACAGTGTACTTTACGAATTAAATAGTTTATATTTATTTCTAGTTCTTTGACAACAGTATGTGATGTTATGAAGAATATACACATGTATGTTGTTTTAGTTTGTAGTATTTACCTTAAGTTGCATCTTAGTCCAGTGGTCTGTATATCCTTGCGGTAGTTTGACAGGGTCATGGCGGGACCAAAATGTCATCCTGCAGAAATATCACAAATGAAAGGTTTTATAACAGTATATAATGTACCCAAAAATCAGAATCAAATTACCACAGATATTAAGTAGCCCTATACCCTCAAGAGCACATCACCTCACCTCCTAAAAATATTTCAGGTTATTTTTATATTTTACATCATTTGATTTGTGTTTGCTTAATTAGGTCGGACCCCCGCCAATGATTGTAACGAAGCGACTTCAATGCCGAACTTTGGGAATCCTCTCCAACAAGGTGAATTTGAAATGTCTTCTCAAGCATGATACACAATATTCAATGTTTGTTTGTTTGTTTGTTTGCTGTCGGGTGAAAATGGCTTTATTATTTATGACTGCCGCATTCTGGCTGCCCACATCCCGCAAGTAAATTCCGTAAAGTGGATTGTAATAAGTAAGAGTAAAAGGTTGAGAAAAAATGAAGGATGTTGAATTCGTTTTTTAGTTACAAAGAAGTTACCACACTGTAACAACTCCCTAAACGGTAACACAAAAGTTGTGGTCGCTTGTTCCGCACCGACAGGTGCTCTCATGGACTCCTTGAAAAACGACTTGTACTATATCAGGTCTTACGATAATTGAACAAGTTGTCTTGAATAGTTCCTTTTCAAACTGTTTAAAGAGTATAAAACGGGAATAACTGTGTGAAGTACAACAGATTTACAAATGGTGGGAAGATTTCACCCCAAATACTTACGAAGACTTCCTTGGAGAGTGCGGTCGTAAGGCATCTATATTCGCCATCTTGTCGGGATGTATATGCAAGTAAATGTACCGACACACCAATGATTTGGCGTCTCCTTTTGTGCGAACTTTGATCGATATCACCCGGCGGTCCTTGGTGACCGGTGATACGGGCTAGTGCGTCGCTATTGTACGGGGGGTGAAACAATCGGGGTGGGTGGTTGCCAACGTAACGGTAAACGAACTCTACACGTGTCTTACCTCCCGGATGGGTATAAACGATTTGTTGGTGGTGTTGTTGTGTCCCTGTCATGGGGGTATTTAACATAAGTAGGTCACGTAGGCCTGAGGGCCTTGGCCTAAACAGATATACATTAACGCTAGTATATAAATCACCTATGTTTTCGTTGTTTTATTGACATGTTCCTGAGATTATTTTTGAATCTAAAACTTACACTTTGACTTAATTAAACATGAAATCAATAATTAAAGCGATGGTACAGCATGGCGAATAGCAGATTATCAAATGAACGAATTATTATCTAAACAATGACTTGGTGTAACGTTATTAGTAATAATAATAATAATAAAGATTTGTAGCGCGCACATATCCACCCTGCTGGGCGCTCAAGGCGCGGAAACAAAGAAAAACATGAATACAAACAATATACAATGATAGCATAGGGGAAAAAATATGTACCGACATACATGTACCTACAATGCAATTACAAATATACATCATCTTTGAAGAGTTGTGACATAATATGAGTTTTAAGCATCGACTTAAATCTGGTTATACTATGACAAGATTTGAGTTTAGTTGGAAGATGATTCCAGAGTCTCGGAGCTGCGACAGAAAACGACCTATCAGTCACCCCAGTTCCGTTTTGAAGTTGGTTCCTTTAGGAGTGACATGTTGCTGGAGTGCAAATTGCGTGATGGAGTGTAGACTTTAAGCAGTTCAGAAATATAAATTGGAGCAATGTTATTAAAAGATTTGTGAACAATTAGCATAAGTTTAAAAACAATTCTCTGTGAAACAGGAAGCCAGTGCAGTTCTTTCAAGATTGGCGTGATATGGCATGACTTTCTGGACAAAGTCACAACACGAGCTGCTGTGTTTTGTATGTGCTGAAGACGAGATATTTGATTCTGCGGGAGACCGTAAAGGAGAGCATTCCCGTTATCGAGCCGTGATGTGACAAACGCATGTATAATTTGTTCAGCAGCACTTTTATTCAAGTATTTCCTAATTCGGCTTATATTTCTGATATGAAATGATGATATGCGAACAATGTTGGAGATATGTGGTTTTAAAGTCATTGTCAAGTCAAATATAACACCCAAATTACGTGCTTGTAATGAGGGGGTTATCTGCGAGTCACCAATTGTAATAAATGGAAGAGAAACTTTAGACAATTGCTGACGTGATCCTAATAGAACAAATTCTGTTTTTCATCGTTCAATTTCAGGAAGTTTTGTCTCATCCAACTTCGAATCTCTTGAATACATTTCTCCAGTGTTTTAATGCAGGAATCGGCAGGTTCTTGAGAAGATTTAAAAGTAATGTAAAGCTGCGTGTCATCAGCGTAAACATGGTAATTTAAATTATACTTCAAAATGAGTCCATCACGTATAAATCATCCTGAGAAATTATTTCGCCTGAAGTGGTTTTTGACAACTTTTTGTACAACATGAAACAGTTTTTTTGTCGCTTTCTCCTCAACGTGAGCACCTACTGTGATGAAACTTTCACAGGTTATTTTTTATGTGTTTATTGAAAATTAAAGGGTTAAAACGCAATTTTACTAAATGCCAATGTCGTACCTTCCTTTCATAGGAAATGTACACCTTTGGTAATAGCCCGATTTTACTAAATTAGAAACTAACTTAATTTGAACTAGAAATTCAGAGTTTGTGCACAAACTCAAGGTGTTCGGAAGTGACGGTAATTGATGTCCTCATCAATTGGGATCATTGTTAAAATGTGACTTAAGATTCGTCAAATGAGTACTTGCAGTATTAAGTTAATACGATCTATGGTTTTAGAAATATTGTAGCGCATCCGTTATTGGCTTAAACGCCCAACCACACATCTATAAAATATATTTTATCCTGCAAGAGCTTTAGCCTGTGAAACCGCAAACGTCCCCGTGAAGACCGCCAGCTGTTTTCCAGTAGATAACGATCTCAGTCTCTGCGGTTTGTAAACAATGGGCCTCAGAACCACGAGTGTCTGGTGTGTGTTAAGTCAATGGGATTTTGGCCCAGAAAAGGAATTTTGAAGAAAAAAAACAAATCAAAACTTTGACCTTCCGGTACGACCGGAAGCAAATGTCAGACGATTTTGACGTTAACTTTTCAAATGTTGCCTAAGCCTTGATCTATCAGATCCCAGATTATGAACATCATAGCTTTATTATATTTTGATATACAGTCGATAGCAAATGGTCATTTTTAAAACTTAAATGGCTTGTAATTTGATACCTGATGACGTGATCATGACGTAACTAGATTCATCTACATGATAAGGTCTTTATATGTGTGAAGTTTCAAGGTTGTGTGAAATTGTTAACTTGCACTTTCGATGTAGAGAAGAGTTAAGGAGAAGGATAAGTAAAAAAAAACAAAAAACGGAACAATTACAATAGTTGTTCGGCTGAAAGGCCGAACACCTAATTAGTTGGTACTTAATGGTACTTAACATCTGGATAAAATATTTCGTCTGACATGACGTCTTTTTGAATTGGATCACAGCCGGATACATTACAATGAGCTGGTATACTTTCACAGGTTGGTTGCTGTAGGCTTCATCTCTTTCATCTCTTGTATGGATCCACTGTAGACATTTTACCAAATGAAATTATTGGGTTCCCTTATACGGCGGACTCACATACACCAATCTCTCCCACCTACGGTCTTTGGGTTTAGACTGTGGTAGAATTGAACACGGCTTCGATGGAATGGATACGGTTTACGAAGATGTAAATAAATAAACCACAGCCAGAACTAAAACTCTTTCAAAACTCCTTCAAGACAACACAAGCCGTTTCTTTGTTCAAGTCAGGTATAAATTTTAATTTACATAGTACATCGCATACAGACAAGTACACAACATGGTTACAAAATGGTTACAAATGACTTCTTAAACAACATTATTAACACTTATTAAAAAGCGATATAAAAATTAAATAAATATTATCATTGACTGATAGTACTTTGTAAACAGACTGAGTTTTACTCGATAAGCCTACGCCCAAATCCATATATATATATATTATATGCCTTAAGCCTACTGGCAAAGTCCAATGGAGGGTACTTTTTTTGGGGAGGGGGGGGGAAATTGAAGTTGAGGGAATTACCCCCCCCCCCCCCACCCCCCACCCCCCACCCCCCCCCTCCCGGATGCTCTCCAACCCGTGATTGGTGAAATATTGTGTGTTTAACATTTCGGGATAAAATTTTTGACTAGTTCTCTTAAAAGAAATAATATTGGCTACGTTTATACGCACCTGCAATGAATGCAACCATGCAACGCACTGGAATACAATGCATTGACTAGGGACAATGTGCAGCGGGGGTCGCAGATGGCTTTGCAGAGGCTTAGGATAAATACAGGCATATTAAGTACTTAAATCTTAGGATAATAGACACGGTAAGTTGTTAGTTCAGTTATTAATATAAAACAATGATATTGCACATTTGTCCATCATACATACATGCGTACCGGTACCTATAGAATATTCTGTGTTATTAATTAGCTAACTACATCGGGCAAGCAGAAAAAAGTACTTATTTATTCCGATTTTTTGTCACATTATAGGACTATTAATAGGGTAACTTATATTGATATATTATCTCCAACTAATCATTATTTTTAACAATAGTTTTACTACTTTTTATATACACGGGCGACTATAAACGGTTAGCTATACACGGCCAGCTATAAACGGTTAGCTATACACGGCCAGCTATACACGGCCAGCTATACACAGTCAGCTATACACGGTCAACTATACACGGACGAGTTGTAAAATGGAGTACATGTACTATACTTTTAAAAGTGATCGAACATTGATTTTGCACAATATACTTTTAACCCTAACCCCCTACAGGCATTTCACAGACACCCAATATACAACAGTTAGAATAATGCTTCTTTTGTTCTCTGCTGAGGGCAACAACTTTTTACATTTGTTACATCTTGTTGCATTGAGCATGGTTAGGGTTAAACATATGATTTGGTTATTGGACATCGATGTACAAAACATTTACTTTTCTACATAATTCGTACTTCAAACAGTATTTTTGTCATTAGAATGATCTTAACATATACCGTGTAAACCCTTATTTTACAGGCAATCTGTACATTTCCATTTTCCTTCGCAGAAAGGTCAATGACATTTAAATGAGTCATCTCACAATATAATTTATTAAAGAATCGATGAAGTGTAATTCCGTGAAAAAGCTAAATATTCATTGCCGATCAAAACAATGAAATTAGACCCAGCCTACTATTTAACAATGCTTCAGTTATTTTGTGAAATACTTTATTTTGAAGTAATTTACCACTTTTGATAATTGCCCACAAATACAATCAAACAAACATATACACTCACTGGCCAAAAGTATTGCAACATGCTCAAAACTGAGCACTTTACAGTAACAGGTGAGATGATCATTTAATCTGATTTCATCGATCGTGTATTACATAATTTCCGAGCAAGAACAGTACAAAAGAACATTGACTTCAAAACACAGACACTTTCAAGAAGTCTTAAGTAGTGTAAATAAAATAAAATAAATTATTGTAACACAGTTCTCCAAACTGAACTTTGGTGTGTGTTGCAATACTTATGGCCAGTGAGTGTACTTGGTGTTAAGGTTATGTATGATACATCATAGAATAACATTATTCTGCAAAAGCACTCCTCGAATTGTTACAGTTACTCAAAAAACTGTATATTACAAAATTGTAAATGAACAAAAACAATTTTTCTGAAAAAAATATTTCGGATAAAATTGAATAAAGTTTGTGTTTTATATATAGGTTTACATAGGTTACTGTTGATTCCGTCAAGCATAAATGCATTTCACAAAATGTTAAATTTTTAGTATGTAAAAAGAAGCTTTCTTTGTTGGGGTGTTTGGGTATTTGTTTGTTTGTTGTTGTATACATACCTTTCAAGTTTAGATATCAAATACAGAATTGTTGACATAAAGCTGTGTACAAGCCTGTTTATTGTTACATTATGTACACGCATGATGTCTGTTTTATCATAATAACATTAAACATTATCTTTCTAATTTACCAGCTGTGACCCATGCCTAAGTAAAAGTGGTAAAACTGCATAATGCATTTACATGTAGTCCTATTTATCATTCTTGTTAAAATGACACAAATATCATACAAGGATTGTCACAACGCGAAACAAGATGCTGGAATGGAATGGCCTCGTGGGGAGGAACCTAAAATGGTACACAAGGGTGCATCAAAACCCACAATTTCTGATTGGGGTTTATCACCACTGATAATCAATATGGGAGAAACCTAAAGAGGTACACTAGGGGGTACCCAAGACACCTATTTTTGGATTGGGTTATCCTCACTGCGGAGAAACCTAAAGAGGTACACATGGGGACACCCAAGACACCTTTTTTCGGATTGGGTTATCCTCACCTCACTGATAACCAAATGGGCTATAGGAGGAACCTAAAGGAGGTACACATGGGGACACCCAAGACACCTTTTTTGATTGGGTTTATCCCCAATGATAACCTAATGGAACTTATAATAGAGTGGTAAAGAATATCTGCTGACGAACTTTGGTTTTGACTCGAATTTGAAATTGGCAGTAAAAACAAACATTTGCATAGACAGTGATAACCATATTAAAAGCTTAATAAATCACACACTTAATATAGGCTAGCCGCTTGAATTACGAAATGGAAGGTATGGAATCAGACGTTTCTATTCATAGCACAATTATATTAAGCCACACGAAGACAATGAATGGAGTTGCGATTCCAACCTCCAACTTGCAATTCTAAACACACTGGGCTAAGCAAATAAATATACAGATTAAAATAATTAAGATGCATCTTCCTCGTGTTTCGCTATAGCATCGGCCATTTTGTTTGTTATGGGCACACTCAAGGAAGTTACCTTTAAAGGGCCAGTATCGTCACGATCACAGCATATTTTCAACAGGGCATGGAATCGGTGTACTGCTTTAAGATGAACACACTGACTGAAAATTACTGGCTCATTTATACAACAGCAAATGTTATATATATGCCATATGACGGAGGGTATTATTTTCAGTCACCGAGTCATCTAAAACCAGCACTCCGATTCTGTGCACTGTTGATCGTGACGATACTTTCCCTTTAAAAAAGATATTGCACCAAATAATTGGGTGAAACATTGCTTGAGTGTTATTATTGTGACTGGCGATGAATTACGATGTGTCATTCATATATTAATTAATTCACTAAATTACTCTTTAAAATGACTTATTTGAAAGAAATATACGTGAACCGATTAAAAAAAGAATGCTGGTGAAACAGCAAAACATATGGAATATACATCTTTTCTTGAAATATTTAAGATGGCAATGATTATGGTCATTTAAAGAATTACTGATATATCGATATATTGACCATGTTTTCCATTATTTTAACCCTAACCACCCCAAATCCATCAAAATCCTCCAAGGGGCACCATTTTTTGAAAAATGCAGCACTGTTGGAAACTGGTACTTTCACCTCTTCAAATGGGGCAAAATTTACTACCTGGCAAGAAGTACAGGCCATAAGTGCTGAATATGAAAGATAAACGAAAATGCATGGTGCATTTTAAAGATGAGGGTATGTTTCCAAAAGTGCACTGATGGACTTTGGAGGATTCAGGAAGGTTCCTAGCCAGAATACCTATAGGGGGTTAGGGTTAAAGAAGGTTCCTAGCCAGAATACCAATAGGGGGTTAGAGTTAAAGAAGGTTCCTAGCCAGAATACCTATAGGGGGTTAGGGTTAAAGAAGGTTCCTAGCCAGAATACCTATAGGGGGTTAGGGTTAAAGAAGGTTCCTAGCCAGAATACCTATAGGGGGTTAGGGTTAAAGAAGGTTCCTAGCCAGAATACCAATAGGGGGTTAGGGTTAAAGAAGGTTCCTAGCCAGAATACCTATAGGGGGTTAGGGTTAAAGAAGGTTCCTAGCCAGAATACCTAGGGGGTTAGGGTTAATGTTCATTTTCGGCAATTTTACTTATAAATTTACTGAGGCATTGCACACAAATAATTGCCTATGATATGCAAGATGGTAAGCCACAACAAATTAATTTTGGGTAGTTAATAAAAACGTCAGTTTGTTTGTGTAAAAAGGGAAACTTAGAAGTAATTTTTCTTCGTTTTTCAATAGGAAAATTACTGGTAAAATTTAAAAAAAAACATAGGGATGATACAAGTGTTTTAATCTTATGTAACAAGTGATAGGTCATTAGAAAATAACGAAATAGTTGTAGCACAAGTGAAATTAACACTTGCTTAGTACTGCCTATAAAACTCATCAAAAATGTACACTTTCCTTAAATTAAAACAACAAAAACAACATAAAAACAGCGCACTTTTAAATGTTTCTTATTATTCCTGAGTAAAAATAATTTAAGTTAAAAAAAAATCCCGTCATAATTCATCATTATACTAAGCTTCAAACTGGGCCATTAAGAATCAAATCATATATCATATTTCAGTTTTGCATAGCTGGTTGTACACCTACTTTTGCATCTTCCACCAAAGAAAAATTTGTACACAAACAGCCATGCTAATACTTACCAAAACCCATGACATTTTACATACAATTTTGTTATATATATATATTTTTTAATAAGCTATCATATACCTTACCTTTAATCAGTGTGAAAAAAAAAAAAAAAAAAAAAAAAGTTCAGTCCAAACGAACAAAAGAATACCATTTTTGTTTTTGATTGGTAGGCTCTGTGGAGGATCAACTCACAATCATAGACATCCTTCGGATTGTCTGCTTGAAGCTACTCTTAGACGAAGCACCCATTAGATGAAACTGTCCCTCACTGACTCTACGATGCCGATGATAGAATGGATCCACTGGAACCTGTTAAACGGCAAATCATCAAGAAAACAAAATCAGAAACATGGGTTGGAAGTTTCTCTTCTTACTGCAGTTGAATTTTAGTTCCATATCTTTATCTGAATATCCTATTTGAGTATTTAAGGTTTAGTTGGATTAACAGGTTTTTAATCAGGATTACCTAATTAACTACCTTACATAACCTGGCTTTACTCAGGTTTACCCAAACCTTTTCCACATTAAGATTTCGTGTGGTGTGGTGTGCAGTTCTTGATGACGTAAAAAGTAGATTTGAATTTGTATGTTTGAAGTGTAGGGCACAAGGTCATAATTCTAAAATAATGTCAATGAACACAGACGCCATGGTTTGATTCTCTTTGCTCATGCCATCAAATTCTCTGTAAATGTCTTGATTGAATCTCATATACTTGCATGAGGCACTGTGATATTTCTGATTGCTGTAGCTACATGTAAGAACATTAAGCAATGAGCAGTACTGATTATGACGCAGTTGAAACGCACAGTCTCAATGAATGCATTTCATGTCACTTACCAATCATGGGTCATGATCTTTGCACTATGACCTTGGGCTGCACAGATTACACAAACCAAATATATCCCCCCCGCCCCCCTCCAATATCCGCCAGACCAAAATGATCTCAGAATGGTTAGGTAGGATTTGAAGCTTTGCATGGTGGAAGTACAGTAGGAGTGAGGTTTGCAGTAGCACCATGTAATCGATCTCTTGTAATACTTGGTTGGTTCTGAATCGGTGGCGAGATGAACTGATGTTTTGAACAGTAAACTCTGATGGTCTTCAGGAGAATGCCCTATGACCAGAGTATCCTGATCGAAATGTTGAGTTATCTCATAACCAACAATTATTAACACTTCTTCTCATGGCAGCAAATAATGCAACTGTCAACTTGAATCTTACCAATTTATAGGCAAAAGAGTTTTTCAATATGCTAATGTCATTCATGAATATTCACATTTGGGGGGTGTTGCTACATCAAGCATGCATAATTCATGACAGAAGCAAGCATACCTGTCCGGTGGCGTGAGTTGTGAAAATGTCAACAAGATTGAATCCACAATCAGAAGAAAGGCTGGAAAAATGCAATTTGGAAATGTTAGAGAAAATGTACATTCAAAGGCAAGATTTTTTAGACCATGCAAAATACAACATAATTTTTGATATAACATTGATCAGCAAAATATTAGATACAACCGTGCATGCAATTAGTGATTTGAAACATTATTAAAATCTTTGTTTAAAAAAAACAAACTACTTGTTTCCATGGTATTTTGTTATTTCCATTGGTCATTAAAACTAACACTAATGAGAGAGAGGGTAAAGTGGGAGATAATTGATTGAGCTATCACTTTGTAACAGTTGAGGTTAAAACACAAATTTAAACCAGTTTACCAAGGTGCACTGCAGGTGGGGAAGGGGTGTGTCATTTTACCCCCTTTCATTTTAGTGTGGCTTTTTTATCACTTTTGTTTCAAGTGTTTGCTTGCTTCGTTATGTACCCATTTTTGTTCTGTTTTTATTTCAGTCTTCACCCCAGCTACACCCCTTGGGTCCCCACACCCTACATGCCCCAGTTAAACTGCAACCGGTACATTTTGTGGACTTATTAGGACTGTTTAATTCATCATGCACATATGTAGAAATGACGCTATGTCAAGTTGGTGAAGTTGAGTTTTTTCATGTAGCAGTGGAGACAGCATTTGTAATGCAATGTGCCACTGAAATGAAGAGGCATGAAAGCGGAATTACACAGAGACATGGTAAATCAAAAACCTTTAGGTTGACAAAAATAGATCAATCTCATCATTAGAACAGAGAGGACTGGTACAATTAACAATAAACAGCAGTGGCACATGCAGGAGGCAGGGATTGTGTGTTTAACCCCCCCCCCCCACCTCCGTTTTCTTGATAATCACCAGTGTAATTATACCAGAGATTTTCATATTTGGGTTACTTTCAGGCATATTGGATCCCCCCCACTAAACCATCCTGCATCCACCACTAATAGCTTTCATATGTCCAAGCATGCAATTGTGTAGTACACAACCCACACCATATACAAATTGAGTATCTGCATATATATATATATATATATATATATATATGTTTACTTGTTCGGACATAGGGCGACCGACTTCTATAGAAATATATATTTCTCTGCGATAAGGCGACCTTTTCCGGTCGCCTTATCGCCACAGCTTTATTTTAGAAAAAAATTACTGATTTTTAAAGCCCAGATCTCTTCCTTGGTCTAATTTAAGCAAGTTTCCTGATTTTGGTATTGAAGGATAAAACAGAAAAGGGAAAAAAAGAAGGGACATTTTGTGCACAACTGTATGGCAATTCGACCGATGGTCGCCCGATGTCAATTCAAAATTATATATATATATATATATATATATATATATATATATATATATATATATATATATATATATGTTTACTTGTTCGGACATAGGGCGACCGACTTCTATAGAAATATATATTTCTCTGCGATAAGGCGACCGTTTCCGGTCGCCTTATCGCCACAGCTTTATTTTAGAAAAAAATTACTGATTTTTAAAGCCCAGATCTCTTCCTTGGTCTAATTTAAGCAAGTTTCCTGATTTTGGTATTGAAGGATAAAACAGAAAAGGGAAAAAAAGAAGGGACATTTTGTGCACAACTGTATGGCAATTCGACCGATGGTCGCCCGATGTCCGAATTCAAAATTATATATATGTTTACTTGTTCGGACATAGGGCGACCGACTTCTATAGAAATATATATTTCTCTGCGATAAGGCGACCGTTTCCGGTCGCCTTATCGCCACAGCTTTATTTTAGAAAAAAATTACTGATTTTTAAAGCCCAGATCTCTTCCTTGGTCTAATTTAAGCAAGTTTCCTGATTTTGGTATTGAAGGATAAAACAGAAAAGGGAAAAAAAGAAGGGACATTTTGTGCACAACTGTATGGCAATTCGACCGATGGTCGCCCGATGTCCGAATTCAAAATTATATATATATATATATATATACTTGTAGTAAAACTAGTGGAACGCTGGTAGTTGTAACTCCGAGTTTCACGCGTTATGCGATCATCAGTTGTCTGATGATCGCATAACGCGTGAAACTCGGAGTTACAACTACCAGCGTTCCACTAGTTTTACTACAAGTATATTACGCTCTGTCTATGTGGCATTGAGCACTCTACTTCAAGATAGACCGCTACATTTAAGTATATATATATATATATATATATATATATATATACATTGAAAATGCAACACCATCAACACCAATGGGGGAGGAGTTAGAAAGGTATTGCTCCACATGCACATGGCTTGAACATTTCATGACATCATAAATCCACATCCAATGAAATGCCACAGTCACGATCACATGAACGACTGCAGCCAATCACAAACCGAATAGGGTATGACACAACAATGTTTGATGTCTGCACAAGCATGCAGTAAGATGTCAGTGGGCTCAACCAATCAGCTGACAGAGCAATCCCTTTACACACCAAATTTACAAGAAGTACATATATAAAGAACCATAGACCTGCATTTTGGGGAAACATGTAACCAAATATTTACAAGGAAAAATTGACATTATATACAAATATACATCTGTAATACCTACATGCATACTGTATGTACCCCCAAAATAACCGCCCATGTCATACATAATTCATGAGGAATACTTCAAGGCAGTGTACATGAGTGATAAAATGTTGGTATTTTATCAAGCATCCATGCAGTATCAGTGCCATGATATGTGTATAAAAACCAACCTTTGTGTCAGCTTATTTTGTTTAGTTGGAAAATGGAAAATGTGACTGCCTCTGGCAAAACCCTAAACTTGGAACCAATTTTCAAAAGTGAGATTTTGGTATAGTATGATTCTCTAGATTTTCCTCTTTCATTTGATGCCAGATTTGTAGAAATCAGAAAGAAAAAAATCATATAATATAAGAAAAAAATTATAAGAAAAAAAAAAGTTTTTCCCTGATTTCTACAAATCTGGTATCATATGAAAGAGGAAAATCTAGAGAATCAACTATACCAAAATCTCACTTTTGGAAATTGGGTCCAAGTTTAGGGTTTTTGCCAGAGCCGGTCACAAATAGTGAAAATGCATTCAGATTTGTTGTTTTCATTCTAAAATGGAAATATTTAGAATTTTGATTCATATTTCCTTGAATATCAAGTGCTTGGAGCACAAACATGTTAAGTGATTTGTTGGCGAAATGTTTTTTTTTAGCATATTACATTCTCTATAAATGATGCACACATCAGATAAATAAATGCCAATGACATGCACTAATGGTGAAAACTACATGAGAAATAAGTTCATATATTTCCATTTGCACATGAATAGAAACCTGATTTTTGACAAAATGGTCCAAACCTTGAATCGCTTTTTTCTCAAAACTAAAAAAAAATGTACTTAACATGTTTGTGCCCCAAGCAATCGATGTGACAACATGTCGGATGGAATTACTTCTAAGATGATAATGTAACCATTACCATCTTAAAAACAAGTACCGGTAAGCTTTTCAGGAAATTACCAATAGTGTACACCCCTTTTAAAGGAACTATTCATGCATTTAACCGAGGTAAAATTATAACACTGGTCAACAATTTTTTTAAAGTTGTCTGCTTCGGAGATAAAAATGTGCTATTTATTATGGATTTTGATGTGCTGAATTCAAATATGACAATTAAAATTGCTGATTGGCTACTGTTTCCAAGATATTTAAGTTTTTACATTGTATATGGTGTACATAGCAGATTTTTAATCATGAATTGTAAACCTAGGTCTTTTCATGTGTTTATGTAGATACTGACACGGTACCATATCTTGAAAACTAGAGCCAATCAACAATTTTAAGCATCATTTCCATTCTCAGTGACCCATAATTAGTCAAGTTTGACTTCATTTGTTTCGGAAGCATTTTGACTGTAGACCAGTGTAATGGATGTTATATGACATTACAACATACTGAAAATGGACATGACTCATTAAGACAAATGAACTAATGAGTCATGTTAAAGCTCAGGTACAACCTTTGGTAAAAGATTATGAGAATTCATACTCACTGAAGATCAACTTCTATGGTTATTAAAAAGCTGACCTGTGCATGTTCACCTCAATTGATCCACACATTTTTGCAAATTTTCATCAAAAGTTCTCATGCTGGTAAATGTAGAATTATTCACAGAATTTGGATCTGCCGTCAGATTTTAATTCAGTTTCCACTCATGTCACTAAAATTACAGTGCCTCTGACAGGAAGATTTCAAGGTATGTTTCTTACCGTCATCAACTTTGAACCACATAACTTTGCAACAAAAGTAGTGATTGGCCTCATCACGTTTCTAGCCTAACAGAGTCTTTTTCCGTGGATCATTTATGTGTTTGTTTCTTGTTAATTACCAATGTTGTATAACGGCTTTAAGCATTCAAGTTTCCACACTTTCAACCACACAGGATTGTTCCATCTTTAGCAAGAAAACAGTTCATGTGATGGTACACATTTCAAATTATAAAAAAAAACAAAAAAAACAAACAGAATCAACGGGGAATACTAAACAATTATAAGGACAGCATGCAGATGAACACCAACGGTAGGATGGGCTTATTAGCACTTGTGCTGGTGGAAAACCACATTTGGGTGGAGATGGAAAGCCTGACTGGCATGAAAGAAGCTCTGCACCTTGTGCCAAGACTTCATGGCGTGGGATTCGCTGCACATTTTCCGCCTGTCTGTGTCCGACTTGAGGGAGCGCACGTGGGCCTTCAGCTCGGCGTCCCACACCAGGACGTGGGTGTACTGGCAATCTGGTTAAAAGAGGGATTAAAGAAGCCAAGACCGCGGTAATGAAGTATTCAACAATTAATTGCTGTCCCCCCCACCCCTCCCCATCTGTGCTGCCCAACATGCCATGGGGAATGGCACACATGAACTGTCCACATCCCCACGTATAGCCAGACCTGTGATTTCTTCAGGATTTTTTCCTGATTTCAGGATTTTTTTGACAAATCTTCCTTTGCCTCAAAATGTCCTTGAAAGAAGAGAAGTAGCCACCAAGGAAAGAAAGAAGTAGCCTGTATTGTGTCCAAATCTGTAACTTCTTGTGGGGATGTTGAGAGTCTGGAAATCCTCCAAAATCAAACATCCAGGAGGTTCAGGGGGGCTTTGTCCTCTAGACCAAAGGGAGACCAAAGGGAGACCCAGGCCCGCTACCCACAGGAGGTTCAGGGGGGCTTTGTCCTCTAGACCAAAGGGAGACCAAAGGGAGACCCAGGCCCGCTACCCATTTTTCATGATTTGTTACTTTTGTCAAATCACCCCCCTGATAGGGCATTCAAAAGGTAAAAATTACCCGAGTTGGAATCAATAAAATAAATTATTGTAAAAGCTCTGCAAAAATGTTTTTCAAGTGACCAAAATCCTTAATCTTGGTGTCAGTTTACCCAATCCAACTGCATGTTGGCAAGCACATGGGCCCAGTTGTGGGGGTGCATGCATTAAACTGTTTATTCTACAAGGGTAATTAATGGCATTGCTATCGAAAGATCGTGATGGGGGTGAGGGGTGGGTGGTGAACACTTTCAATTATGTGCACCGTATTTGATAATCAGTCGTGTGAAGAGATTTTAAGCCATTGGTTCTTTCATTTGAGTCATTGTGCCTCCAATTGGATGTCTACCCCCCATTCACTTTCCACCACCCTAGATCTGGCCTCTGTTTCCCTGCACCCTTGAGGGTCCACCTCTGCTTTATCATTCCAGACGTGTTTAACTGAGTCAATTGTGATTACCTGTGTGTTCAGGAACTCCTGCTCTACGTACAAAGCCCGATCCAGATGTCACAACAACTGAGTTGCACTTGTTTATTCCTGTAAAAATAAAATTTAAAAAAATCATTTTTATATAGCGCATTTCACATAATTTCCCAAATTTATGCACTTTACATTATTACCTCTGGTCATTGGGCCGATATCTTTCCTGTAATCTTTCTCAGCTCCATGGGGAATAAGCAGCCCGAGCAACCGCAGTGTTACGGAAGGCTTTAACAAACTCTATATCAACATCTACCATCAATTATACTACTGGGAAGAAGCGATGTACAGTGTCTTGCTCAAGTCCCACGGTTGCAACCAGCATTCAAACTCACATTCAGATGATTCAGCCATCAGAATACAAATCCAATGCACTGAACCGCTCGACCAGGAAATAATTAAGCTTTGGGCGATTTTCCAAGCACCGTCTTTGTCCTCTGAAGGATTTCTGCAATATTAATTTAGGATTATCTAGATATGCATAAAGTTACTTGAAAATGAAGCTGACACGTACCTGAAGAGATTGTGTACACATTGGTAAAATGTCTGTAAATGCATCCATAATTTATAAAGAATCAAAATATATGTATAGACAATAAGTAAGACTAATTGCGGTGACACCATGTGAAATTCTCTATTGAGTAGTAATTAGTTCTGAAAAGAACTGGAGTTCGCAACGACGTTTCAATCAGTATGCTCTGATCGTCTTCAGAAGAAGACGATCAGATCATCTTCAGTACAAAGTACAAAAGTATCTGCCATTAGATTGAAAATTGCTGTTAAAATACCGAAAAACACAACTGAACTATATTTATTTGTCTTTCCAACCAAACAATAAATCTTGCACTAACCATGACCCTTGACGGCTACCATAGCTCTGACGTTTGACGTATAGCGTTTGATGACGGTCACCATCTGATGCGTGTTGGTGTCAATGATTACCAGGTGGCCCCCGGCTGTCCCTACCCATAATGCAGTGCGGGGCTGGAGTAGTAACGACTTGATGTAGCATTTGGACAAGTCCTCGGCATCCTCTTTGCTGTTGGGGGATGAGGGAGGTAGTGCGAGAGGGGAAAACATAAAGATGAAAATTAACAAACATGAAAGCTAATGTTGTAGAGGGGTTTGAGAAATACCTTCGTGATTTTTTTATTCTTACCTGACATGCTTTACTTATATCCTACTCTTTTTTCCTCTAAATGTTAACACAATAATATTTGTATTAGTGCTGTGCATCCACAGGTAATTTTGGAACCGGGTACCCAGCCACCGTCATGGTCTGGTTCCCAGGTAGCCATAAACAAATGGGGAACAAAACCCGGATTTTCCATCATACTGCCGTGCTAACACAAAAAGAAAGTTATAAAAAAGAAAAGAATTGAGTGTTCATTATTGTTATTTTTAAGAAATAAAACAGTGTATTTTTAAGAAATAAAACGAAGTAACTGAAACCTTATTATAAACATGGAAGATCGGTAAGTGTTCATCAAACACTGGCATTCAGTTTCTGAAATGTTACATCAGATTGTAAAAAGTGGGTTTCGGGTACCCGGTATCCTCTTGGTATCCTCTTCTAGGTGGTATTGTTTTATAATTTTAGATTTGTGGTCAGGGAACCAGACCAAATGGACATAAGGTCCTATTACCACTGGCGTATACTGCCTAAAATAGTCAAACAGTGGCAGAGAGAGAGAGCTACAATCCCGGTCAAATCTCGCTGGGTCCCCCGGCCTCCAGACAATGTTGGCTCTCATTGCGCGGTCTGTGCTCCGGTTTGAGAAAACAACATTGGTAGGGGAAGCGGGGGAGCGGGGGAGTGGGGGTGGTGGAGTGGGGGTGGTGGAGTGGGGGACAGGGGAGGGTATGTTTATTGTCACGCATCCCAACTATTTTGGCCAGGATTGTAGAACCAAAATTCGTTGATACAGTCCCTCCCTCCTCTATCTCACCTTCCTTCCATCTCCCTCCTCCATCCCCGCCCCCACCAATCTCCCCCCTTAGAATTTCATCTTAGATTGAAGTACGCCACAGACCTGACAAAATCGGCAACGTCAATTGTCAATGTCATCTTCTGTCGGCTGGTATCCCAGATCTCAATAACGGAGCTATTTCTCCTACAGAGCCACACTGCCTTCTCTACCGCCATGCATTTAACCATTGATGGACTAGAGAGAGGAGATAAACAGGGTTAGCTGGATGAGTTATGATATAATAGTTCCCTAAGAATATTCCAAATCGGAGCATTAGGAGTAACGTTTGATATCCTGTTCGTAAGTTGATACGTAATACATGCAAGTATTAGTAGTAGGCGCATTCTTTTCTCTACTTCCTGTTCCAAAGCTGACATACCGTTGTGTGTAATTTAACCTAAATTCCTTGATTTTAACGTTCAAAAGTGATTCTTGAAGCAGAAACTGACTTTGTTAATAAGATATTGAGTCTTTACAACACATATGTCAAATGCAAGTCCCAAGCTTTGGTCAATGCATTTCCAATGGGCTTCTGATGATCGTTGGAGTGGGCGTGGTTTATGTTGGAATTACGTCACACTTACAAACAGGATAGCCCCATGTAACAATCTCTGAAGAGATGTTATAAGTGTTGGTTCTGAGGAGAACCAGTGGTGAGGTAACTGACTGTCTTCAGCAGAATGCCAGACTGTAGTGGGAACTGCTAAAGTGTGCTTAAATTAAGACAAAGCATTTTGTTAAAGTAAGACTTGGGGGCTTGGTGGAATACTACAATGAAGGTATGACGTAGCTGACATGTCTAATTAGTTTCGTGATGTAGACCTTATAATCACAGTACGAGGCATCTTGTCACACTCCCTGAATATGCAAGTGTTATTATAACACTGATTCTCGATACATGAACGGGGCCAATCAGAATTGAGTCCAGGTTTGACTAATTTAACTTAAAGGGAAGGTACAACAACGACGACGACGACATCATAATAATGTGTGGACTTATATAGCGCACATATCCACCAACTGAGTGGTGCTCAAGGCACATTATATTATTACCCCTGCTCATAAGGCTCATAAATCATTCCTGAAACCATCTGAGCTACCTGGGGAGTATACAGCTCAATTGCTGCCATTACAGCGCATATAGGGCTAATCAACCAACTCTGCCCTCACAGGTACCCATTTAACCCCTGGGTGGAGAGAAGCAATTATGGTTAAGTGTTTTGCTCAAGGACACAAGTGTCACGGCTGGGTTTCGAACCCACATTCTGCTGCTAACACCAGAACTTGAGTCCGGTAAGCTAGACCGCTCGGCCACGACACTCCACTTTATTGGTATTTGGTAACCTTAGTTCATTTCATCCCTCTAGAAATAAAACTAACCTGTGACAGTTTCATCAGGGTAGATGCTCACATTTGAGGAAACGATGACAAATATTTACATGTTTTTATGTTTTTAAGTTTTACAAGAAGTTGTCAGTTGGCACTTTTTCGTAAAAACAAAAACAAAACAATTCCTGCTTTCTCTATTGATGAAAGTTCTCATGACAGAATAATTTCTCGGGATGATTGATACTGATACTACCTTTACACCAGGTAAGATTATAGATAATAATGTCTCAGGATGATTGATACTGATACTACCTTTACACCAGGTAAGATTATAGATAATAATGTCTCAGGATGATTGATACTGATACTACCTTTACACCAGGTAAGATTATAGATAATAATGTCTCAGGATGATTGATACTGATACTACCTTTACACCAGGTAAGATTATAGATAATAATGTCTCAGGATGATTGATACTGATACTACCTTTACACCAGGTAAGATTATAGATAATAATGTCTCAGGATGATTGATACTGATACTACCTTTACACCAGGTAAGATTATAGATAATAATTTCTCAGGATGCTTGATACTGATACTACCTTTACACCAGGTAAGATTATAGATAATAATTTCTCAGGATGCTTGATACTGATACTACCTTTACACCAGGTAAGATTATAGATAATAATTTCTCAGGATGCTTGATACTGATACTACCTTTACACCAGGTAAGATTATAGATAATAATTTCTCGGGATGCTTGATACTGATACTACCTTTACACCAGGTAAGATTATAGATAATAATTTCTCGGGATGCTTGATACTGATACTACCTTTACACCAGGTAAGATTATAGATAATAATTTCTCGGGATGCTTGATACTGATACTACCTTTACACCAGGTAAGATTATAGATAATAATGTCTCAGGATGATTGATACTGATACTACCTTTACACCAGGTAAGATTATAGATAATAATGTCTCAGGATGATTGATACTGATACTACCTTTACACCAGGTAAGATTATAGATAATAATTTCTCAGGATGATTGATACTGATACTACCTTTACACCAGGTAAGATTATAGATAATAATGTCTCAGGATGATTGATACTGATACTACCTTTACACCAGGTAAGATTATAGATAATAATTTGTTAATTTGATAATCTGTTAATTGATTTAATTTTGCCCTACACCGACGTGTGTATAGCACTGTATACTCAGTGCTTTCCGAGTGTCTGTGAAAAAAACTACTCAGGCGACTCGGGCAGGATTCGAACCCATGACCTTCTGCTTACTAGTGCAGACGTCTTAACCTCTCGACCACCGAGCTTGCCCGATGACAATTGGCCGGCTAGAATCCCATAATTATAGCAGTGGGTTCTGCGATATATATAGGTTGGTGAAATTCTTGCGTCGGGAGATAAACAATTGATTTAATTTTGCCCTACACCGATATGTGTATAGCAGGAGGTCGTGGGTTCGAATCCCGCCCGAGTCGCCTGTGTAGTTTTTTCACAAACACTTGGAAAGCACTGAGTACACAGTGCTATACACACGTCGGTGTAGGGCAAAATTAAATCAATTGTTTATCTCCCGACGCAAGAATTTCACCAACCTATAAATCTGTTAATTACTAAAGTTGTACCTTCCCATTAGAATTGATAATTCATAAATAACCGGATGGTCAAATTTTGACCTAAAACCTACGTGGTGTATGATCGCAAGTGAAACTATTGCCAGTTTGAATTTAGAGACAGTGTACTCTTTCTTAAATTTCACATTAGAATAAATATTTTAAAAAACATCTGAATGTATTTTCATTATGTTCTTGTTAATGACACAACATTCTAAGCTATAACAGGTTTTGTTGTTTAATCTATCTATCTTGATTCAAAGAGAGTAAGCATATATACCCATAGAAGTAGTTTTGTCCAACATTGCCAATGCTGTACCTAATTGCTGAAAATATAAGCACCTCCAACAGAAATATTTCAAGGAATGTTTCGTTGCATCAGTGCAACAAGATCGTATCATAGTTACGACCTTGTTGCAGACATGGATTTTGCTCAGTGCAACAAGGTCGTATCATAGTTACGACCTTGTTGCAGACATGGATTTTCCTCTCAGTGCAACAAGGTCGTATCATAGTTACGACCTTGTTGCAGACATGGATTTTCCTCTCAGTGCAACATGGTAGTATCATAGTTACGACCTTGTTGCAGACATGGATTTTGCTCAGTGCAACAAGGTCGTATCATAGTTACAGACATGGATTTTCCTCTCAGTGCAACAAGGTCGTATCATAGTTACGACCTTGTTGCAGACATGGATTTTCCTCTCAGTGCAACAAGGTCGTATCATAGTTACGACCTTGTTGCAGACATGGATTTTGCTCAGTGCAACAAGGTCGTATCATAGTTACGACCTTGTTGCAGACATGGATTTTCCTCAGTGCAACAAGGTCGTATCATAGTTACGACCTTGTTGCAGACATGGATTTTCCTCAGTGCAACAAGGTTGTATCTTTTCACAGAGTTTCAGGATGAATACTCAAAACCTATGGAAGAAGATACGACGTTGTTGCACTCAACTGTTTTAATGTATGCAAATTTATGCAATATTGCACATACGACCTTGTTGCATTTTTTAAAAAGATATAACCTTGTTGTTCTGACAGGAGGGTTTGATATCATCTACTTTAGTTTTCAGAAAAAACATTTTTATCTTAGTTACCATTAGTTACCAGTTACCATTTACCAAAGTAAATGGCGGAGTGCCACGGTCGAGCGGTTTAGTGCATCGGATTTGTGTTCTGATGGCTGAGTCGTCAGAATGTGGGTTCGAATCCCGACCGCGGTGCTTGTGTTCTTGAGCAAGACACTTTACCATAATAGCTTCTCTCCACCCAGGGTAAATGGGTACCTGTGAGGGCAGAGTTGGTTGTTGTGTTTGATTAGCCCATACGCGCCGAAATGGCAGCAATTGAGCTGTATACTCCCCAAGGAGCTGAGATGGTTTCAGGAATGATTTATGAGCCTGATGAGCAGGGGTAATAATGTACAGTGCTGTGATACCTCGTGTAAGAGCGCTTTAAAAATGCCTCCATTATTATTATTATTAAAGGGATTTAAAATTTTAATAAAATTGCCAGATTATGCATATGGAATCTGTCGGACGAAGACAACACAACCCATACTATACAGGTAATTTCCTCCTTTCCCCAACAAGATTTTGATTTACTAGAGAAACACTTTGGTGAAACTGTCCTGCATTTTTATATACATTACCTTTCTTCTGGGTCCGGTACCAGTACAGTATTAGAATCCGACTCCAGATCAAAGATGTTCAGACTAATGACTTTGGCGTTGGACGCTAGCCAAAGTTTGGTACGGGTGAGGGTGATGCATTTGATGGGGTCATCTCTCGACCCAATGTGAAGCAACTTATCGGGCTGACAGTCTTTCTCCTTTGAGGAAAGGTTTTCAAAAAAGAACAAAACGTGTAATATCAGAATGAGCATGGTTATGAGTTTTGCTCCCCCTGCTCGGTCTGCCATAAGGCATCATGGGATTAGGCGCTTGATGCGTGAAATTAGTTCCTAGAACTAGACGCAATCTCAAACTAGATGCAGGATGAACCATCAGCTATGGGGTGAACAAAGGCCAAACGCTATAACCGCTAAGGTGCGCATGTGAGATAAAGTTCTCTCACACATCAGGTAAGTCTCCCAGATTGCACTGTTTCTTTTTTAAACCTTGCATATCAGTCTGTGGAATAATACATCATGAATGGCCTAAATCCATTGTTCTTGGAGTGCTACGCCGTGGACTGGGTTAGTACACGAGTGGCACACTCCATGTAGGTAATAGACTTATGGTACTGTGCTGTGGACTAGGTTAGTACACGAGTGGCACACTCCATGTAGGTAATAGACTTCTGGTACTGTGCCGTGGACTAGGTTAGTACACGAGTGGCACACTCCATGTAGGTAACAGACTTCTGGTACTGTGCTGTGGACTAGGATATTACACGAGTGGCACAGTTCATGTAGGTAATAGACTTCTGGTGCTGTGCCGTGGACTAGGTTAGTACACGAGCGGCACACTTCATGTAGGTAACAGACTTCTGGTACTGTGCCGTGGACTAGGTCAGTACACGAGCGGCACACTTCATGTAGGTAACAGACTTCTGGTACTGTGCCGTGGACTAGGTCAGTACACGAGCTGCACACTTCATGTAGGTAACAGAATTCTGGTACTTTGCCTTGGACTAGGTCAGTACACAAGCGGCACACTTCATGTAGGTAACAGACTTCTGTTACTGTGCCGTGGACTAGGTTAGTACACGAGCGGCACACTTCATGTAGGTAACAGACTTCTGTTACTGTGCCGTGGACTAGGTTAGTACACGAGCGGCACACTTCATGTAGGTAACAGACTTCTGGTACTGTGCTGTGGACTAGGTTAGTACACGAGCGGCACACTTCATGTAGGTAACAGACTTATGGTACTGTGCTGTGGACTAGGTTACTACACGAATGGCACACTTCATGTAGGTAATAGACATCTGGTACTGTGCCATACTAGGTTAGTACACGAGTGGCACACTTCATGTAGGTAATAGACATCTGGTACTGTGCCATACTAGGTTACTACACGAATGGCACACTTCATGTAGGTAATAGACATCTGGTACTGTGCCATGGACTAGGTTAGTACACGAGTGGCACACTTCATGTAGGTAATAGACTTCTGGTACTGTGCCATGGACTAGGTTAGTACACGAGCGGCACACTTCATGTAGGTAATAGACTTATGGTAATATACAATGTAAACATCAAAAGGAATGGAGTGCTTAGTGGCATTACACCTGAGCTAAATCCATGATATTCCTGCTTGCCAACTAATGGGCACTAATGGGTGTTTTTTAAATTTTGTTAGGAAAGCGGTATGATTACACTATCTATAGGCAGAAGATCATTCCAGAAAGAATTATCCCACCACCAAAGTCACTTGCGTTGATAAGTTTGTAACTGTATACTTACATTTTGTAGTCTTGTTGCTTTGTACATGGCTAATTTTCCATTGGCTAGACCAGCAAACACGATACTAGCTTCTTGATCCCTGGCAAAAAATGAAAAACAAACAAACTTTTAATTATTAATAATAATATTAATAATATTAATAATATTAATAATATTAATAATATTAATATTAATATTAATATTAATATTAATATTAATAATAATAATATTAATAATAATAATAATAATAATAATAATATTAATAATAATAATTAATAATAATTAATAATAATAATAATAATATTAATAATAATAATATTAATAATAATAATAATATTAATAATAATAATAATAATAATAATAATAATAATAATAATAATAATAATAATAATAATAATAATAATAATAATAATAATAATAATGAAGGCATTTTTAAAGCGCTCTTACACGAGGTATCACAGCGCTGTACATTATTACAAACTATCTCAGCTCCTTGGGGAGTATACAGCTCAATTGCTGCCATTTTGGCGCATATAGGGCTAATCAAACACAACAACCAACTCTGCCCTCACAGGTACCCATTTACCCGGTTGGGATTCGAACCCACATTCTGATGACTCAGCCATCAGAACATAAATCCGATGCACTAAACCGCTCGACCATGGCACCCTTATTTATGTATGTGGCAAATAAACACACGACAGCAACACATGACCCTTTTCTAATACAAAAGTTTATGGGAATCAAAATGAAGCTCATGTCAAAAATAGACTGGTGCCTTTCAAACTGTAATATTTTTTTCACAAAATACAAAACAATACCAAGCACTTAGACATGCATTATGAGTAAAAAGAACCAAGCATTTAAGATCTCTTTGACGTTTTGAATTACCTCTTCCAGTAAGCTAGACACACCACAGCGTCACCAAGTTTGGGTAAGGTGTGCTTCAGTCGATACGGCTGGCTGGACAGATCGCAGACACACAGCTCGCCACACTGTGTACCTATCACGATGGTGGAATCACCCACGGCAGTCATGCATAACGCTCGACCCTTCAAAAGCATCATTCCCTATGAGAAAAAGAAATCACACAAAAACATGAATGAAAACACTCTGCTTATTTGGTAATTCCCACACCACAATGTTTCTTTCATTGGTGGGTATTTTTATGCCATTCGGCTCTACATGTTCATCCATAGATGGTACATTTACCCATAATACTGACTAAGGCCAAATTTCATGGCGTTGCTTAAACAAGGAATACACTTAGGTTTAGCACCTCATTGTTGTGCAAGTTGTATCCACTCTGTGCATATCTAAGCCCTCTTGCAGTGAAAAGATACCCCGTGTCTCTGATGACAGGGCACATTGGTGTCATGTGAGCACTGCAGGTACACTGTATGCGCATTGGTAATGGTATTACATGCACACGTACTACACTGCCAGACAATGCTCTCTGAAGAAATTGTGAACGTATGCACAATTGCAAAATACTATTAAGGAGTGCACTATTGTTGCCCAATCGATCAGTGTTGATCTAAAAACATGTGCCCTCAACAGCTCATGCACGGACCTGACAAGCAGTGAATCCTTAGTTACACAAAGTACACATGCACACACGCAGAACACCCTTGCTAACCCATGAAATACGCTTTCTGCTAAACCACGCGCCGATTTCTTGCTTTTACGGTATAAAGCAGAGCCATGACATTTTGGCCCTGATGTTTCTACAATTTAATGCTGACCTGTATGGAGTTCTCAGGGTCGGAGTTCAGAGGTTGTATCCATGACACCATTGTGGTCTTCCTGTCTCCACCCGCTAGAAATACCTCCTGGCATTCCTCTCCGTCTGACTGATACAACTACAATGTTGAAATAGGTACATCATATATATAAAAAAATTAAGAGAAGATATTTTGTTTGAGCTACAAATTCAACTGATAAAAAGCTTTGTTTTGGCCAATAAATAAAAGGTCAGTCATCAAGCTGCTTCTTTGAATGAATTGTTTATTTTTCCAATAATTCAATAGATTTATTGTGGCTAAATGCAGCTGTAGTAACAATGCATGATCTGATCACTTCAAACTAAATGTGCAATGCGTGAAAAACTAAAACATTTAAAAAACTACTTGGCAAATTGATATAGGTTGTCATAGGGGCGTGGCCTTATCGCATACGCCAATCATGATGGTTTTATACATATTTCGTACGAATGCACACAATGACCTTTGAACTTGAAAGGGAATGACCTTTGTTCTTACCCTGACTGCCATACACTCTATGCAGACATCCATGAGAAGTGGATACTCTCGCTTCAGACATAACAACTCGGCTGAGCTCAACCACTTGAATGCTTGCTCCGACTAGTGAAGAAATAAGAAAAACATCTGTCCACTGAACATCTATCAAAAACTTTGCAAAAGTACGTTTATGGTGAAAGCAAATATGGTAATTTCTCATGAAACTGAAAATGTCTGATGCTGTCATTTGACAAAAGTAGGCGACCCTGAAAAATAGGCCAGAACTTTACCCAAATTACCCATGCCCACTGCAGCAAGCTTATCGGAGAAAATGGTCTAGGGTAAGGTTTGTGGCAGCACCATGATAGTTTACCTTATGAGTTGTAAAATGAGCTGATTTGGAGAAGAACCGGCCATTTATTAGCAACTTGATGTTTTGGATAGATCAGTATACTTGGACTGTCTTCTGGAGAATGCTTGACTCTGAGGCTGCGCCTTGCGGTGAAGCATGGTATATAGATGGTTTTTAACCCTCCTAGTGTTTGACCATTTGAAACCATTCAAAATTTCCACTTACCAAAATGGCCATTGGTTTTGTACACACATGGTGATACCATTTGAAAAGTGTTGGTAGCAAGCTTTACTACCATTCAAATGGTTTTTGAATGGTGGATAACACCTTGGTGTGTTTCCATAGCCGAATGGTTTCAAATGGTGAATGTACTACACAGTGGCTTACACAAATCTTTCAAATGGTTTTGAATGGTGGATACACTGCACCTTGGTGTGTTTCACAAAACGAATGGTTTCAAATGGTGCATCAACTTGTCTGAAAAAGGCACCAGAACTAGGAGGGTTAATTGAGGTCACACCATGCCAAATCAGCCATCTTTATACAGGCAATGACTTACCGCAAATATGCGTTAAAGGTTACGCATAAGCACCATATGCGACACATGTGAGTTGCAACAAATTCTGTACATTATTGGTTGGTGAAGAACTTTACCGCGTAGAAAAATTTGACGTTTGACACAGCTCAAAGCCAAAACCAAGTTGATATCTATTGAGAACTTTCTATTGTATTATGTATATATTTTACATGAGACCGACTCAGCCATTTAAAAAAACAATTCATCACAAAGAGGATCTTGATTGACGGCCGTCAAATGGCCAATTGCCGTTTTTTTTAGTGACACCGATGTTTGCAGGTATAACTTGCACTCACCGTGGGTCTGTGCTGGGGTACATGTTCCAGACAGTAGTCTATAAGTTCCTGTAGATCAGGCCATGGGGATACGTTGTGATGGGTCAGTGGAGGCAGCTGGCGACCCTATAAAGTCAAGCAATAACCGATACAACTCAATCCTTGTCAAGAACAAAATGTCAATGAAAGCGTAAAAATCTTAGAATCGTCACTGTCACTTGAAGTATACATGAACAAGAAACCTTATTTGCGCACAGCATGCGTCTTCATACAAAAAAACATATATGCTGGTAGCCATAAAGTAATGCAAATCACTCGTTACCACATAATTGTTGTATTTAATTATTAGTTTTATTACAAAAATACTGAGTTTTGATATAACAATCTCAGCAGAATTTTAAATGTTGATGCAACCACAAGACTGGGATTTTAAATTGACACATTTTTATAACCAAAACCAAAGATTCACACAATAACAATAATAATAATAATAATAATAATAACTAGAGATTCGAGTTTGTCTTGACACAAACTCTAGGTGTTCGGGAGATGTAAAGGTCAAATTGGGGTCACCTTTTTGTAAATATTTTTTGACAATTAACGATCAGTACAATGGTACAAAAATTGTGATGTTACCTGTTGTGGTTGTTGAAATATGATTTTTTAAATATTAAACTTTGACTTCCGGTTTGGACAGGAAGTAAGGTCAAATTGGGGTCACCTTTGTGTAAATATTTTTCGACAATTAACAATCTATACAATGGTGCAAAAAATTTCAATTTACATCTTGTGGTTGTTGAGATACGATTTTTGTTAAATATTAAACTTTGACTTCCGGTTTGGACAGGAAGTAAGGTCAAATTGGGGTCACCTTTTTGTAAAATTGTTTTGACAAATAACGATCTGTACAATGGTGCAAAGATTGTGAATTTACCTCTTGTGGAAGATTTTGTTTTAAATATTAAACTTTGACTTCCGGTTTAGACAGGAAGTAAAGGACAAATTAGGGTCACCTTTGTGTAAAATTGTTTTGACAATTAACAATCTATACAATGGTGCAAAAAATGTCAATTTACCTCTTGTGGTTGTTGAGATATGATTTTTTTAAATATTAAACTTTGACTTCCGGTTTGGACAGGAAGTAAGGTCAAATTGGGGTCACCTTTGTGTAAATATTTTTCGACAATTAACAATCTATACAATGGTGCAAAAATGTCAATTTACCTCTTGTGGTTGTTGAGATATGATTTTTTAAATATTAAATTTTGACTTCCGGTTTGGACAGGAAGTAAGGTCAAATTGGGGTCACCTTTTTGTAAATATTTTTTGACAATTAACGATCTGTACAATGGTACAAAAATTGTGAATTTACCTCTTGTGGTTGTTGAGATATGATTTTTTTAAATATTAAACTTTGACTTCCGGTTTGGACAGGAAGTAAGGTCAAATTGGGGTCACTCACAACTCGTGTTTCATCTACTTGTTAAGTTCTAAGTACATGCCAAGTTTCAAGTTCATGTGAAGTTTGCAAGTATGTGTTTGTTACCGGACAGTCATTGGGGAGAAGAAGAAGAAGAAGAAGAAGAAGAAGTAAAAACTAGACGGCAGTGTTTGTGATATTACAAACACATAGGTGTTCGAGTTTTGTCAGGGCAGTGATGATGACGTCAGAATGTTTTTTAAAGAAACTTTGCATCATTATTTTTTAATATTAAACTTTGACTTCCGGTTTAGACAGGAAGTAAAGGTCAAATTGGGGTCATGTTTTTGTAAACATTTTTGACAATTAACAATCTGTACAATAGTGCAAAAACTGTGAATTTACCTCTTGTGGTTGCTGAGATATGATTTTTTTAAATATTAAACTTTGACTTCTGGTTTGGACAGGAAGTAAGGTCAAATTGGGTTCACCTTTTTGTAAATATTTTTGACAATTAACGACCTGTACAATGGTACAACAATTGTGAATTTACCTGTTGTGGTTGTTGAGATATGATTTTTTTAAATATTAAACTTTGACTTCCTGTTTGGACAGGAAGTAAGGTCAAATTGGGGTCACCTTTTTGTAAATATTTTTTGACAATTCACGATCTGTACAATGGTACACAAATTGTGAATTTACCTGTTGTGGTTGTTGAAATATGATTATTTTTAATATTAAACTTTGACTTCCGGTTTGGACAGGAAGTAAGGTCAAATTGGGGTCACCTTTGTGTAAATATTTTTCGACAATTAACAATCTATACAATGGTGCAAAAATGTCAATTTACCTCTTGTGGTTGTTGAGATATGATTTTTTAAATATTAAATTTTGACTTCCGGTTTGGACAGGAAGTAAGGTCAAATTGGGGTCACCTTTTTGTAAATATTTTTGACAATTAACGATCTGTACAATGGTACAAAAATTGTGAATTTACCTTTTGTGGTTGTTGAGATATGATTTTTTTTAAATATTAAACTTTGACTTCCGGTTTGGACAGGAAGTAAGGTCAAATTGGGGTCACTCACAACTCGTGTTTCATCTACTTGTTAAGTTCTAAGTACATGCCAAGTTTCAAGTTCATGTGAAGTTTGCAAGTATGTGTTTGTTACCGGACAGTCATTGGGGAGAAGAAGAAGAAGAAGAAGAAGAAGAAGTAAAAACTAGACGGCAGTGTTTGTGATATTACAAACACATAGGTGTTCGAGTTTTGTCAGGGCAGTGATGATGACGTCAGAATGTTTTTTAAAGAAACTTTGCATCATTATTTTTTTAATATTAAACTTTGACTTCCGGTTTAGACAGGAAGTAAAGGTCAAATTGGGGTCATGTTTTTGTAAACATTTTTGACAATTAACAATCTGTACAATAGTGCAAAAACTGTGAATTTACCTCTTGTGGTTGCTGAGATATGATTTTTTTAAATATTAAACTTTGACTTCTGGTTTGGACAGGAAGTAAGGTCAAATTGGGTTCACCTTTTTGTAAATATTTTTGACAATTAACGACCTGTACAATGGTACAACAATTGTGAATTTACCTGTTGTGGTTGTTGAGATATGATTTTTTTAAATATTAAACTTTGACTTCCTGTTTGGACAGGAAGTAAGGTCAAATTGGGGTCACCTTTTTGTAAATATTTTTTGACAATTCACGATCTGTACAATGGTACACAAATTGTGAATTTACCTGTTGTGGTTGTTGAAATATGATGATTTTTAATATTAAACTTTGACTTCCGGTTTGGACAGGAAGTAAGGTCAAATTGGGGTCACCTTTTTGTAAATATTTTTTGACAATTAACAATCTATACAATGGTGCAAAAAATGTCAATTTACCTCTTGTGGTTGTTGAGATATTATTTTTTTAAATATTAAACTTTGACTTCCGGTTTGGACAGGAAGTAAGGTCAAATTTGGGTCACATTTGTGTAAATTTTTTTGACAATTAACGATCTGTACAATGGTACAAAAATTGTGAATTTACCTCTTGTGGTTGTTGAGATATGATTTTTTTTAAATATTAAACTTTGACTTCCGGTTTGGACAGGAAGTAAGGTCAAATTGGGGTCACCTTTTTGTAAATATTTTTTGACAATTAACAATCTATACAATGGTGCAAAAAATGTCGATTTACCTCGTGTGGTTGTTGAGATATGATTTTTTTAAATATTAAACTTTGACTTCCGGTTTGGACAGGAAGTAAGGTCAAATTGGGGTCACTCACAACTCGTGTTTCATCTACTTGTTAAGTTCTAAGTACATGCCAAGTTTCAAGTTCATGTGAAGTTTGCAAGTATGTGTTTGTTACCGGACAGTCACGGGGGAGAAGAAGAAGTAAAAAAAAAATATTAAAAAACCGAACAAAAACAAGAGGTGTTCGCGCTGTCGCTCGAACACCTAAAAAAAAAATTTTTTAAAGAGAGAAAAAAAACCCGTACAAAAACAATAGGTGTTTCGGGCACATACCCGAACACCTAATAATAATGTATAACTTATATAGTGCATGTATCCACCAAACTGGTGCTCAAGGCGCATTACATTATTGCCCCTGCTCATCAGGCTCATAAATCATTCCTGAAACCATCTCAGCTCCCTGGGGAGTATACAGCTCAATTGCTGCTATTTTAGCGCATATGGGCTAATCAAACACAACAACCAACTCTGCCCTCACAGGTACCCATTTACCCCTGGGTGGAGAGAAGCAATTATGGTAAAGTGTCTTGCTCAAGGACACAAGTACCCCGGTCGCGGTTGGGATTCAAACCCACATTCTGACGACTCAGCACAAATCCGATGCACTAAACCGCTCGACCATGGCACTCCATTGCACTCCAAAAAAAAAAAAATCCATATTTGTTTTAAAGGTAAAGTATAAATTTCGTAAATCAAAAATATACAAAACAGTGAAATTTACTCAGTGAAAAGCTAATGAGGGAATCAATCTTCCCTAGAAATTATTTTGTCTGAGGTGCTGTCATTTTAAAGAAAAGAGAAACAATTTAGGGGAAAAAAACACTTAAATTTTAAATGTTAGAATAAATAGGAAAGGTCTGAATACATGTTAATTTTTTTTCTCATAACAAACTGTCACTTTTACAGGTCAGTTGTCTCATGTGTATCTTGATTCAAAGAAAATCAGCATACTCATGGAAGCAGTTTTGCCAACATTACCAATGTTGCAGATTCCCGTTAAATTACCTTCATGACAGCTTCATCGAGTTCAGCTCTGAACTCCAGCTCTTCAAATGGTTTGTGTCCCCCGGTAACCATCTCATAGAGAAGGATTCCAAATGAGTAGATATCCACCTTGGAGGAAAATAGCACAATGAATATTCATGAAGTAGAACGACCAATGAGATCTGAATATGAGATGGAAGTCTATTACCTACTTAATGTGTGCCAGTCGTGTCATAATGTATTCCACAGCACTATCCCCACAAACAATAGATTTGGGTTGTTTGTGATTGTCCAAGCCAGTTTTAGTAGGGCTAGTTTGTAAGAACTGTAAAAACAGAAATTTGGAATATTTGGACACTAGGACAATGCATTATTGGGTGGTTTGGAAGAAGTAGATAATTTGGTGGTTTGGTTTGGTGCTGACAGGAAATTTGGAAAAAGGAAGTCAACAAATAGAAAATAATAGAATAAGTTCACTTTTATGTTATTTTATATTGGAACTGGCTGTATATAATTGAAATATGGACATAGCTATAGGGAGGATAAAGTAAATACATATTTGTGGAAAGTAGAAATGGACTATTTGTGTACTCATTATTGACTCAGTTCTCACAGTGATGGTGTATGCTAGTGACTGATGCACAAAAGAAGTAGTACGTTCTAGAGCTGTACCTTACATGCACAATAAATGCACACTGTGCTGTAAATATGCTGCTCTAGTGTGGTATTGTACTGTACAGTGTACATGCATAAGACGGTTGTGGCTAGGCCTAATATATAAACCTACCTCAGTGTTATACGTTGACAATCCTCGGATGACCTCTGGTGCTCGATAGCCTGGGGTACCCTCCGGTGCTCTGAGACCGTACTGAGTCGCAAACTTAGAAATGCCGTAATCGGCTATCTTGGCATTGTGCTGTAGGGTAGAATGTTATGATCAAATAGATTAACCCTAACCACCCCAAATCTATCAAAATCCATCCAGGGGCACTTTTTTTGAAAAAATTCAGCACTGTTGAAAATTGGTACTTTCACCACTTCAAGTGGGGCAAAATGACTACCTGACAGGAAGTACAAGCCATAAGTGTTGAATATGAAAGATCAATGAAAATGCATGGTGCATTTTGAATATAAGGGTATGTTTCCAAAAGTGTGCTGATGGATTTTGGAGGATTCGGGAAGGTTCCTAGCCAGAATACCTAGGGGGTTAGGGTTAATGAAGGTTCCTAGCCAGAATACCTAGGGGGTTAGGGTTAATGAAGGTTCCTAGCCAGAATACCTAGGGGGTTGGGGTTAATGAAGGTTCCTAGCCAGAATACCAAGGGGGTTGGGGTTAAGGAAGGTTCCTAGCCAGAATACCTAGGGGGTTAGGGTTAATGAAGGTTCCTAGCCAGAATACCTAGGGGGTTGGGGTTAATGGATGTTAACAGACCTTAAATCACACAGCATCCATGTTTGTCAGTACGATTAAAGCACTATTTAGATTTGCATACAAGGAACCAGACTATTTTCCCTTCAAGCCTCAGTTTGGCCACATGGATTTGTATCAGAGAATACATGATGGTTGCACCATGATAAGGGTTTATAAGAATGGGGTTAAACTAAAGTAACTTATTGTGTATCTTGTTCAAAAATATATATGTATGTCTAGTGTATATATTTTAACTATTTCCAAGATGGCTGAAACCTCAACAGAGTTTGCTCAGAATAAGGACTATTCTACAGCCACTTTTGAAATGTTAACCCTTCTGTGACTGCAAGGGTCAAAATCAGTCAAAATGTTGATATACTTGCCAAGGTATATCTAGTAAAAGTTGAACAATGTCAAACCTTACGTGTGGTAAGTACATTCACAGGTCAAAATGAGTCGACCGTTTTTGACTGGTAAAAGTATTGTTGAGGGTGGTCAAAATGACAGTCAAAAGGATTTTTTAAGTGATATTTGAACAGAAGACTAACCAGTGTTCCTAAAGACAAGGAGAAGATCAAGATATTATCTGGCTTCAGGTCTCGGTAGACAATCCTGTTCTCATGAAGGAACATTAAACCATCGGCAACCTGTCAAAAAAAACCATGAAAAGATCACATATTTGATGTGATTCACTGCAACAAGTCTATGCCATTTTTAGCTAAGAATCTCAAAATTGCCACTTTTTTGAGAGAAAAAAAATCAGTCAAGCTGTATGGAAGTAGTGGGAATTGTTCAATTTGCTATTTTGCTACTTTTCTGGGTCTTTTGAGCCAAACACAGATGATATATTTTTAATTCAAAGAGAGTAAGCATATTCATAGAAGCAGTTTTGCTAACATTACTAACGTTGTACCTTCCCTTTAGGAAGTATCTAACGCAACAAAATCTGTATTTGGTACCTGCATGGCGATACGATGCTGAAGACTTCTGCTCGTCACTTTCTTGTTGCGTAGGACCTTCGCTAAAGACCCGAGTTGAGCAAGTTCTATGACCAGGACTCGTGGGTTTAGAGCAACACCTTCCATGGATACAAGGCTTGGGTGTTGAAGCTGTCTAAGGATGGTTACCTGTGTGAAGAAGAAAATGGAAATACATTCAAGTCTCTACAAGGTTCATAAAGTTAAAGTTGTAGCATTGGATATTCATAAAGAAAAACAAATTTGTCAAATTATTATGTGAAACTTCCTAGGTGTTCACCAATGATTGCATCATCTCTCCTGGAAATAATGTTGTCTCATATGGCGTTTTTTTTTTTTTTTAATGAAAAAAAGTACTCAAGAAAAATAGGACAGGGGTTTAGAGGCTTCCTGGATTCAGGGGGCACACAGTGCCCCAAAATTCCTTGGTTTTACTCATTTTTAGACATAATCAAATCAATTTTATTCATAAGCCCAATTTTGAGGATTTACAGACATAGTGGTCCAGGTGGAGATGGCACATATTTGCCTTTGACACCCCCCTTTGATTCAGAAATGGTTGACACAAATTGGACTAACTTCATATATGCTAGTCTCTGAAACTAGCAAGGGAAACTTCAGAACAAATTCTGAATCAGGAAACAATTCAGGAGAAATCAAAGGCTGGCTTAGTCTTTGACTGAGGAAAACATTGGTGGAAATTACTGACCTCTTGTCGGAGCAGTCGATGAGGGTGGACATCTGGCCCCTGGCCAAACACTTTGACCGCAACAGGCTAGGGGGAAAAAGAAATTTAAAAGAGATAACTTATGTGAATATAGAAAGATATGCAGATCTTAACTTAACCCTAATAGCCTCAAGTGCATCAAAATCCAGTGCCTTTATTGCTTGATTTTGGTGGATTCAGTACTGTATATATATAGCCCAGCGAATTGAGCATGTAGCCATGTGTACCAAATCCATCAAACTCCACCGGCTCCTTTTGTTGGATTCAGAACTGTGTATAGCCAAGCCATGGATGCTTTGCATTTGTTACTGTACCAAATCCATCCAACTCCACCGGCTGCTTTTAGTGGATTCAGGACTGTGTATAGCCAAGCCATGGATGCTTTGCATTTGTTACTGTACCAAATCCATCCAACTCCACCGGCTGCTTTTAGTGGATTCAGGACTGTGTACAGCCAAGCCATGGATGCTTTGCATTTGTTACTGTACCGAATCCATCCAACTCCACCGGCTGCTTTTAGTGGATTCAGGACTGTGTACAGCCAAGCCATGGATGCTTTGCATTTGTTACTGTACCAAATCCATCCAACTCCACCAGCTGCTTTTAGTGGATTCAGGACTGTGTACAGCCAAGCCATGGATGCTTTGCATTTGTTACTGTACCAAATCCATCCAACTCCACCGGCTGCTTTTGTTGGATTCAGGACTGTGTGTATAGCCAAGCCATGGATGCTTTGCATTTGCTACTGTACCAAATCCATCAAACTCCACCGGCTGCTTTTGTTGGATTCAGGACTGCGTATAGCCAAGCCATGAATACTTTGCATTTGCTGTTGTACCAAGTCCAACAACTGGATGATTTTTTTTGTGCATGCAAATTTATTTTAGTGGACTCAGAATGGTCTCTAGCCAAAATGACAAGGGGGTTATTATTAATAGATGCACTAAAAAAGAAACCTAAATACTCAAGATCGCTGTTGGCTTGTACTAAATACAAAATGAACACAGAAAAAAATAAAAAGAACAAAGAAAAACAAACAAAGCAGAACAAAGAAAAACAAAGAAAAACAAAGAAAAACAAAGAAAAACAAAGAAAAACAAAGAAAAACAAAGAAAAACAAAGAACAGAGAAAAACAAAGAACAAAGAAAAACAAAGAACCAAAGAAAAACAAAGAACAAAAGAAAAACATCAACAAATGTAATTTTGCTTAAATGGTGGATGACATACCGCATATGTATAACCCCTTACACTTTAGTGGCTATTGGCCTTGTTTAGGGTGACTGACAGTAAATAAAAAAAAATAAAAAATAGGTGCTCCACACATTTTGACAGCAACAAACAAAACGATATATTGTACAATACTGGGATTGATTATTTACCTGATCTTTGTATTTAGCTTTGTATACAGAACCAAAACTTCCGTCTCCAAGCATGTGGGTAGAACTGCAAACAAATTATTTAAATAAATACATTATTTAATACTTAAAATATGAATTGTCAGTGGAGAAGCACTAGTATGTGAATTCTTAATCCCCCAATATACAGAGCCCAAAATGAGAGAGAAGCTGGATACCCCTAGTCGTTTTTGGCTCCATGCCTTTTTAAAGGGTGCCCCCCCCTTGCCCACATTAGCAACATCCTGAATCTGCCACTGAATCACCATGTTGTTCTAGACAAACTGGCCATTTTTCTAAAACGTGAAAAGTCTGGTTATGCTGCTATGAGTTGAAATATCTGTGAAAAATTTCAGAGCAATTATCAGTGTCATAATTCTTTTTTTTTCTCCCCTAAGCAGAGCAGAAGGAACAAATAATTTTACATGTAATACCTTGGATTGAATTTGAGTTGCTTAGGATCAATGTGGAATCTGTCCTCCAGGTCTGAGAGCATTACATCAGGAGCCTATACCAGGAGATAAACATTTCAACATTCAATGAGTTATTACAGACGTATTGCTTCTATTTGTCCCTATTTTACCAGTAATTTTTTAGAAATCTTAGAAGTCGGAATTCACCCCCGTAAAAGTGAAAGGTTACTTTTGTGCATTTATACTAATACTGTTGATATAATTTCACCCATTGTTTCAAAATCATTTCACTTTTGTCAAGTATCAATGAATTATAAAAAATAATTATTCTTGAGTTTGGTTCAGTAATAAACTTTTTAAACGTCTGAAAGTGCGACTATCACTTTTGTCCTCATGATTTTTCTGGACAAATTTTGGTTCAAAAAAGTCACATGACATTGTTTTTTGTACAATAACAGAAAAACGAGGCCTTTTTCAGGGGTATTTGTGTGGACAATTATATTCTACTTTTGAAAGATCTTTCCAACCATGTATGAAAAACAATGAAATATTGAGGGGCATTTTTTATCGCCCAATTTCGCGCAACAAAGGCAGTGTGTACCTTTAAAAGTCAAACACTGTCAAACCTTACGTGTAGTAAGTACATTTACAGGTCAAAACGAGTCGAACATTTTTGACTGGTAAAAGCGTTGTCTGGTATTGTTGAGGGTGGTCAAAATGACAGTAAAAACCAGTCAAAAATGCCCCTGTGTGCACATTTAGGTCAACTGTCAAAACAGTCAGTTGACTGGCTTTGACCCCTATAGCTACTTGCCATAGTTCAACTATAGTAGGAAGGTTAATAGCAGAAGTGAAAAAAAAAGTTCTTACCAGTAACTTGAGAGGCACCAGCATGTCCTGATGGTTAGGACAGGCGATGTCATCACCTTCCTCCGACTTTTCTATTAATTCATCTAGAGAAAAGTGGTATATGTTGTTCTCTGCCAAGACAGATAGAAACATCAATAAAAACACAGGAGACAAACAGGAAAGTTAATTTTGCCATTTGAATTATTTGAAGCTGTATTTTCAGCATATATACACGGGAGTAAAAGGGAAGGTCCAACTTCAGTAATTACCACATTATTAAGTTAAATAATTAATATTTCAAAAACTTACTTGGTACAAAGTTGGCACCTGTATCAATCATCCTGAGAAATGATTGTGACTGCAGTGCTTTCATTTTTAGAGAAAACAGGAATGTTTTTGTAAAACTTAGAAACAAAAAACATCTAACAGCAGCCTACTTAAAGGGGGACTGACATCCTTTACTTAAGGCCTTTTGTAATAAAATATTGTTTTTGAGACCCACCTGTGTCTATTTAATCATTGATTTCTGAGTACAAGTATTTTAAAACAATGTTTGAAGTGTTTGGGGGAGGCAACCCCGCCCCATGGTGGAAGCTTCATTTGCATAAGATATGTGACGTAAGGTCGGGAAGATCCGATGTGTACATGATGTACAAGTACATACATACGTTTCACACACGTAGTGTCAATTTCATTTCTTCCGTGATTTTTGTTTCCGGAACTAATAAAATGCCGGGAAGATGTGTTGCTGACCAAAGACGGTGTTAGCCTTCATCTGTTCCTAAGTGACCCAAAATATCGCCGTATTTGGACGAGCAAAGTTCGACTGACAAGAATAAAGTGGTCAGGTCCATCGGCTCACACAGTTTTGTGCAGCGATAATTTTGAGCCGAGTTTTGAGCCGAATTTCTCTTCCCGACATGACGTCACGAACAGCTCCTGCGTGCAGGGCAGGAACAACAAGTAAAAGTGGGGGGCATTTTTACAATGGTAAAATAACACTCTCAAAAACAATAAAAACACAAAACAAAAATTTTATTGATCTTTTACTGATATAAAAGAATAAAACGATCACATATTTAACTGTTTGATTTAAATCCACGACAGTCCCCCTTTAAGCAGCAGCTTTTCCCAGAGTCCGGCATTCTCCTGAGGACGATCAGAGCATACTGATCGAAACGTCGAGTTGTACCTCCAGTTCTTTTCAGAACTAATTACTACTCAATTGAGAATTTCACATGGTGTCACCGCAATCAGTCTTACTTACTTTATATCTAACAGAAAAGTGAGCACCTATTGTGATGAAATGTGCACAACTAAGTTAAATTTTAATGATATCTTTCTTGAAAACTAGAGGGTTGTACCTTCATTTAACACAGATATTTATAACTCATGAGCATAATAACCAAAATGGCAGTTAATTGAACTCGCATTTTGATGATAATAACATTCAAACTATTCAAAGAGTTTAAAAACAAGAATTTTCTGACCAAGAGAGAAAATAAAACCATCAACGCAAACACTGCTGTGCTGATCACTGGAGAGTTCTATCCTCACCGTGCATGACCTACTGAGAGTGTCCTTCAGCTTATCACTAGGACATTAGCATATTGCTGGTGAGCATGCACTATGGACCCCTTTTACGTTCAAGCGTTTATGGTTACCAGGGAAGGTTTTTTTAAATGGCCCAGTGAGGACACGGAAGACTAGTACTATGAACATATGGACATGTTAAACAAATTGATGATCTGTCTCAGTTGCTATCATTTTAGTACAATTCGTGACATAGTTTCCAAAATGAATTTTTCATCTGAAGACAGAAAGTCCACTCTGGAATGAACACATAAAACCTGAATGCATTTTCTCTATATTCTTGTCAACCACATAATGAAATAAGCTTTCAAAGGTTGGTTTTTATACGTATGTCTTGGTTGGTTTTTATACGTCTTGATTCTTGATTCTTACAGATATTTTACGCAAAGTGTATACCTTCACATAGGACGCAGGGGACCATCCGTTGTACCAGCGTCTTGCCTAGTAATGGGTCAATCTCTGTCAGGCCTGGGAACCATTCTTCTATCAGGTCATCTATGTGGTCACACAGTAGACCCATCAATCTAAATTTTATCAAGAAAACAAATTATGTTTGAATATGAAGGATTTTAGGCTTATTCAAACATGATGGGGGGGTGTAGAAGGGGGAAGAGGGAGGGGGGTTTCACATGATACTCATCTGTCCATGGTTTTAACCAACAGGGTTAAGCATTTACATATAAAGTCATCAAGCCTGTGTTTATCTCTGGTTTTGAGCTACTGCTGGTATCCATTTATACTCCTGGGTGGAGAGAAGCAAGTACGGTAAAGTGTCTTGCTCAAGGACACAATCACCATGGTCACAACCAAGATTCGAACCCACATAAAAATAACGACTCAGACATCAGAACACAAGTCTGACGCACTAAACCGCTCAGCCATGGCGCCCTCTTTACATGATTAACTGTAGATAATCAGTCAGGTACTTGGCTTTTCTGCAGGTGGCATGACAGAATTGCTTAAGATGGGTGAGGACTACGGAAACAACTGGACTTATATCTGCTGAATTTGCACAAAGGTGCCTTAACCAGTTCGCGTCGGACGCCGTGTATACACGAAAAAAATTTTTGCACCACGGATCGGAGAGCGTCTAAACACGCCAGAGGAAACTCCGGAATGTTTGTATGCATGGTCGGTTCAGCCATGCGTGTACGGTGACATGCTCGGAAGTGCCGGCCACCCGCTGTGGAAGCTTCCATTAACGTGTGTGTGGGAAAAATAAACCCGCCACAGGGGCCCAGAAAAACTTTTTTATTCCCGACGCGAACTGGTTAACCCATATCCGCCTAACCATGTAAACACACAAAAGACTGTATGTGCCTAAGCCCCCGCACAGAGATACATTGTTTTTGCACACAATCAGAAAGATTCCTTATTTAGAGAATATTACAATCACAGACACAGACACATTATATACTGATGGAAAGAGGAGAACATGCACTTTATTATGATGTCAGACTTGTCTAATTTCATATCTATAATCATAAAATACAGTCATCGGAAAAACGTAGTAAATTGGAATTGGACAAAAACACGGTACGGAAAATCACGTAGGTCGGCGTTTGTAGCGTTTTACATATCTACAGGTTATCACGTAGATCGGCGGATATGGGTTAAGCACAGGTTTGGTGGATACCCCAAACTATTAAAGTACACATTATCATCATTAACTTGCAAGACAAAGTGAAGCAAGTTAACAAGTCAAACATTATTTCCATGTCTCCGCAAGCTTACCTCTCAGAAACCCTGACTAAAGGAACACAACAATTATTAAAACTGATTACCTGTTGCCGTCCTTCGACTGGGGTACGGTGATTTTCAAACCATCCTGACCTTTCTTCAGCGGCTCGACACAGAAGAATGCTTCCTAAAATTGTCAAATTTATATCAAAAGAATATTAGGAACCAAAATGTGAAATTGTATCAGGGGCATAACTGGGGTTGGTTCTGTAGTGAAGGCATTTAAGGGGGGAGGGGGGGGAGGGGGAAGGATTTTCAGGGGGTACTTAATGCTCTTAAGTTTCTCTAAGGGCGAATTCTGAAGAGGAGGGTATGACTAATGATGACACGGTTTCCTTCCCACCTATGATCTGCACCCTCCCTCCATAGTTAAGCCACTGAATTATATGCAATATTTTCAGTATTTTTTTCACAAAAAATTTGCTCATTGTTCTTAACTTTGAATAGATCTCATGCCTATGATGTCACAAACTGATGGGCGCTCTCATTCTAAGGCAAGTCACTTATTGGTTCATACATGCACACTGCGCATACGTGGGCCGCACCTTTTAGTTTGCGACAGCTAATTCTTGAAACATCTATGTGTAATTCTGCAGTCTTACCTGATAAATGTAGACTGAAAATTCCACCAAAAAAGGCAAAATCAACATTTCAGCAATTTTCCTAAAATAAATTCTTTAAAACCCTCCTACAATCAGTACAATTTTTGAAATAACCCATTCAGGCCACTCCAAGCCATTAGCTGTTGCCAGTGGCCTCATATGGTTACCCTTCTGTGCACTGTCACACCACTGAGATTGCAGGGTAAGGTGGTCTCCCATTGATACATTGCGGGCCATACTAATATGTTCAAACATTTACAGTGGCCTTGGGTGGCACACAGTTGATTTTGTAAGATTACTTGTACAGGACAGCAGGCTTGTACATGTATGTACTGAAGGTTGCTCAAGAACAGAATTTTGTGGATCGGAGTGGCCTCCATGTGTAGAAGGGTTAATAATTTTCCAAGCATTTTTTCTCTCTTGGACGGGAAAAGAAGAAGTGTGGGGAAAACTTTGACTCACTTTTGTCCAGCAGACGTAGATACCCTCCCGCCAGTATTGGGTGACTTTTGAGATATCCTCATCACCAGCAGTGGCAACAATAGGCTTCACAAACAAACCAAAAAAAAACAAAAAAAACCAATATTACATTTTTTTCAGATTTTTGTATAAACTGATGTTCAATTCTTGCGGCAGGGAAAATATTAAACAAAATTTAACTGGAGGTTGTGGGTCCAATTCTTATTCATCCTGATACTTGAAGTTGTGAGTTTGAGGTTTTTTAACTTAAAAAAAGGTTTCTTTTAATACCACTATTTGTCACTATACATTATAGACATTCCTCTAAAAACATAAATGATCACAGATTTATGTGAAACTAAATACTTGGTATATTAAAGTTGATGATTGTATCAAACATACTTTGAAATATGTATGTTGACACAATGAAATTATTTCGTAAAATTAATTGTTGTTCTCCAGAGACATTATTTCCACATTGGAATATGAAAGAATTTTCAAATTTTTCTTGCTAACGACACAATGTAATAAGCTGAAGGTTGGTTTCTGTACATATCTCTCGATTCTTATGGATGCATTTACAGACATTTAATCAAAGTGTATACTGGGTTCAAGGGATAATCTGCCCTTTATTCATTTTGAAAGGTACAAGCAAAACGATCTTCATAAATGGAGTTATGAAGCCATGCAGGGTGGTTGGGAAGGTTGGAGACAGGAGAAGAAAGAACTCACCGTCCGTATCATTTGTGTGGAGAAAACAAGAAGCCTCAGGATAAGACGAGACCACAGGCCAATGGGAATGTACGGCATTTCATACAGACGGTGCAACAGATCTGAGATTGGCAAATTAATAAACAAAATCATAATCAGGGTCGTGTCAAATCAAGTCGGTCAGGTGAGGATAATCACTGATTTTGGAATGAGTGTGGAACTTCGTCTTTACGACCTGTTAAAGGGGACAGTATCGTCACGATCAGAGCAGACTTTCAACAGGGCATGGAATCGATGTCCTAGTTTAAGATGAACACATTGAGTGAAAATGACTGGCTCATTTATGCAGTGCAGCAACGGTAATATGACCTTATCATGTGGGGAATTATTTTCAGTCACTGAGTTAATCTAAAACGAGCACTCCGATTCCATGCCCCGATACTGCCCCTTTAAGACGAAACCAAAGTTGGGTTTGGAATATTTGTATATCATACCTTGTTTGTTTATTGTTGGCAGAATGATGGTTGGTTTCTGACGTGGCATCTTGCACGGGATCATTAGCTCTGTTTCATTTACAGGAAGTGCAACCTCAAATCTGTAAAAAATATAAGTGAACAAAACATCAAATGTAGTTTCCGAGGGCAGATGCAGGAATTGCGGAAGGAGGGGGTCCAAAATCTGGTGCAGAATTTGTGAATTCTCCCAGCATAAAGCACAGGGGTGGTAGAGTCCCAGTTGGGGGGGGGGGGGGGGGGTGTCTATTTAAGTTATATTTATATAGCGTATTACACATAAAATACTGCCCCAATGCGCTTTACATTATTTCCCTTGGTCAATGGGCCAATATCATTCCTATAATCTTTCTCAGCTCCCTGGGGAGTATACAGCCCATTATGTGCAACAACTTTTGGAGCTACAGGGCTAATCAAACACAGTAAGCACCTCTACCCTCACAGGTACCCATTTATACTCCTGGGCGGAGTGAAGCAATAGGACACAAGTACCACGGCCACGGCTGGGATTGGAAGCCACATTCTAATGACTCAGCCATCAGAACACAAGTCCACTGGACCGCTCGGCCATGACACCCCAGTGGGCAAATCCCTGGAAGATATATGCACTTTAAGGTATTTTGGTAAAACAAAATAACTTCATGCCATCATACATTGTTTTTGGTAAGCAGAAAAGGTACAACATCGGTAATTACAAGATTATCAAATTAACCAATTATTATCTAAAACTTACTTTAGTTGGTGTAAACTTGGTGTAATCATCCTGAGAAATTACATTAAGTGCTTTCATCTTCGAAATAAAATGTACCGTTACGTCAAATTTACAATAGGTTGCAGTATGGCAACTTTTTGTTAAACATAAAAAATATGTATTAACAAATTTTTGTTGTTGTCACAAAAACTTGAGCACCTATCATGATGAAATATTAACCGGTTATTTTATGATATATTTCTTGAAAGCAAAAGGGTTGAAATGAACTGTGTTTTCCAAAAACCAATGTTGTACGTTTCCTTTAAACCAAATTGTGTCCGAGGTGTTCAAATGTTTTTCATAATAAAAGTGCATGTATTTTTTTAAGTTCGGCTAAACTGGAATAAGCTCTTTATCAAGATCAGTAGGTAAGTGACCATGACATAGTTTACAAAGTGACTTACTCTTTATCAAGATCAGTAGGTAAGTGACCATGACATAGTTTACAAAGTGACTTACTCTTTATCAAGATCAGTAGGTAAGTGACCATGACATAGTTTACAAAGTGACTTACTTTTCAAGCAGCTTCAGATATTGTGGTATGAGTTTCTTTGGGAGATCTTCCGTTCTTGAGGATAATATATGGATATCACTGATTCTCATCACCTAATGTGAAAGAAAAAAGAAAGAAATGAAACTAGATATAAGTTTTTGTTACAACAAAAACAAGGTGTTCGGTTGAAGTTAAAATGGTTACGTCATCAATTCGAAGTGTTGGAGAAGTCAAATGTTAACGTCTGTTGAAGTTCTTGCGAGAAGTTTATTTGAATACAATACAATACTGAATTTAGAAATTATTTTAATATTAAACTTTGACTTCCGGTTTGGACAGGAAGTAAGGTCAAATTGGGGTCACCTTTGTGTAAATACTTTTGACAATTAACAATCTGTACAATGGTACAAAAATGTCAATTTACCTCCTGTGGTTGTTGAGATATGATTTGTTTAAATATTAAACTTTCACTTGCGGTTTGGACAGGAAGTAAGGTCAAATTGGGGTATAAATATTTTTTGACAATTAACGATCTGTATAATGGTACAAAATTTGTGAATTTACCTCTTGTGGTTGTTGAGATATGATTTTTTGAAAATATTTGACTTCCGGTTTGGACAGGAAGTAAGGTCAAATTGGGGTCACCTTTGTGTAAATATTTTTCGACAATTAACAATCTGTATAATGGTACAAAAATTGTGAATTTACCTCTTGTGGTTGTTGAGATATGATTTTTTGAAAATATTAAACTTTGACTTCCGGTTTGGACAGGAAGTAAGGTCAAATTGGGGTCACCTTTGTGTAAATATTTTTCGACAATTAACAATCTGTATAATGGTACAAAAATTGTGAATTTACCTCTTGTGGTTGTTGAGATATGATTTTTTTAAATATTAAACTTTGACTTCGGTTTGGACAGGAAGTAAGGTCAAATTAGTCACCTTTTTGTAAATATTTTTCGACAATTAACGATCTGTACAATGGTACAAAATTGTGAATTTACCTCTTGTGGTTGTTGAGATATGATTTTTTTAAATGTTAAACTTTGACTTCCGGTTTGGACAGGAAGTAAGGTCAAATTGGGGTCACCTTTGTGTAAATATTTTTCGACAATTAACAATCTGTATAATGGTACAAAAATTTTGAATTTACCTCTTGTGGTTGTTGAGATATGATTTTTTTTAAATATTAAACTTTGACTTCCGGTTTGGACAGGAAGTAAGGTCAAATTGGGGTCACCTTTTTGTAAATATTTTTTGACAATTAACGATCTGTACAATGGTACAAAAATTGTGAATTTACCTCTTGTGGTTGTTGAGATATGATTTTTTTTTTTAATGTTAAACTTTGACTTCCGGTTTGGACAGGAAGTAAGGTCAAATTGGGGTCATGTTTTTGTAAATATTTTTCGACAATTAACAATCTATACAATAGTGCAAAATGTCCATTTACCTGTTGTGGTTGTTGAGATATGATTTTTTAATATTAAACTTTGACTTCGGTTTGGACAGGAAGTAAGGTCAAATCGGTCACTCACAACTCGAGTTTCATCTACTTGTTAAGTTCTAAGTACATGCCAAGTTTCAAGTTCATGTGAAGTTTGCAAGTATGTTTTTGTTTATGACAAGAAGGGGAAAGAAGAAGAAGAAGAAGAAGAAGAAGTAAAAAAAAAAAAAAAAAAAAAAAAAAAAAAACGAACAAAAACAATAGGTGTTTCGGGTGCATACCCGAACACCTAATTAAGGTTTTGCAGGATCATTTAGGGTTTCTTTAAAACAAAATAACCAACAGAGGGTTTCCCGATTCGGGACTGTACTCAAGTTCCCTCAGCCCTATGTTCCCTCATCCCAAAATAGACCCTATGTTCCCTCAGCCCTATGTTCCCTCATCCCAAAATAGACCCTATGTTCCCTCAGCCCTATGTTCCCTCATCCCAAAATAGACCCTATTTTGGGATGAGGAACATAGGGTTGAGGGAACATAGGGTTGAGGGAACATAGGGCCTAATTTGGATTTAAAAAAAATGTTAGGCATTGAGGGAACATAGGGCTGAGGGAACATAGGCATGATCCCCCCGATTCTAGGTCATCTCCATAGAAACCGCATTACCTTGTATCCATGCATGGATTCCTACAATCATTTTCTTTTTCTTCCATGCGGTAAGGCCCCCAAAAAACATCTCTGGTTTCTGGTCATCGGTCGGCTTCAAAATCGGCGCGGTAACGCACTTTTTTGGGGGGGGGGGGTAATCTTTTTTTGACCAACAGGGAAATACGTTTTTCTGTCGCGGCTCCAAGACTCTGGAATCATCTTCCAACTAAACTCAAATCTTGCCATAGTAACTAGATTTAAGTCGCTGCTTAAAACTCATCTTATGTCACAATTCTTCAAAGATGATGTATATTTGTAATTGCATTGTAGGTACATGTATCTCAGTACATAATTTTATTTTATTTTTTCCTATGCTATCATTGTATATTATTTGTATTCATGTTTTTTCTTTGTTTCCGCGCCTTGAGCGCCCAGCAGGGTGGATATGTGCGCGCTACAAATCTTTATTATTATTATTATTATTATTATTATTATTATTATACGTGATACATGTAACTGAGCATCAAAAGAAACTTTGGAAGGACACTCATTAAAATCCTCTACGGAAAAATGAAAAGTATTTGAACACAGGTAAACTTCAGTACTCTTGTTTATTGACATGTGCTTAGTAATTGATTACTGAAGTTTACCTGTGTTCAAATATTTTTCCTTGGAAGATTTTAATGAGTGTCCTTCCAAAGATTTGATAAGTTTCTTTTGATGCTCAGTATATACACGGGGACCAAATTTCCCTCACAAATCGGGCAAACGTTCATACCCCTATGTGAAAAAAAGTTGTTTAAAACACAGCACGGCTGAAATCCAATCGATCCAGCAATTTTGGCTGCAATTGGACATCGTTTCATAGCAAAAAAAAGAAAATTAAAAATGTCAACACACGAGTCTGAGGCGACGCGCGTGGAGACCAGAACTGGAGACTTTTTTTGGGGGGGGGGGCCCTAAAGTGATTTATTGAATTATAAATATACTACTCAAAACAATTTAGGGAACACCGGAATAATCTCAGTTAAAGCATAGAGCTACAACCCAAGGAGTTCGAACTTTCCGACTTCAAAGACAATATGACCGTCGCCGCCCTAATCCTTACGACCGCAATGTAAACGCCGATTAGCATGCTCACAGCCGGAAAGCTCATCAAGTAATACACTGCATTGTGGGTATTTCTTTGCATGACGCGATATACACATGCGCATTACACACCAATAGTAGCGTGTTTTGAAAGAAAAATTTTTTTTCAAGACGTGGTGAAACTTTGGCCTGCATTGGCCGCGAGTTAGAATAGTACCGATAGAAAGCCCAACTAATGACCATCAACTTGCACCAGTTTTCGAACGTGAGAAATCATGAGAAACATTGAAAATCAATAGAATTATGAATGCCATATTTTCGATGTAATTTACACAAAAAACGATGTAACTTACCGAAATATTGTCCGATTTTCACGATCAAAACTCTGTCAAAAAGATTTCCGTTGTTGCTATAACTGCACATACTGATCGGAAACGTGTGGTACTCTGCAATCGACTGCGCATGCGTTTAGCTCTATGGCGATCAGTGCCATACTGTTAATCCAGTGACAAAAACAAAATGCAGCGATGACGTCATGTCGAGTGCAAACGCACTGAGTGCAGCGGGGCTGTCGGTTACCAGTGTAAAACGCGGCGATGCACTGCATATTCAAAAGACGGCTTACGGTCGTAATGTTTACGAGCTCTCAGCAGGTGTTGCAGTGCTTTGGCTATGGGTTTGCTGACAGCGCTAATTGGCTGATTTTAATTGCCCGCTAAGTTCGAACTCCTTGGGTTGTAGCTCTATGGTTAAAGCAAGATCATTTATTTCAGATAAATACAATGTTTCACAGAATGGATGAGTCAACAAAGAATTTAGACACGTGTGGCAGATTGAACACGGCCATTGTGTCAATATTGCTGGTACATGACATCATTGCACATGGCCCAAACCTATTTGATGTTAAAAATCCGGTGTTCCCTAAATTGTTTTGAGTAGTATATAAAACAAAATGAAGTGTCTTATAGCTTGCATACCATTTGAGTACATGCTTGTGACGAATGGCTAAAAGCGCTGGTCATGTGCAGACCCGAAGCCAGGAATTGGAGGGGCACAAATATTGGCTTTGTACATGAGTACACAATGACTCAAATAAATTGATTGGCGACCACCCCCTCCAACCCCCACTCTGGTCTCTTTTGCTTTTGCAAGTTCCGGTGGCATAATTGTCAAAGTTCAAGCAACGAATGCTGCAGTCAGTAAGGGGTAGATCATTGCATGAATTGTTTGCATGGTTTCCATGGCTAGTCTCAGGCATGGTAGGTCTGTTTAACACATTCATTCATCAGGAACCACGTAAAGCTGGAGGGCCTGTGTATTGGGTAATGCACTTCAAATGAACCCAGGACCCTTTATTGTGAACTAGAAGGGACTTAACTATTGCCAAAGTTTATCTGAAATGGCAGAAAATGCACCAAAAGTTCCATGTAACCTTTCGAAAAAGCTGCTACAAAAATGAGAATATTATGATTTATTTATTAGAACACCTACATGTAATAATATAAATAAACCTCCTTACCCCATTGGCACTGATGAATGGATTGATTTCTCTGACGGTGACTACGAGGGCCATAATCTTACATAGCCATTCTGGATCCACAAAATACATATCCTTCAGCTGATTAACAGGGTCATCATAGTGGAGAAGAACTCCTGTTTCATGGAGGAACCTTACCGCCTGAAAGAGAACATTAATGTTAGGAGTGAAACACAGACAAATTGACTGAAGTAGGGACTCAAACCTGCAACCTCCAGTGTATGCTCTGATCGTCTTTAGGAGAAGACGATCATACTGATCGAAGCAACGAGTTAATAATAATAATGATAATAATAATAATAATGATGATAATAATAATAATAATGATAATAATAATAATGATAATAATGATAATAATAACAATGATAATAATAATAATAATAATAATAAAGATTTTTAGCGCTCACATATCCACTCTGCTGGGCGCTCAAGGCGCGGAAACAAAGAAAAAACATTAAACAATATACAATGATAGCATAGAAAAAAAAAAGAAAAAAGAAAAAAATTATGTACCGAGATACATGTACCTACAATGCAATTACAAATATACATCATCTATGAAGAATTGTGACATAAGATGACTTAAATCTACAATCCCGGCCAAATCTCGCTGGGCCCCCCGGCCCCCTGACAATGTTGGCTCTTATTGGGCGGTCTGTGCTCCGGCTGGAGATAACAACATTGGTGGGGGGAGCGGGGGAGCAGGGGAGCGGAGAGCGGGGACAGCGTAGGGTATGTTTATTGTCACGTGTCCCAACTATTTTGGCCGGGATTGTCTGAATTTTCTCTTAGTTTATCTACGGAGCCGTGACCAGACGCGGGCAAACCGCAGTCTTTGTCTTTGTCTCAAGGACAATACATTAAGGGACAAGGCAAGTGATGGTGTTGGTGATCATCTCGTGATGATGATGATGCCAATGATGTAGGTGACGCTGGACGTCATCCTCATCCTCATTATCCTCATCATCTTCGTCACTCTCCTCCTCAAAATCATCATCCAATAATCAAAAAATAATAATCAAAAAATAAAATAAACAATAAATAAATAAAAGTAATATTATTGTCGGTGTTGCGGACAAAAATACATAAACATTCTACTTGGTTGGGATTCGAACATACGATCTCCGCGTTTCAGATCAGATGTCTTAACCACTAGACCACCGTGGCAACCTGCAAGGGTTACCAGTTCGATACCCTTGGACGATGCATGGCTGCAATGCGCTTGCAGGCAAAACACATATGATCAGAACTTTATTGTAGGGTGCACCGTACACGGTTCACCATGCCATTTTGGTCCATAAGTTCCCAAAAGAGAGTTTGTGTTCAACGCGAAAAGCACATTAAGATACACAAACAACATACAAGCCTCTTCAATTTGGTTTCATCCCCTCATTCCGTTATTTTGACGAAAAATCCAACGGTGATCCATCGAAACTAAAAAAGAAAGGAAGGGAGTGACTCTCCTTCTTTATTGTTTAGTGGTGAACCGTGGTTACATTATCCATCGACATATGAATGGGACCGAACTGGTGTGTACCACGGTGGTATAGTGGATAAGAGACCTGTTGTAAAACGCGGGGATCGTGGGTTCGAATCCCACCCGATTAGAACGTTTGTATCTTTTTGTATAAAGGGTATAATTTATCACACGTTAGGGTAAAATCTACAATAATATTTTATCATTATTATAATTTTTTCCCCAAATAAATTTCTTTAATTCAACCTTTGGACGCTATTTCATGTTTGGGAAACAAAACCAAACACCCCTCCAGAGAAAACTTAATAATACTACTGTAGTAATAAAATAAAATAAACTGAACAAAAACAAAAAATTCACAAAGACAGACAATAAGCGCATGGATAAAATGGGCATGTCGCTCACATATTATACTACAAGGGAATTCAGACAATCCCGGCCAAATCTCGCTGGGCCCCCCGGCCCCCTGACAATGTTGGCTCTTATTGGGCGGTCTGTGCTCCGGCTGGAGATAACAACATTGGTGGGGGGAGCGGGGGAGCAGGGGAGCAGGGGAGCGGAGAGCGGAGAGCGGAGAGCGGAGAGCGGAGAGCGGGGACAGCGTAGGGTATGTTTATTGTCACGTGTCCCAACTATTTTGGCCGGGATTGTAGTTATACTATGACAAGATGGTTGTAACCAACCAGTTCTTTTCAGAACTATTTACTACTCAAAAGAGAATTTCTACATGGTGTCACTGCAAACAAATCTGTACATATCCTTTTTCACCATGCAAAGCTACAATTGTTACTATTAACCTCCAGATAACTGTACTTGTGCTCTCCCAACTAAGTTATCCAACCTTATACATGTAGTTGGCTAGTGCCAACACACGTATGTTGTCTGAATGTTAAATCCTTAAAGGGGCTTAGTTTCTTAAATGGGCATAGGTTCCAGGGTGGCACTTTTATCTAGAAATGGGTAACAGACAGTTTACTGACCTGAGAGAGCTCATCAATGTCTAGATGTAGGGAGTGTTCTCGTACCATCTGTAGTAACTGTCTTCTCAATACCACAGGAGCCTGTTTGTTCTCCTTCAACCTTCTCGCTTCCTCCTTCAGTAATTCCTCAAGATGCTGGAATGACACAAGCCAACAATGGTGTAACTGACTGAAAACAGCTTACATTGACAAAAGTAAAAACTGAAAAATTTATTTAGCGGGCCTGGGTCTCCCTTTGGTCTAGAGGACAAAGCCCCCTGAACCTCCTGGATGTTTAATTTTAGAGGATTTACAGACTCTCCACATTCTCACAAACAAGAAACTAGAGGTTTGGACACTTTCCTTGATGGCTACTTTTCTTTCAAGAAAATTTGGAGGCAAAGGGAGATTTGTAAAAAATCCTGAAATCAGGAAAAATCCTGAGAACTCAGAGGCCTGGTCTTAGTTCAAATCTACAATCTAGGAATTCCACGAATGTCAATGATCGAATAAACATTTTTGTGGGATAGAAGTCCTGATGAAATCTTTCCTGCTCCATTTTCAGCATCTGGAAGCTAGAGATAGCCATGAGTTGATTCACTTGAACGATATATAGACAATGAATAAGTAGTTATTTCTACGATCCCCATTATTTGACGTAAAGCCAGACTTGCAAATACGAGAATGTAGAAAATGATCAGAGCATACTGATTGAAACGACGAGTTGTAACCAACCGGTTCTTTTCAGAACTAATAACTACTCAAAAGAGAATTTCTTCATGGTGTCACCGCAAACAGTCTTTACTTGACTAAAAGCCAGAAAGCACTTTTGGTAAAAATGTATGTAATTGCATCCGTACTTTGTAAGAATCTATATATAAAAACCAATCTGTTTCAGCGTATTTCATCAAGTCCTTAATGAGAAGAAGGCAGAAGTTCATTTTAGGAATTGTTTCACTTATTCTCCTAAAACGATGGCACCTGAAACAGAAAAATGTCAAGGAATGTTTGATGTACCATCACCAACTTTACACCACGTAAGTTTCAAGTAAAACTGTCATCATTTATGTTTTTCAAGGTTACCAATAGTGTAAAAGGGCTTTAAATGGGCTATGAACTTAAAGTGTCTGAAGTAGTAGAGTCAGTTTAAAATGTCAAGAGCTAGTTGCCATTTTTGCCTATTTTCACATGACCATTTTCATACTGGCTGTGCGTCTAGTTTGGGGTTGGGATAGGGTGAGTAGATAGTTGGTTGAACACTGATCCAGGGTGGCTTAAGGAAAGGAGAGGGGTGCCACATAGCAACACAGGGTACACACAAAAAAGATAAATCGGCCTACCTGATAACTGTATGGTATCATCTGACCAAGGATGGGTTGACCTTTGATCTTGCAACTGACAATTAAAAATCAGTAAAATATTATTAATATTATAGAGTTTAATGTCATGGAGTGCCATGGTCGAGCGGTTTAGTGCATCGGATTTGTGTTCTGATGGCCGAGTCGTCAGAATGTGGGTTCGAATCCCAACCGCGACCATGGTGCTTGTGTCCTTGAGCAAGACACTTTACCATAATTGCTTCTCTCCACCCAGGAGTAAATGGGTACCTGTGAGGGCAGAGTTGGTTGTTGTGTTTGATTAGCCCTATATGCGCTGTAATGGCAGCAATTGAGCTGTATACACCCCAGGGAGCTGAGATGGTTTCAGGAATGATTTATGAGCCTGATGAGCAGGGGTAATAATATAATGCGCCTTGAGCACCAGTTTGGTGGATACGTGCACTATATAAGTCCACATTATTATTATTATTATTATTATTAATGATATGCAATACATGCAATATTTCCCCACAGACACTCAAAATCAATGTACAGTACATGTACATTGGTAAATGTCAAAATAACATTACGATTCAGTTGAAATATTCCCCTAATCCCTAACCCCAATCCCAATTCCCTCCCCCCCCCCAAATTTTTTTTTAAATATGCTTACGTTTCAATGAGGTCTACAATGAGTCGTCTGAGTGCCTCTAAACCCTCATTCTCAGTGGTACAGCTGACGGCTCGATATCCCATGATCTCAGGGAAGCCAGGGGATTTACAAAGACTCTGCACTCTCAGCTCCATATCACGAATGAACTCAAGTTCCTTGTCTGTGTATGAACAACACAAAAATATTGATGAAATGTTCGAGGCTTTGCACTGTGGCGTATTGTTATCGGTTCGGTATGTGGTAAAACCATGTGATTTATATCAATTATTGCTAAAAGTGAGATTGCGATTTCAATAAGACTGTTCAGAGATGATCAGAGCTTACTGATCGAAACGTTGAGTTGTCAAACCACCGGTTTTTCTCAGAACCAACACTACTTACAACTTATTAGAGATATTACATGCGGCTAGCAAAAACCTTCTGCTTAATTAGACTGTTCTGGTCGTCGTCAGGAGACTGAAAAATATTTCTGACTGGGTGGTTTTTAGCTGCTGACATACCGAGGAATACAAAAAGCTGCATTCTCTCTGTGTGATCCCTAGACCGAAGTGACCCAGGTGTACCATCGTAACACAGGGCATGATCCCTGCCCTACATGGCATGTATTGGGTTTCATGGCCGAGTCATAATTTAGGATGGCGATTTACTGACCTTTAGGAATTTTGTCCTTGTGTGTTCCTACGACGACGACTGGACATGACGGGGCCAGAGCCTGTATGGTCAGTAGCCATGGCCGGAGGGTCTTGACCTCCTCAGGCCCTTTACTGATGTCATACACCACCTGAAACGTGAAACAAATGGTCATTTTCAATAAAAAATCCTGAAAAATTGGCTGTGGTTCTGCAGATTGAGCCCCCCCCACCCCCAAGCTCCTAGGTTTTTTCAGATTTTCAGACAAAAATAATAAATTGATACTTAAAGTTAAAGGCTCTCCACAGTGGTATAAACAGGACACAATTGTTGACACAATGTGAGTTACTTTTTTCTTCTCTTTCCAGCATCTTTGCTATTTTCTCAAGAAAACATGGAAGAAAACAGGGAGATTTGTAAAAAAGAAAAACTGGAATCAGGAGAAATGCAGAGAAATCACAGGCCCTGTCATAGCGTCTAATTTCTTGCTGTACCCTTTGATAAAAATCATAATCCCGTCCGACAAAAATCATAAGAAAAATATTATACTGGGTGTAAATGAGGCACAACTCTCACCAAGAAGATGGCCTTTCCTGTCAGGAAACAGGGGTGGGTACTGTAGAAGTCCTCTTGACCAGCAAAGTCCCAGGTGTTCAGGCAAAAGTCAACTGTCTTCCGATTGATTTTGACTGGAATCCTAGGGGACAAGTAAAGTAGTCGCAAAATGAAATCAGATGTATACATTGTAAGTTTTCATTTCAGTCAGAATGAAAATACACTTTTAACCCTCCTACTATAGCTGAACTTTAGCGGCAAGTAGCTATAGTGGTCAAAACCAGTCAACTGCCTGTTTTGACTGTTGACCCAAATGTGCACACAGGGGCATTTTTGACTGGTTTTTACTGTCATTTTGACCACCTTGAACAATACCAGACAATGCTTTTACCAGTCAAAAACAGTCGACTCATTTTGACCTGTAAATGTACTTACTACACGTAAGGTTTGACAGTGTTCGACTTTTTAAGTGCACTAGATATACCTTGGCAAGTATATCAACATTTCGACTGATTTTGACCCTTGCAGTCATAGGAGGATTAATAATTAAAAGACGAAGAAATGTTTTAAAAATCAATTCAGACTTATATTTTGCAGAGTTTAATATGCATAAAGGGAAAACTGACAAAGTACATTTGAAGAATTAAAAACAAGTGACGCTAGATGCCAGCAGGTAGATATACCCGGTCCTTATTCACTGTTCTTAATATCATGAACATACTTAGAAATTATGTGAACAATGGAATGCCAGAGATGCCAACATTGAATTCCAAAAAAGAGTAGGTCCTAGCATCTATTGAAAAAAAAATCGCAAAAATCTAACGCTAAAAAATGCATGTCCGGATTTTGGGCAAAGTCAGCGCAGCACTCGGTGTGAACCCCGCTGGCGGTAGTGGGACCAGGGGCAGAGTAAATTGGAGGAAAATACTCAATGAAAAAATTATGAAATTATAACAATGCTAGACGTATCTTATCTTAAAAAGCTCACAATAATGATCTTCCGAATTAGTAATCCATGCATCAGTCACGTTATAAATTTTGATTATAATACTAACGAAAGCAAATAACAAATTGATAGCCTTAGCTAGGCCTAGGCCTAGCCCTAGCTCACCTGGGCCCAATTTCATGGCGCTGCTTACCAAAGAATTCTGCGCTTACGTGTGATTCTATGCGCCGTAAGCGGAGAATTCCGCAGTAAGCAGTGCCTGCATGCCTGACACTGAAGTCGCACTTGCAAAGAAGCTTCGAGAAATTAAAAGGTAATGCACGTGCGCGAGCACAATTATGCGCGCATGTACACGTGTACACACAAGCTACCTCACCGACAACCTCATTCCCACGGGTATGCTCATTATTCCCCATTATGTAATAGAGATCAATGGGTACGATCTTGCAAATAATGTACAGATGTACAGGCTGGGTACATGTGGAAGGTATGTAGGCAGTCGAATCCAGTGCGCTCGCGCTTGTGTGTGATACATACAAAATCGTGTGAATTCACCGCTAATCCCGCTATCGTCGCTTTTTACCACCACTGCGGTTTATATTTAAAAGGTTGTTTTGTTTTTTCATTTTTTAAATTATTTTTCATCATTTTTATTTCCACTTAATAGTTCATTCATTGTTTGCTTGTATTGTAACTATATACAATTAATACTGGGGCGGCTTGTTTAGCGTATTTCAATGAAGTATTATCGTAGAGTCGTATTCACGGCTCAAAATCGTATTTGCTACGCCCAAATCGTGTATGTTGGCATCTCTGGAATGCTGTTGGTAAGTTGATACATAATATGCGTGCCCATTGGTAATATACATGCATAATTTTCGCTAAGTCTGGTTCCAAAGCTGGCATAAATTTGAGTGTTACTTAACCAACATTCCTTGATTTTAACGTTCAAAAGCGATTCTTGAGGCAGAAATTGATTGTTAACCAGTTCGCACCGGGAATAAAAAAGTTTTTCCGAACCCCGTGGCGGGTTTATTTTTACCGCACAAACACGAACAATGGTGCTCACCAGAGCGCGACCGGGGAGACCGCGTCTTCTACCGTATGCTTATGGCTAGTTGCCACGTCGACCGGGAATCTATACAAATATTCCCGAGAATCCTGTGGCGTGTTTAGACGCTCTCCGATCCGCTGTCCCAAAAAAATTTGCGTGTATACACGGCCTCCAACGCGAACTGGTTAATAAGATTTTGAGTCTTTACAACACACATACGTTAAAAGCAAATCCTTTAATATTATGTGAACAATGGAAGTGGAAGTGATTTATGGATAGGAAAAGCCGCTGCCACCTAGTATATCAAAAATTGTCTCATAATCATTGACTGAAAAAGACGGTACAAAAGAAAGAGAGATAACAGCCGTGACTGAATTGACGGCTTTGGCTATGGCTATGACTAGATAAGCACGTCTGCCAGCATTGAAGCATAGGCAGACGCACTATGATCTAGCCACAGCCGCAACAAAGCCGTCAATTCAGACGTGGCCTTACTTCCAATCCTGCACTTTGATTCCGACCGTAGCAACGTTGGCCACCTTCTTACTCCTCTTCTGCTTCTGTAGTCTGGCCAACAACGTGGACTTGCCCCTGCCTCCATAGCCGACCAGCATTAGCTTCATGCGGTAGTAGGGAACAGACTGGGGGGAAGTCAAGAGAAAAAGGGAGGTTAGTACATGAGAATGAGATCAAGGCAATGGATGTGTTGATAGATAAATATAGACAGTGGTGTAACTATATGTGCCCCCCCCTCCCCCCAACTGAGGCATGTGCTTATCACAGCCAAGCAAGAATGTTCTGTTTGTGTTCATCAAGGATTCAGAATTTACAAAGCATTCTGAGCTTGTTTTAAGGGAAACTCAATAAATAATATTTTAAAAAACACAGACTCTATGGAGCAGGTGAATAGTCGCATGGCCGAGGTTAGCCTTGACTCGTACCTGTTTGAGTTTCTGGTTGAGGAAGCCTACGATGTCCTTGGTACGACCCTTCAGAATGGACGGATCCAGATCCAGCTTGAGACCGTCAAGGGACAGCTGGGCAGAACACGAGAGAGTGGACATCATGAAAGGTGGTTAGTAGAAACACAGGGCGTGTTTCAATCACACTCATCTTCATCATCAGTGAATTACATCACAAAATGTAATAATACCTGAATGGAACTATCGCAGTTAGCAACTTACACACAATGTACTTGTTTTTTTGCTAATAGCAAATTGAGCTGCTTGATGAAACTGTCTCCTCATTTAAAGCCAGTATGCACTTTTGGTAAAATGCCTGTTAGGCATCCATACTTAAGAATAAGTGAGACTTCTCATATAACAATCAAGATATATGTATGAAGTTCTTAAGTAAGACTAATTGCGGTGACACCATGTGGAATCTCAATTGAGTAGTAATTAGTTCTGAAAAGAACTGGAGGTACAACTCGACGTTTCAATCAGTATGCTCTGATCGTCCTCAGGAGAATGCCGGACTCTGGAAAATGCTGCTGCTTAAGTAGACTGCTGGAGGATCATCCCATGAATGGATGCTGGAGGATTAGTTCGTTGAGGCGCGCAGGCGGGAACTGTTGAGACTAGGATCCTAGGGGTTGGGGGAGAGGAGTGTGTGCTCACTGAACTGAATCAGTTGTTGATAAGCACAGGGGATGGAGGGTGGTTGACTTAGGATATAGGAGATCCCTCAGTCTGGGGTGGGTTATGGACTTTGGATATAGGAGATCCTTCAGTCTGTAGTATTGGTCGTCAATACTTCATTGCAGACTTGCAGTCGAGTATTTTTTCATGAGTATGAGTAACAAAAAATGTACTTGAGTGCGAGTATGAGTACAAGAATGAGCACTCCAACTCTATAGTTGTAGTCTAGTACTTTTTCATGAGTACATGAGTACAAATGTTCTTGAGAATGAGTACGAGCATGAGTACTGTGTCATTGTGTCATTAACGAGAAAATAATAATAATAATAATAATAATAATAATAATAATAATAATAATAATAATAATAATAATAATAATAATAATAATAATAATAATAATGTGGAATTATATGGCGCAAGTATCCACCAAACTGGTGCTCAAGACGCATTATATTATTACCCCTGCTCATCAGGCTCATAAATCATTCCTGAAACCATCTCAGCTCCCTGGGGAGTATACAGCTCAATTGCTGCCATTTCAGCGCATATGGGCTAATCAAACACAACAACCAACTCTGCCCTCACAGGTACCCATTTACCCCCGGGTGGAGAGAAGCAATTATGATAAAGTGTCTTGCTCAAGGACACAAGCACCATGGTCGCGGCTGGGATTCGAACCCACATTCTGACGACTCAGCCATCAGAACACAAATCCGATGCACTAAACCGCTCGACCATGGCACTCCAAAATATTGAAAATGCATTCAGATTTGTCGTATTCATTCCAGCAAGGAATTTACATCTGTGTAGGATATAATTTGATTGATTTTACTAAATGATAGCACCAAGTAAGTTTCAATTAAATCTGTGATCATTTATGTTATTTGACAATAACTGTAACAAAAATAGGTTTTGATAATTTTTGCCCATTTTGTGTTCCATCATATTTACACTATTTTTGTATACTTGTCATTTGGTGTTATTTTTGCTAGAGCTGGCAGTCCATAGTTGACCGATTTTTGAACCCACAGTCAAACCTCATGCAGCATTTGTTAATTAACCCATCAGTATGCTAATTAAACCCTCTTTTGTTGGAAGTTGCCTTTCACTCCTCTCTGGGTCTTTGGTATTTTTTCTTTACCCATTGTGTTTTATCTGAGACTAGCTCTGAAAGTTCACAAAGCCTTTTTCTTTACTTTTTGTGATTTAGATAAGTGTTTTTGGACTTCACTTGGTGGGTTTTGGTATAAAATCTTTGTGCACATTTTTTTGTTAAAGGGAAACATCACCCCAGTTTTGAAATAAAATTATGTGAAGGGTGTGATGTTTCATGGAGACTGTCTTTTTATTTTTTTATGATCGGTTGTTGCAATTGCAGAAAATGATGATTTTCTTGCCGTCACGGGCGCGGCCATTTTGTTGCGCGATGTCTATTCATCCGGGACATTGTGACGTAATGACTGCACCAACAACCCGAGCGTGCTTTTTAGCTGTATGTGTACGCTAGCACAGGGAGCCCGCATTGTACACGTAACCCATAGCGATAAACACAATACGGGGTATTGTACCCTGACGCATACATGTACATAGGCTGCGTGCAGTCGGTCGCCCACCCGACCCAGGCAGCTGCACGTCCTCGATGTTTTCCACGTCCATTGCGATATCGTTATTTCTGTTTTGTAGCTCTTCGTCCGTAAAACTTGGTTCAAAATCGTACGGAGATGGCCCTGATCGATTCCATAATTTTGATACCCAGATTTCGTAAAAGCAAAGAAAAATACGTCGAAGGTGAGAGTAAACACGGGAGCTTGTGTTTGACCGTGAGAAATGATCGAGCACAATCGTCGGGCACCTTTCTACCGTGAGCACTATGTATGCTGATAGGTGCGTCTAGGCGCGATACTATCGCCACATGTCAGCTGTACACATACGCTTTTTCATTGAGGTGCAGTCAGTACGTCATAATGTCCCGGATGTGGCGGGATTTTTAAACAACATGGACGCGCTCTATGAACAAGAATTAAAGAACACAATAGACCAGCATTTCGTTCTCGATAATGAAAATCGATCATTGCTCTGTGGATTATGTTCTTTACAATATGTCCTTTCAGAATAAATAAAATTTTGGCGGGCCTGGAATTTCCCTTTAAGGACTTGTGACTGGGGTACCAGAGAGTGAGCATCAGCCATCATGGTAGATTTCTGAGTCCGAGTTTTTAGGGCTTGGTTTTCATGTGGTGACATGTTTGCATCTTTCCTTTTTTCAATGTAGCGACACCTTGAAATTGGTTATATATGTAAGTTTGTATTTGTTTATTACCCTGGATCCGTTTCAGCCATTCCATTTCCTTTTATTAATTCCTAATGTTTGCTAATGTTTGCTAATGTATTGCTATGTGAGCTCTGGGTTCTGACAGTGTGTTTCTTGTGCATGTGGCAGGGTAACATTGTGGGGGTTAATTTTGGGGAAAGCTGTCGTTTGTTTCGACGGACTGTTCGTCCCAGCTTAATCCAAATTAGTGATTAAAACATTGCTACATGTGCAGGGAACACATTGGGCTGACATAGAGACTCTTAGAGTTCCTTATTTTGTACAATTTTTTTTATACTAAAAAAACATGGGGTCACCCAATATGGTGTAGGTTCAACAGTCTGTATTTCATTTACAGTATTCTTGTTCGAGTCCATACTGCCTTTATCTTGTAATTAAGTGTTGAAATTATGTAGAATAAGTCGCAAAGAAATTACAGCGGCAACAACTGGGAAGTTGACTTTCCGTATGCTAGTACATTGGGTTTATTTATTTATTTTTTTGCTTATTAGTAACCGGTGATTTATTTAACAATTCCCAACTGGCAGAATTCCTGGAGGGGGTTCCGTTACCAATAATTTATATGTTGAAAGTAGCATCCTACCTCCCACAGTCTTGACAGTCTCCCCAGGTCGTCAGGGATACTGGTGATCTTCGGGTTGTAACTAATATCTAATGATGTCAACGTTGATATCTGACCGATCTCTCTTGGCACCTGTTGGCATGGCAACACAATTATTACTTGGAATTGCTATAACAAGTGATACTACACTCACTGGCCATAAGTATTGCAACATTGAAATTCACACAAGTTCAGTTTGGAGAATTGTGTTACAATAATTTATTTTATTTTATTTACACTAAAGACTTCTTGAAAGTGCCTGTGTTTTGAAGTCAATGTTCTTTTTTACTGTTCTTGCTCGGAAACCACGTGACCTGATAATTGTGACCTGATAATTGTGGCCAGTGAGTTTAGATAGAGCCGATAATTTCATTTACTTTACTCCAAAAATAAAAACTATATCACCTTTGTTTTACGCAAATTCCAGTAATTTGTTTTTATCTGAATTTCCATTTTCCTCGAAGGAAAACAAATAGTTTAAAATGATTTTACAAAATAACCATCCAAAGCAAGGTTAGTAATTAGGTGTTGGAATCGACTAATGTTTAATGTTTATTTAAAAAACAATTTTTTTAAATTTTTTATCTAATTTTTAATGTTTTTAAATGCCTGTATTTCATATGTATTTTGTCCTATGGATGTATTTTTTATATTGTAAGCACTGTGCAATTCAGCCTTTGGGCTGCTAAGAGTGTATTAAATAAACCAAAAAAAAAAAAAAGATCCCCATAATTTCAAATACACGCATTCATATTTAAGACCACACATCTAATGAATATTTTGTGAAATGTTTCATGTTCAGGTTTTTATATAGTGCTGAAAAAATGGTCGATCTTCAAATAATATTTTTCCAAGTTTGATACACAAAGCATCATTTGGTTTAGAAATTCAAAATATAAGGAGTTTTTTTTTTCACATCACAGGTACTATACATATTCATAACAAAAATTTATACAGGACAATTATTTATTTGAATGTAGTGGCAATTTTGGTATATTTACTTATTTAGTATTATTTTTGTTCTGGTTTACTCCTTACCTGTGAGAGCTGGTTGTTGTTCAAACTAAGTCGTTCTAACTTCTGCCAAGATCGGATGTTCTCACCAAGATCCAACTATTAAAATCGCAAGATGCGAAAATGAAAGAATGACAGTGTTTAACTGTATGGTGTCCCAACATGAAGAGTCAATGTGTAATCATACTTCATAAAAAATAAAGTCAAAGCATGAAATGATTACCTACATGAAGTATAGCAGTTATGTAATAACCTAGTCCACAGTATTGGACAATGGATTTGGGTCATTCATGACGTATTGTTCCACAGACTCATGCGCAAGGTTAAAAAAAAAAAAGCATTGCATTCTGGGTGACTTGCAGTGTGTGCAACAACTGTACTTTTATTGCGTACTGCAATGTAAACATGACAATAAAGTGTGCGTTGTGCGTCTCTCCTAGCCCAGTCACGTCTAGACTGGTACCCTGTCTTTATCCTATATCAAGGACATAAGACAGGCTCCAGGCGTTTCATTGGATACATTGTGCTGAAGATCTGACGTCGCACTTCGAGGCTCACGCGCTAGCTACCAACCAAGGTCAAAGTTGAACATCGGGGAAAATATGGCAGCCGCACGGCCAATATCTGCCGTAATTCACACGCCTCTAGCTCAAAGCGTGACAATAGATCTTCAGGCTAGGTCACTTCTAGCTTTCCTCCTGTTTAGTTTCTGGAACTAAGAAGCATTGTCGAGCACTTCTCCTTTGATGCTCTCAAGCAAGGTAACCAATTCATTGCTATGGTCATTGTCCATGGCATTGGAGTACAATGCCATGGACTGGGTTAGAGCAGGCTAGCACACTTTGTGTAGGTAATACACTTCTGGTAATATGTATACAAAATTAAACCTTTAAATAAAGAACTCACTGTTGCTAACTGCTCACCAACCAAAAGGACCCGTGTTATAAATGCAAAACAAATTAGAATCAGCATCTAACACTAACCTTCTTGACTTGGTTGAATCCGAGTTGAATTTCCCGTAAACCTTGACTCTTCCATTCTACTGGAGGGGGAACATCAATTAAGCCATTGTTGCTCAAATCAATGCTCCTTAACCTGCAAGAAGAGCATCAGGACATATTTATTAGCTACTTTTGGTTTAAACTTCATAAAAACACTGTCCAATTTGAAATAAACCTTGGGTCAAATGGTTGGTACTTTGCCCTTCTATGCACAAAGTGGAAGCATTAACATATGTATACCAGTTATGTTCTAGCAATACTTGTGCAAACTTAAATCAGTGAAATCAGTGTAAAATAAAGGGTTGCCCATGGCAACCATTAATTCACTAGGGCAACCCAGTGAACAGATGACGATTGTCCATTGGGCAATATCAACTTTTTTGTCATATCAAATACCAGTTTTTAAGTTTAAAAAACTGCTAAAACTGCTTATTTAGGCTGTGATTTTGAATATTTTTCAAAATGATTTTCTATGATCTTGTCTATGAGTGTACAAAACATGTAACCAGTTTGAGGGAACAAAGTTGTTCATGGAAGTCAAATGTGCCAGATCTGTACGGTTTTGTGAAACACCAAAATGACTGAGAGGGAACCTGAGATTCCCTTTACGATTGCCATGAGTAACTACAATGGTGTGCAAAATCTGTAGGCGCACCTACACTCCTCCCTTTCCCCCCCCCCCCCCATTTCAATGTTGAGGAAAAACCAGATTTTCGTTGGCAGCACGATATCTCAATCAAGTTCATAGTGCTCAACACTGGACGGGGAGAGGGGGCTTTCTTGGTGAGACTTCTCATTAAGTTATGTTAATACTGACATGTGCCAACAAATTTGCTCACTATTGTAGCTCATTTTCTTAATTTCACACCCTGACTGTGTCTACCCCAATCCTGTCCTTATTATCCTAACAAGATGTTGCCATGGCTTCAGTCTAGTCTGCCATCTGCTTACCATGGTAACTGCAGGATCATTTTTGGAATGTATGGACGGTCAGGCAGCGCTAGCTTGTTCTCAGCCAACTTAAGGGTCATCAGGGATACGAGTATGTCACCTAGCTCTTCAGGAAGACTCTCTGGGGGACAAGAACAAATGACATGAAACGTTTGATATTTAAAAGGGTGGTACAGCATTGGTAATGTTCGGTAAAACAGCTTCCGTGAGTATGCTTACTCTCTCTGAATCTAGATATACATTAAACAACCAAACTGTGAAGATTATTTTTTTTTTAATTTAAGAAAATGAGGATCATGTCCAAAAATAGTCTGGTGTCTTTCAAAATGTGTTTTGTTTTTCATTGAGTGCTTTGATTGGCAGTTGGAGAACCAGACAAAATGGGTGAAGTGTTATAAAAGGGTTAACTTCAATCAAACATGAAATTTATGAAAGAGTACTTTTTTTCTTAAATTTGTACTGAAAATTGTTTTCAACTTTTCATAAGTCATAAAAGACAGCACCTCGGAACAAAAATATTTCTAGGGAAGATTGATACCATCATCAGCTTAACACCAAACAAGTTTAACTTTGTAATCTGGTAATTTTGTTATGTTTGTCTTACCAATTCTGTACATTCCTTTCAAGTTTATGTTCAAATGCTTCTTTTTTCTTTTTATTTGAATTTCCTCTGCAAGGATATCTGAATTCAGCAATCTCATTTGAAGGAACAAACTGTACAGTTATACATTGGTAAGTTTGAATTTTCACTGATTAAAATATTATCTGAAAAGTTAATGGCGTCGGTAAAAAATAGCAGCTACACAAAAATATTCAGAATCTTTCTTAACCCTTCATGGACGATAACAGCCAGAAGTGGCCACAACTCAGAAGCGGCCGCATTTCAGCACCCTCCTGGTTGCTTTGCATAAAACAAAATTTTAGATTTGACTGATATTGTACTCTTACAAGATATGATATACAAACATATGATTTTATTTGATTTTATTTTTGCCTACACCAACCTGTGTATAGCACTGCATACTCATACATACGAGTGTATGTGAAAAATTTTATTTTTTACTTGAATGAAATAGCAGAATTTTTTTTTAAAATCTATCATTCACCTGGACATTTGACAGTGATAATCATGAATAAACTGGTCTCAAAGGATTTAACACCAAGACAAACTTACTCCTGAGGAAGATCAGAGCATACTGATCGAAACATGGAGTTCTAACCTCCAGTTCTTTTCAGAACTAATTACCACTCAATAGAGAATTTCACATGGTGTCACCGCAATTAGTCTTACTTAAAAACTTACCCAGTTCATTGAAGGAGACATTAAGGTAGTCAAGAGACAGACACTGCCATAAGCATTCTGATGGGATGTGTTTCAGTTGATTGTGTGACAGATCTAGGCTCTGCAACCTTCTCAATTCAAGAGACTTCACTGGTAGTTCAGTTAGTTTGTTTCTGTGGGGAAATATTAAATTTTTAATAATAATAATAATAATAATAATGTGTGGACTTATATAGCGCACGTATCCACCAACTAAGTGGTGCTCAAGGTGCATTATATCATTACCCCTGCTCATAAGGCTCATAAATCATCTCAGCTCCCTGGGGAGTATACAGCGCATATAGGGCTAATCAACCAACTCTGCCCTCACAGGTACCCATTTAACCCCTGGGTGGAGAGAAGCAATTATGGTTAAGTGTCTTGCTCAAGGACACAAGTGTCATGGCCGGGATTCGAAGAAAATTAAGTCAGCCTTTGATGTCATTTGCTTGAAAGAAGCATGCATCCACATCACCATGATTTTTTTTTTTCAGGGAGTTCTTTTTTGTAAATTTCTGGTGTTGAGCGAGCTGGGATGCGCGAGTATTGTGTCGCAGGATCCAGGGACCAACCTTATGCACAATTCAAGGGACTGGTAGTTCAGTTTATTTCTATGGGGATATATACATTTGGGAAGAAATTAAAGTCAGATTCAGATGTGTTACTTAACCCTACTACTACAAGGGTCAAAATCAGTCAAAATGTTGATATACTTGCCAAGGTATATCTAGTGCTCTTAAAAGTCAAACACTGTCAAACCTTACGTGTATTAAGTACATTTACAGGTCAAAATGGGTCAACTGACTGGTAAAAGCATTGACTTGTATTGTTCAATGTGGTCAAAATGACAGTAAAAACCAGTCAAAAATGCCCCTGTGTGCACATTTGGGTCAACAGTCAAAAACAGGCAGTTGACTAGTTTTGACCTCTGTAGGAACTTCCCACTAAAGTGCAGCAATAAGTAGGAGGGATAATGCAGTGAATAGAATCATTCACACATTCCCAAGACAGTTTAAGACAATCTGGATGAAACGTGATCTTGTGGGGGTGCATTAATACCTGGTAATGATCAAAATCAGAGCAGCGCAGATGTACACTGTGCGCAACAAGCGACGCTGAATTGGACCAATCAGACAGACGAGGTTTGTGACATATGCATTTTCATTTACAGTGTTTCACGTGTTCCCAAAACGTTCATTTGCTTACTTGGCTTTTTTTCAACAAAAAATGTCTAAATTTTGAATGTTTAAAAACGACCGATACGGGCAGTTATAAATGGGAATAACAGATCACTGCTTGGTCTTTATCACAGGATAATGACCAGTTTTGGGCAATAAAAGACCTCAACTTTGGCGCGGTCCTTTATCGCCCGTGGGCATGTCCAAAACCGGTCATTATCCTGTGGTAAAGACCACGGGCCAAACATTTATTCTCTAATACATGCACATCACCAGGACTTGTTTCAGTGAGTATGGTGGCTTGGAGACCAGGGCCAACATTATGGGAATCAGGGAGAAAGTACCTTAAATCTTAGGATCTAAAATAGGGTTCAGAGTACAAATAGTTTGTTTCAAGACAGGAAATACAATCTTTGCTACCTCCTCCGAAAAGGGGGTTTGTTTCTGAGTACACCCACCTTGCTAGCGAGAGAGTGACCAGTGCAGGGGTATACTGGCCTAGCCAGGTAGGGAACTGTTGTATGTTGTTGTTGCTCAAATTGAGTTCAACCAGAGAGTAGGACGCCTCAAGTGGCTCCTCACTCAAGTTGCAGAGCTGAGGAGGTAACAAAACAACAAGAATGTCAGGTACAATCAGTTGAAACGTTGACTGATGATGCAGGATTTGAACCCGCAATCTCTGAATTAACGTACCCGCATTCTACAAACTGAGCTATAGCTTCTGATTTTACAGAATTGAAAGGAAGTAGAATGTCATCTCTAAAGCCAGTACAGACCTTTGGTAAGATGACAATAAAAGCATCTATCCTTTAAAAATCAAGAGATATGTATAGAAACCAACCTGCGAAAGTGTTGTTCATGAGGAAATAGTGAAATGCACTCTGAGATTCACTGTTTAGCAATCCCACTGGGGTATACTACCTGCTGTTGTTTCTTTTTCTCTGTTTTTCGTTCTACAAAAACTGTAATTTTTATGTATTTTTATTGTTTTAATGGAATTGTACGTAGCTTTGTATTTTTGAAATGTGATATTAACCCTCCTAGTGTTTGACCATTTGAAACCATTCAAAATTTCCACTTACCAAAATGGCCATTGGTTTTGTACACACATGGTGATACCATTTGAACAGTGTTGGTAGCAAGCTTTACTACCATTCAAATCCATAGAGGGTCCATTGATTCACCACTTAGAAGTATCCAAACAAGGTTTTGTATTAGCTGTACTACCATTCAAATCCATTCAAATGGTGGATACACTACACCTTGGTGTGTTTCCATAGCCGAATGTGCTACACAGTGGCTTATAAATCATTCAAATGGTTTTCAATGGTGGATACACTACACCTTGGTGTGTTTCACAAAACGAATGGTGCATCAACTTGTCTGAAAAAGGCACAATAATGGTTATTGGCTTTGAAAAAGAACCTGCTAGGTTCGAAACGTGAGGTCAATAACCATTATTTTGCATTAACCCAAACCCCCCCAGGTATTCTGGCTAGGAACCTTCCTGAATCCTCCAAAATCCATCAGTGCGCTTTTGGAAACATGCCCTTATCTTCAAAATGCAATCATGCATTTACGTTGATCTTTCGTACTCAGCACTTATGGCCTGTACTTCTTGCCAGGTAGTAATTTTGCCCCATTTGAAGAGGTGAAAGTACCAGCTTCCAACAGTGCTGAATTTTGTCCAAAATTTGCAGGGTTTGGGGTTAATAAATGAAATGAACAGAAAAAACAAAAGGTCCCACGTAATCCTAACATACATAATAAATAGTTTATGCATATTTTACCTTGTTACCAGACATGTCTAGTGTTTGTAGCTTGTCATTACCAAACATATGTACTGGTAGATTCTGAAACTGATTATGTCTCAGATCTAGATGCTGGAGTGCTGGCATTGACTGTATATAAACAAATAACCAAAACAGTCACGTGATGGCTCTTAACACTATGAATAACTTTACCCTGAAAATGCCCTGAAAATCTGTTTTACCGTGAAATAAATAGTTCACAGCAATTTGACGATGACACAACACTGTGAAAACACCATGAACTCCTTGTGGCAGTTTTGGGGCAGCTCATTAATTCTTGAAAGTGCCGTGAATTTGCCCTGAAATCACTGTAAACATTATTGCCAATATCTGAGAGGAAGAGCCACCATGAAATTACAGTTATTCATAGTGTAAGGTTCTTAATGGCTCTTATTGACTGTATATAAACAAATAACCAATAACAGTCACGTTAATGGCTCTTAAGGTCAACAGACCAAACAGAGTGTGGAAGGAAAATAGTCTGGGCCCTTTTATGTATAAAGAATCAGTGGCATGATTGCACTTGCGCACAGGAAATCAGACAAAGATGGCTGCATTGTGAAAAGCTTTCAAGATAGACTGATAGACGCCACCTTGGATTTGGCTTCATCGCGAGCATTCAAATTTTTCTTCACAGTTATACATGCTTCATTGAACAATGATGCAAAGAATTTGTTGAAATGCCTGTGTGCTGCATGCAGTGCTTACATGTAACACACAGGCATGCGTTCAAAAAATGGTTAGTCTTTGCCCCTAAAATTAGCCATTTTGCATGGTCTGACATCAAGCGGACACTATCTTTAGAGCATATTCTCTAGATACATTTCTGGTGTTGTCAGGTGTTAAGCAGGGAAGGCAACATCGCATATATACACACACGGATAGTATGGAATGTGTACTACCAATACAATATGCTAAAATCTGTACTGAATGGAGCACTATCATAAAGATCAACAGGGCATGGAATCAGAGTGCTTGTTTTAGATTAACTCAGTGACTGAAAATAATACCCCAACATGATAAGGTCATATTATGCTGCACTGCATAAATGAGCCAGTAATTTTCAGTCACTGTGTTCATCTTAAACTAGGACACCGATTCCATGCCCTGTTGAATGTCTGCTCTGATGATATTGTCCTTTTAACATGAACAGCAACTGCATTACTCAAACTTTTAAAGGATTTTCAGTTCAATTTATTTGCAGAATCAGTGGTCAGCCCCAAGAAACAGTTAAGAGCAAGAGTTATTCAGAGATGCATGATAAAAACTTGAATTTTGGTTGCAAAGTTTTTAAACAAATATCCCTGAAAATTTTGTTTAAAAAAAAGAATTGTTCCTGCCAACTTGTTGCAAACCGCCAATATTTTAATTGTGCTGTAGACACTAAATATGAGGTGAAATCAGCCGTTATTGAGGTGACAAAATCATCTAAAATTTCACACAACTGATCGATCATTTGATGAATTTCCCTGACTGTAGGTTAAACCAAAAAAATAAAAAATGCTCCGAATACTAACCTGGGCAAGTAGCCCTGGAAACTCCTCCAGCGCGTTATTACTCAAGTCCAACTTCTCCAGGAAGGCAAACTGCTCCAGGAGTTTCTGCTCGGCTAGGGCCAGCTGCTGCAGGTCAGTGATGTGATTGGCCGAGAGGTCCAGCAGGTGAATGTGCAAATCCAAGGCCTCTGGGACGTCCAGCATGGTCGGGTGGATACGCAGGAGGTGCCTGGAGCCACGACGATTCGCTGAAGAATACGATGAATTCAGATGAGCTACATGACTTTGGACTTTACGTTTCAATATTTACATTTTGTTATTTTATTACTAATGTTGTACCTTCCCTTTAAGCAGTGCCATAAATTTGAGATGAGATGGACTTTTTTCCCTTTTCCATTGCAATATTGTTTGCAAGAAATTGCTCTCATACGCTCTATTACAACAACAACAACAACAACAACAAAAAGAAAGAAAAAAAGACAGACAAAAGAAAGTCCTTAAACATGTATAATACTGCATCCATTTTGTCTGGTCCCCCAACTTCAATCAAAGCTCTCAAGGAAAACAGTTTGAAAGGCACCAGTCTATTTTGGACATGAGCCTCAGTTTGATTCCCATAGACATGTGCATTAGAAAAGCAAGATGGCCCTATCCAGTTAATAGCATAACCTTCGGGAGTTACCACTTACATCTGTTGACTGGTGTGCTGTGAAACTGCTGGGGGGAATGGGATAGCGAGGGAACCACATCGGGCATAACCAACAACGATGGCTCAGAGAACTCCAGGTCAGTCGTACTGCTGTCACTCACAGTGCTGAAGCTGAACTGAAGGCTGCGTTTTGGGGGTTCTGTGTGAGGGATAAACGGAGAGCTTTTAATAGGGTTATAACAACAGATTAAAGGTCTGCTTATTTTGAAAAACCCAAAACTACTTTTTTAACTACACATGTGGCAGATTGGGCAGTATACTCCACAGAAAGCCAATTGAATCTAGAAAAACTTAAAATTGACCTGAAAACTAGGGGCAGATCAAATGGGGGAGGTCAAGTGACTGACCACTCCTCCTCCCCATCCCCCTGGCCAAATGTTTGTTTTAATTTGAGTTTTGTGTAATGCTTTCTGATGAGACCGTAAGAAGTTTTTACAATTTTTTACAAACTATTGCTGGGAGGCGAAGGAGGCAATTCGCACAAAATACATGAATTTAAGAATAACATTTGTTTCACACCATTAATGGATTCAGAGTAGTGGTGGAAAATGAGGCTTATACATCTCCTTTGTATTACCATGCATGTAAATTTCCCATTTTGTTCTTTTTGTTTCTGCCCACTTTTCATAAGCAATGTTCCCCAACCTCCTTTTAGCCATTTCCCCGCCATCCTAGATCCGCCCCTGTAGCCTTAACTCTATCACTAACCCAGGTTAGTATTAGGGTTCAGGTTACACAACCAGGGTAACTTGGGTTATTCATTTATTCATAAAGTGAGTCCGCATCTTTTCCACTTCCCCCGACGTCCCAACTGTTACGGGGAGATTACTGCTAACTTACTTGACTGTGAACTACCCGTCAGTGGAGACTGCATCTGACTACCTGAAGATCTCTCTCTGCTACCTGATAAAGCACTTCTTATCTCGGTCTCTGGCTGTATCATAAAAAACAAACTCCATCATCAGATCTTAACATACATGTACCTCTGGTAAATAGTCTTATAGGGAAGGGACAACATTGGTTTTTGGAAATATATTACAATGAAATATATCACATCACAAAACTTACCTGCGATATTTTCATCGCAAAATAAGTGCTCACGAGTTTGAGAAAAGGACAAAAACCTGTTACATGGTTTGTTAAGATTTTATTTTTTTTTACAAAAAGTTGCTGGACGGCAACCATTTATAAATTAGACAGCAATTCATGTTCTCTCTAAAGATGAATGCACTTCAGTCAGAATAGTGTCTCAAGATGACTGATACGTATACCAACTTTATGTAAGCGTTTAGTAATAATAATAATAATAATGTGGACTTATATAGCGCACGTCTCCACCAAACTGGTGCTCAAGGCGCATTATATTATAAGATAAGAATTCATTAATTTGATCAGAAACCAATGATATACCTTCCCTTTACGACTAAATGAATTCGGTCCCTGGTAAGAACAAAGCCAGAGAAACCTCTCTTTTATCACTTCTGTATCTTGCTCCTGAAGACGAGTTGTCAAGCCAGGAAAAAGCATCATGCAAATGTGAAAAACTTACATGATACGTAGCTAAGGACAGTAACACTGCTACACAACACAGAAAACATTCCACTGGGAATCTTAGTATATAGTTTTTTTCACCGCGATCGGTGGGAAAAAAAACCTACCTTTTCAATTACCAGGGCCAAATTCAGGCATGCCAGTTTGTCAAAAAAAAAGAGGAAAATAACAGGAACAGCAAGAATTTATACACTGTTTTTCAGTTTTCAATGGCACAGCTGAAAAACCAAAAAAGAGGAATAAAGCTGCATGCCTGCAAAGTTCATGACTCTACTTACCTTATCAAGTGAAAAATCTGCGCTTATGAAATTATATGCTTACATAAGCATATTTCACAGGTTAGCAAGGAATTTCTGCTTGAGTACAATGTGTACTCCACTAAGGATTTGCCACAGTGGCGCACCCAAGGGGGGGCTTGGGGGGCTCGAGCCCCCCCCCAAGGGCCCGCTGATGTTTTATTATTTTTTTAAAGAAGGAGCCAGGAAAGAGAGCAAAATCTGAGCCCAAGTCTTGTCTACAGAGGAGTTCGGCAAGGAGTATAGGGCAGTGGTACAAGGGATGGGGACTCAGGAGACTCAAGCTCCCCTCCAAAAGTTTTCCATTTATTCCACTCACTATTATATTTTACGGCATTGCGTATGCATGTGCATGTAAGCTTGAAGGGCCACCAGTGTATATATACCAAGCAATTTTACCCATTACCCCCCCCCCCCCTGCCATGGTGCACCCTGATCAGGGAGCAGCTTTACTTAATTTTATTTTCATTTTCTGTTCGTCCGTTTCTCTTGTTGAGGTCGTTGACTGTCGTTGAGGTTACTCGTAAAATTTAAACACGCCGCATTATAATCAACTCCTTTCCAGTTTGTACACAATGGCCCAGGATTGGGTTTTAATTTACAAAGATTATGTGACACTCTTTTAGCAAACACCGATTGGATAATATTGGGATTTGGTTTTGCCGCCAAATTCGTGTTTGAAAAATTTAGCTCCGCCGAATGATCACAAACTTTACGTCCACGCAATGAAAGTATTTAACTATAGAAATCTTGCAGACGAAACAAGCTCAAGTTCTTTACATCAAGAGGAGGAAATTATATGGAAGGTAAAACCCTACGAGTCCGAATCATGCCATAATGTCTTCTTTTTATGACTAGAAACCACCAGGAAACATTTAACATGTGCCGTAGGTTCACTGACGAGCACGACTAGGGACATGGCTGCAGCCATGCCAGCGGTTATGGTTTGGGTCAGCCATGTCTCTCCCCATTATTGGATTTCAAATAAAAATATTTTGAGCCCCCCCCCAATCAAATCCTGGGTGCGCCACTGATTTACCACTTACACGGCTAGTGCAGAAATTCTGCACTAGTCCTGGGTGATTGTAAGCACGAAATTCCGTGTTAATAACCAGTATCGTGAATTTGAGCCCTGGCTGGTGGATGGTGAGGATCAGAAATGACAAGGATCGAGGGGAACTTACGTGGGATCTGGAGCGGATGTTGATGTATGATTCAATGCTGAGAAGACTTGGTGATTGGCAACGTGGCGTACTCTCAAAGAAAGAAGAATCCACCTCTGTATTCTGCTCTCTCAACCCTGCTATAGAAATCACACAATGCAAGATGAAAACTACAAATCAAGTCAGGAGGGAGCTTTTTCTCATGAATGCAGTCATAGACCTTAATGCATATGTTGTCACAAACTGAACAGCGCCCTCGTTCAGAGGCAAAAGGACACTCTAATTGGTTCTTATATGTGTGCTGCTGATCAGACATGTGCCAAGCGCGTTTACACTTTACATGCACATATCGTCCCTAATTTGCCATAGTGACCAATCCCGAATTAAGTTGGCATAGTGACCAATGCGGTATTGGTCACTTTGCCAAATTACAAACATAGCCAGTTAGAGCATTCGTCATTTGAATGCATGCTCTATCTCCAAAACTATAAGGAATACATGCATGTGGATTAGATACAATGGTAGGTCTCTTCCTGAATGTACTAATGGGCGGGAAAACGTAAAATTGAAAAAAGTCGGATTGGTCACTATGGCAAATTAGGGATGATATATATGAACCAAGTTTGTGATGTTATTGCATAAGGTCTATTTGCTGAAATAGAAATATTTTTGTGGTAGACTGACTTTTGAAACAACCTCCTTTGAGTTTTGTTTCTCCAAAATATTGTTTCAAGTTCTTTGTTACTGTTTTTTGAGACTGAATCTTGAATCGTGAAGGTTAAGTCCGAGTCCAAGTCAAAATTCAACTTAATCAGAAATGGACTTAGACATCCAATGTTTTTTTTTTCTGTTGTCTCATCATGAATGTGGTTATGATAGACATCTTATAAAATTCTACATGTGAATTTGTTCACACTGAGCAACATTGAACAGACCATGTTGCCTTCTATCCTAGTCACAAACCGCCAAGTCTTAGTCTAAGTCCTATTCAAGTCAAATCCAATTCATTGTACATGGATGGTGATTTGAGTCCGAGTCACTAAAAAAGTAACTCAAGTCAGACTCAAGTCTGACTCAATTCCAAGTCACTAAAAATGTGACTCGAGTCGGACTCAAGTCTAAGTCTGAGTCACAAGTTCAACTCCGAGTCAATAAAAATTTGACTTGAGTCTTAATTATAAAACATGTGAGCACCCGAATCAGACTCCAGTCCGAGTCATACAAGTATGCCTAATTCCACTCCCTCTGCAATCAGCTGCAGTACATGTTTGCCTTAAATATAGATCATACAAGGGTCAATACATAAGGCCAATGACCTCTATTTTTTAAATCCTTTTGGGTGGTGAGTGGTACAGCTAATTTTTCAGTTTAAATGTTAGACGTGCAATAGTGCTCATTAATGTGAAATGAAGTATTAAATTAAATCCTTTTAAAGCCAGTACACACCTTTGGTTGTAAATGTTTGTAAATGCATCCATACTTTAAAAGAATCAAGATAAATGAATAAAAACCATCCTGTGAAAATTTGCAGCTTGTTTCGTTGTGTTGTTAATATTGAAATATTGAAAATGCATACAGATTGTTTGTTTTCATTCCAACATGGAATTTCTGTCTTCGTCTGAAAGATATTTATTATGGAAACTATTTCTTTAATTTTACTAAAGTCGTAACACCCGAGACACAAATATTTCAAGGGATGTTTGATAACTGCACAATTTAGGGATCATGCAGCGCAATCTGCAGATTGCGTGCTCAATCTCGAGATTGCGTCCCTCATGATGCTGCGCAAATTAGGAACTATTAGCATTATAGACAGGTAGGTATAAATGCAATAATTTCACACTAAAAATAGTACGTATCATGGCAACCAACACAATTAATGAAATTAGTTTCTTTTTCAAAGGCGCCATGGATAAATCTAGGGCTGACAAAAATTTAGAGATAAACTAAATAAATAATACACCACAATCGACCAACACTGTTGAAGGTATAACATTAGGCCTAACGTTGCTACCTTCGGCGGGGAAATTGCTGGTGGCATTTAAGTCATCGCCGACCAATCTGCAGACCAATTTCGCTTTGCGGGTTAAAAGTCGGGGGCAATCTCAAGATTGCATGCGCAATCTAGATTGGCGAAAACGAGGCTTAAAATCTCTACACTGCACAGCGCAATCTGCAGATTGCGCAAATCCCTAAATTGCGCTCAACACTATACCATCATCGACTTTTACACCAAGTAAGTTTCACGTGAAACTGTGATTTACGTTTGTTGAGAATAACCAAAATGTTCTGAAAGGTTTGAGTTATAGGTGAAGGTGCCCATCGTGCTGAGAAGTGCTTTTATTTGTATAGAGACAAACACAACAAATCAGTGTAAAGCTGTGATCATTTTGTGTATCATTCAAGATTACCAACAGTGTGTACAGTGGCTTTAAATTAGTAACATGAAACAGACAATAACGCATACAAACAAGCAAAAGTGTCAGTCTTGCCATGCAGTGTATTGGTTAAAAAGTGACTGTATGGTTAGGTCAAGTCTGTGTACTCAATCCGGGAAGGGGAATAGCCAATCACAACATACATCTGCAGAACATTGTTCATGTCATCAAATTATGTCAGCCAATCACAGACATAACCATGTTTCACGGACACGTCGAGGTTCAAGACATTCCAAGGCGTGAAAACATTTTCAGGGCAAAAAAAAAAAGCACTCCAACTTTCCTAGTGTGTGACATTTTTCTTCTTCCCCAGAACGCTCATGATTTTCACATAAGGTTTTATGCAGAAAGTTGTTGCTATTTAAATATGTGAGATTTTTTAGCTTAACCCTCCTAGTTCTGGTGCCTTTTTCAGACAAGTTGATGCACCATTTGAAACCATTCGTTTTGTGAAACACACCAAGGTGTAGTGTATCCACCATTCAAAACCATTTGAATGATTTATAAGCCACTGTGTAGTACATTCATCATTTGAAACCATTCGGCTATGGAAACACACCAAGGTGTAGTGTGTATCCACCATTCAAATGGTATCACCATAAACCAATGGCCATTTTGGCCAAGTGGAAATTTTGAATGGTTTCAAATGGTCTATCAGTAGGAGGGTTAATCCATGTGATTAGGGAGATTTGGTTTCCATGCATGTTTAACATACATGTACATATTGAACATGCATATTGATCCTTGATTCCCAATTCTGTATTACATCACAGCCGTGAATCACTTTTACAAAAACCAGGTCCCAGTTTTAGGGTGCTGTTTAACTCAGGATATTTGCACTAGCTGTGTAAACAGCCAATACATAGTTATGCAAATTACGCACGGGCACATGTATAGAAATCCCTTTCCTTACCTGTGAAATATGCTTAAATGCTAAGTACAGGGCTCTATTTCATGGAGCCGCTAATTAACAGCTGAATTTCTGCTTACTGTACATTTTTCATTTCATAGCACTGCCATTAACCCTTTCCTTACCATAGGCGACTTTAGTCGACTGCAAGATCATACCCCCTCTTCCTTACCATAGGCGACTTTAGTCGACCGCAAGCTTTCACACAAAAAAGCACTCAAGCCTGAGCACAAAGGCCATTTGTTATAAAGCTGTAGTTTTGTCCATGTTCACCCTCCATACCCAAACTTACAATGGTTGGAAAGAGCAAGATCTGATCTTTCCATTGATGGTGAAATAAAATAAGGTTGCTATTATGCAATCCCTTCAAACTGGAGTGGAAAGATCCGAAAATGCCAAACACCTACGGAGCGCCATGTGTTTGTGTACAAAAAAGTGTTCGAGTTTACAGATCACACCGAGGAAACAAAGACCGAGAACTTGGACATTTATTGACCGATCTTAATGTTTGTTGGATTTTATGAAAGGGAATTCAATAAGTAAGATATTTTTTATTATTTATTTTGCTGTAAAACGATATCTTCAAGGTGATAATAGAGTTTGTAAAATTGGCCTTTGAACACAAGCTTTCTGTTGTGTAAGAATGTGTGCTTCATGCTTGAGTGGTCAAACAATGCGGTCACCAGTGGTTGTTTATGTCAAAACAATTCGGTACTGAGAGGGTTAAGCATAGAGAAAGGCACGCTTACTTGCCGGCCGTTATTGCCAGCAAATGAGTGCCGCAACAATACAAATCCATGGTGAACGCGCACACGCCGCTCTGAATAACCTGTGAAATACGCTTAAGCAAATTTTCATGCTAGAGTTAGCACGAAAAGTTGCTTACCGGTAAGTGGCGCTATGAAATTAGGCCCTGAATTTTCTGCTCGAGTAAGCAGCAATTTCTCGCTTATGGTGAACAGAGGCATACAATTGGGCCCAGTACAGTTAATATTTTTGTGTGGATCCAGTGACATTCATTATAATGGCATTTGCACTGTATAAAAGGTATTGTATTATACTGAAAACAATTTTTTTTTCTTCGATTCCACAATATTTTTTTCGATTCAAATACATGGATTTCTAGATGTTCTTCACTGGTGATTGGATTGGAATGACATGAACAATCCATTTGCTGCTATATTACTGGTCAAATGGTAACCCCCTGCCAAACAGCATATATTATAAACTCATGAAGAACATGTAACTGTAACGATATTATTTGGAATATGGGCAGTGGGCAGGACTGGTTGTAGCCTGCGAGGAAATTGACCGTTTGTGACCTAGCAACTCCCCTTAGACAACTACACACACAGCATGCGTTAGGGCATATTTTACACCATGCAAATCTCAAATGAACGCATCAGCATGTAAATGAAGAGGCACGTTGTTTTAGTATCTTAGATTTCTTTTTAAACAACTTTAAAACACTTGTGCGTTTTGTGAAAGGGACACGTATTTTGTGTTATTGGCGTACATGCACAACTGAACACATGCGCTTGTAAACTTTCCCTTTGTCTGTCTGAGATATGGGTGATCATGTGAGATGAAATAGGCACTGTGATTGGCCACTGTTTATGAATGGTGATAGACCAATAGGGAGACATCACCACCCTCCACAATTCTTAGTACCCCACCACACCCACCTATGGGTTCCAGGTATAGCCTGGATAATGGTGTAATACACATGGCAAATTTACGTTTGTGTCTGCACAACCATGTAGGTTAGACTTCAAAGAATAAAGAAGCAATTGATCATTTTCAACATTTTCAACATTTACACGGTAGTACTGAAAGTACTACCAATCCAGGAGATCCTTCCTCCCATATTAGGACTAACAAAAAAAAAAAACAGTGGCTAGCATTACGTGAACTAAATAGCAGGGAAAGAGATTCACAATGGCATGAATAGATGGTCACCCAGACCCTCTATGACCCTCTTGCTATTCAGTCAATATAATAGAGATATTAGTGACTGCATTCATTACAAGGGTGCAAAATGCTAGCCATATCGTTATTATGGAGTGTCGTGGCTGAGCGGTCTAGCTTACCAGACTCAAGTTCTGGTGTTAGCAGCAGAATGTGGGTTCGAATCCCGGCCGTGACACTTGTGTCCTTGAGCAAGACACTTAACCATAATTGCTTCTCTCCACCCAGGGGTTAAATGGGTACCTGTGAGGGCAGAGTTGGTTGATTAGCCCTATATGCGCTGTAATGGCAGCAATTGAGCTGTATACTCCCCAGGGAGCTGAGATGGTTTCAGGAATGATTTATGAGCCTTATGAGCCTTATCAGCAGGGATAATAATATGCGCCTTGAGCACCACTCAGTTGGTGGATACGTGCGCTATATAAGTCCACACATTATTATTATTATTATTATTATTATTATTATTAAACAAAACCTTCCTTGTCTTTTTTTTTCACTGCACTCTGAAATATGCAGGTATAAATTCAACATTTTAAATAACGTTTGTTACCGTCAACCTCCACAACAGTAGTTATTGTACCACTAAAGCAATGCTGGCAATATTGAACAGGGCTCTCAACCACAAACCTACATCATCTTGACCAGCAATATATAGGCAGTATGACAAGAGCCATTTTACGGATCGGACCACTCGTCCATGACCGACAAAACAACAAAACAACCGAGTCACTGCAACAGGCTCACACTGTTTGCATATATGCTTCGTCTGTTCTTACAAAAACTACGGGCACGTGAATCTCCACGTGCACCCCCATGTGGCTGCAATACCTCGTTGGAGACTCTCGAGGCAGCGTGGGTCGTCGGGGTCAATCGGCAGGTTTGCACTGCTCAGTGACCTGCGCCAGGGCACAAAGCTGATGGAGACCTTCCGCAGTATGTCCATCTCACCCGTCGAGCGCTGACGCTTCCTGGCCTTCGAGAGACGGAACACTTCAGGGTCTTCACAGAGAGTGAACAAATGTTAGTGAAATGGAGAGGGATGCTCTACAATAGTTAATTGTTCAGGGTTCCCACTGACATTTCAAAATAAAACAATTTTTTTCCCAAAGATTTAGTTTTCAAATTCACTGGATTTTTTGCCTTCATTTTCAAAGATTTGCCTTGATATCCATGATATAATAACAGTGGGAACCCTGAAATAAAATATAGCATCAGTTAAATAAAGCTCTCTCTCATTCCTTAGGATATTTATCATATTAAAGATTTGCCCCAAGCAAAAGGGAGCACTTCAGGGGTATTAAATCCAATCTAATTCCCAACAATTATTCTTGAGATTAGACATGATATCCATTCTTCCTATCAGTTCAAAACAACTAGATTCCTTCAAGAGAAAGTATCTCTGCAATTTTCTTTTTAATTTGGAACTTTTCCAAGGCTAGGCAGTGGGGTTTCTACATCACAGCTTGCAGCAAGCATTGTCAAACTTGGAGCTGTTGAGATTACTACTTGTGGTAAAATCAGATCATGTTGTCCCAATTTTGATAGACTTTCTGCACATGATGTGACAAACTGAAGGTTAACCTCGCTTAGAAGCAAAAGAGTGTATGTAGGCGTGTGTAATGAGGGCACTCTTCAGTATTTGACATCGATACATACATGTAAGGTCTGTACATCCCCAGAACAAAGTTATTCACAATAGACTAATACACCATGTTAATCAAATGGCATAGATTAACCAGTACGGTTAAGGTTTTCCATGACAACTGTAATTGCATTTGCCATGTGCTTGGCTTTTTTTGTTGCAGGTGGTGAGACCTTTTTCGGCGTCGCTAAGGTCACGGGTGTGATTTGACAAAAGTAACAAATCCGGAAAAATGGATAGCGGGTACTGGGTCTCCCTTTGGTCTGGAGGACAAAGCCCCCTGAACCTCCTGGATGTTTAATTTTGGAGGATTTACAGACTCTCCACATCCACAAAAACAAAAAACTAGAGGTTTTGGACACAATACAGGCTACTTCTTTCTTTCCTTGGTGCGACTGAAAAACATTTTGAGACAAAGTGAGATTTGTAAAAAAAAAATCCTGAAATCAGGAAAAATCCTGAGAAATCACCGGCCTGTAAAAGGTTGTGCCATAACTGGATGGGTGTAATTGGGGGACTGCAAACTATATGGCTGGATAGCTCAGTTGGTAGAGCACTGGTACAGTAATCTTGAGGTTGCAGGATCGAGTCCTGCTTCAGTCAATCTTTCTTATCTCACTTCAACAATTTATTACCATGCACAATCAATAGTATTTAATATTATAGCATGGGCAACCCCAGATTTCATCAAATTTATGCGATATATCCCAAGGTACGAGAGATTTTGTTATAAAGAATATTGCATAAGGTTCAGAGGGTGCAACTGCGTGGAATACTTTTGAGCTTGATGCATGAAGCAGTAACGAGTTAATTTGCAAGTGAATGTTAGTTTTCACAAAGTGGAAGATAAGCTACTGGTGTTTTGGTTCAAGAAAAAGACACCTAGGTAGTCTTTCCAGTGGGAAGAATGTGCATCAAATGTATGTACAAGAAACTGTACTTAAAAGACTCTTGAAGTAAATTAAATCTTGCTAATATTCTTATAGACATAAGAACAATACAACAGTTGTGGAAAGAAAACACATACATAGAACAAAGAAAGGACGATAGGGAAAGAAAATACCAAAGAAAGGGAGTGTAACTTAAGGGGGGTATTCCTTACAACTATCCTCAATCTGAAGAAAAAAAGAAAAACAATTCTGGAATACAGAATAATTAATTCAGATGATCTTTCCCGAACATTTTTTGGAACAGAAAAACACTGGATTATACAGTGCGGAATTTGAGATTCTGAGAAAATACTGGGGTGTGATCATTTTATAGAAACAGAAGTCTATTACCTACATGAAGTGTGCCTGTCATGTAATAACTTATTCCACGGCATAGTACTCCAAGAACAATGGATTTCAGCCATTTATGATGTATTCCACAGAATGACGCGCAAGGTCTCATAATGCCAGTTTTGGTGTATTTTGATCATTAGCCAGACCAGTATGCATTATACAAATTGGCTGTGGCATTTGTGAAAAAGTCTATGACATTATACCTGCCTGGTTACTATTTTACAGACAAATCTGACTGGACAAAACAAAAATTGTTTGCCATTTTAAAGAGTTTTTCCTCAACAAGTTCAGGGGACTAGCAAATTTTCTAAGAATGAAAACATGAAAGAGAAGACAGACAACTTTGTACAACGTGTATCAAAAACAATTATTATTAACCCTCCACCAAACCACACGTACAACAAACCACAGTCAGTTGACACGACATACCATTCAGGCTCTTTGAACGCTCATGATAGCGTGGACGGCTCGAAATAGATTGGCTTTGGTCCAGCGCTTCTACCGAGACAGCGTCGGTAGCTGTCATGTCGGTGTCTTCATTTTGTGCGTACTTGAAAAGTGATTCCTCTGTCTCATCCGCTAAAGCTATAAAGGTGTCGGTGATTAGAGCAGTAGTGAGAAGCATGGATGGTAAAGAGTGGAGTAAGTCAGTTACCATGGAAACAAACAATTCTATTCAATGGTTTCTGAGTCAGGGTCGAATAGACCTAAAGACAATCTTTAACCCTAACCACCCCATAATCCTGCAAAATCCTCCAAGGGGCACTTTTTGGGGAAAATTCAGCACTGTTGCAAACTGGTACTTTCACCTCTTCAAATGGGGCAAAATTACTACCTGGCAAGAAGTACAGGCCATGAGTGCTGAATATGAAAGATCAACGAAAAATGCATGGTGCATTTTAAAGATAAGGGCATGCTTCCAAAAATGCACTGATGGATTTTGGAGGATTCAGGAAGGTTCCTAGCCAGAATACCTAGGGGGTTAGGGTTAAAGAAGGTTCCTAGCCAGAATACCTATAGGGGGTTTGAGTTCAGGAAGGTTCCTAGCCAAAATACCCGGGGGGTTAGGGTTAATTAAATATGTTGTCAAAAAGAAAATGAATGATGTAATTATAAATGACTTCTATTAAGGATTTTAGCATGACAGCTAACTCTTTATGTTCTTCTGGAATAAATGATGAGGTTACAAGATAAATAAGCATGAAAACTGTATGAATATTATCAGAATGAACTGATTCATACAGTGCCAGATCCAGCCAGGGGAATGTGCCCACCTAGACTGGTCCCCTGTCTTTAAATGACAGCTACTGAGTTAGCTACCAACCAAGGTCAAAGTTGAATCTCCATAAAGTGAGAGGGCGGTAATCTGGCATCTTTGGCAAGCATCAAAGCGGTAACGTCAGATCTTCGGTCTCGCGCCCAACTCCTTTTATCACCATGTTCGTAAATTGATCATACTTTATGCTGTGACTTATCACTGCCACCCCTCCCCCCCCACCCTACACTGGATCCACCACTGACCTTTATGAAATAAGCCGGCATTATTTCAGTTGTGCAAGAAAAGGAAAGGGTGCATAACTACCTTTCTAATATAATTAACCCTCCAACTATTGATGCACTTTAGTGGAAAGTTGCTGTAGAGGTCAAAACCAGTCAACTGCCTGTTTTGACTGTTGACCCAAATGTGCACACAGGGGCATTTTTGACTGGTTTTACTGTCATTTTGACCACCCTGAACAATACCAGACAATGCTTTTACCAGTCAAAAACGGTCGACTCATTTTGACCTGTAAATGTACTTACTACACGTAAGGTTTGACAGTGTCTGACTTTTAAGTGCACCATACCTTGGGAAGTATTTCAACATTTTGACTGATTTTGACTCTTGTAGTAGCAGGAGGGTTAATCATTGATACAATTCCAAATACTCATCTCAAAGAGCAGAAAATCTGCTTATTATCATCAATTTTAAACATCTGGTAAAATCCACCCTCCCCCCAAACAAACCAAAAAAACTAAACAAACCAGTACTTAGAATGACAATGCTTTAATTTGCTAAGCATTGCATTATTGTCAGACATGTGCTTTTTTAATGAAGCATATATCATGCAATACATGTATCTAGTTGAGTAAGGCCAAAAGAAAAAGCCTCTGGTTTCTGGTCAGCTTCAAAATCAGTGTGGTGACATGTTTTTTGTTTTTGTTTTTTTTTGCCAATAAATGATACATGCATATGCAGTTATTGGAACCAGACCAAATTTCCCATAAACAAAGTATGGAGGCTAAGAGAGGCCTCACAAATCAGGCAAATGTTCATTCCCCTATGTGAAAAAGTTGTTTAAAACACAGCAAGACAGAATTCCAATCAATCCAGCAATTTTGGCTGCAATTGATCATTGTTTCATAGCAACAAAAAAAGAAAACAAAAAATGCCGAAGCGCAGGTCTGAGGCGACGCACGCTGAAACCAGACACCAGAAGGTGCTTTAGAGTTTTACAAACTTAAAGATATATCGATCATGTTTATTGCTATTTTACCAAAAATGTTGAGCATTTTTTTTCCTTTTGCATCGGATCACTGTTATTATACATTTCTCATTATAATCAGGAGAAGCAATTATTTTAATACAGTTAGTATGTCCCAAATGGAATTTATGATGGTTCCTGTCATAAATTCACTTTGATACTAAATAATGTTCAACGAAACTTTTGCCAATTATTTTGTGAAATATCTCATTTCAAAGTATTTGGTTTTCCTTTCAAATTATTAATTTCTGAGTAAAACACAAATTTCTGGAAATTGCTGGTAAAAATAGCAAAAACACAAGTGACGGTGTTTAAAAAAATACTTTGTACTTCATTTAGTTGGTAATTTCAGAAGATTCCTTCAACTTAGTTTATTTATCTCCAGAAAATTTGGAGTGAAAAGCCATGAATTTTGAAAAATCCTGCAAAAATCACAGCCCTGTTTTCACCCTTTGTTTTAAAAGTAAACTTATTTTGGTTTCCCTTGTTCTTATGTTCCTTCATTGGTACCTGACTGGTTTCCGTCTTCCGCTCTCTTGGGTATGAGCGGTGGGCTCCCGGGGTAGAGCTCCCGGTTGGCAGAGACAAGGATCTGGAGGGAAGATGTGCGAATTACCGGCGCCAGGTTGGAGGAGAAGTTGCCGTCTACATGTACCTCGCTAAGTAAGTTATAGACTTTCTGCCGTCTCTTGGCCCGGTTCTCCTCGGTGTGGCGAATGCGGCTCGCGATATGAGTGGATGATGACAAGGCTGAATAATCCAAAAGAAATAATAATATTTCAGTCTTGTATAGCACATTTCACATAATGTCTCAGTGCGCTTTACATATAATCCCTAGTCATTGGGCCAATATCATTCCTTGTAGCTTTGCTTGGTGAAGAGGATAAGTAAGACTAATTGCGGTGACACCATGTGAAATTCTCTAATGAGTAGTAATTAGTTCTGAAAAGAACTGGAGGTTACAACTCGATGTTTCAATCAGTATGCTCTGATCGTCTTCAGGAGAATGCCGGACTCGGGGAAATGCCGCTGCAATCCCCCAGCATCCAGTCATCGCGTGATCCTCCAGCAGCCTACTTAAGCAGCAGCATTTCCCAGAGTCCGGCATTCTCCCGAGGATGATCAGAGCACACTGATCGAAACGTCGAGTTGTACCTCCAGTTCTTTTCAGAACTAATTATTACTCAATAGAGAATTTCACATGGTGTCACCGCAATTAGTCTTACTTAATATCATTCCTATAATGTTTCTCAGCTCCCTGGGGAGTATACAGCCTAAGCTACGTGTATCATAGTGCTTCATAATCAGCTGCTTTTATCAAACACAATATCAATTCAACCTCTACTCTCACTGGTACCCATTTATACTCCTGGGTGAAGAGAAGCAACAGGAGACAAGTACCATGGTCACGGCCAGGATTGGAACCCACATTCACAATTCTGATGCGCTGAACTACTCAGCCATGGCTGGCAACCCACGGTGCAGGAGGTAACAAACATGGATTGTACACACTGACGGTAAAATCCACTAATACGCTATGAGTAATCTCGATCACAGTTTTACATATTCAGTTGATTGATGGTATCAAATATTTGGAGTGTCGTGGCCGAGCAGTCTAGCATACTGGACTCAAGTTCTGGTGTTAGCAGCAGAATGTGGGTTCAAATCCCGGTCATGACACTTGTGTCCTTGAGCAAGACACTTAACCATAATTGCTTATAGGGGCTGAGGCAGTTTAACAACTGCCTTGTTCTGGACTAGTTACCCCTCCCAGTCATATTCGCACCGTGAGAGAGGCTGGTTATTAACTTGTCTTGTTTCGGTGCGAGGGGCAGGTTTCTTCAGTGTGGAGTCGTTGTAACAACTCAATGACTTAGTAGCCCCCACCTTGGATTGGCCATTGGCCTTGTGTGGGGCGATTTGCATAAATAAAATAAAAATTAATTTAAAATCCCTTGAAATATTTTTATCTCAGGTGCTTTTGTTTTAGAAAAATTAGTGAAATAATTTCCAGAATGAGTTTCTGTCATCCAAAGACAGAACTTTCAGGTTAGAATAATCTGAATGAATTTTCACTATTTTCTTATGAACAACACACTGAAATATACTACTCAAAACAATTTAGGGAACACCGGATTTTTAACATCAAATAGGTTTGAAATGTTCCATGAACCGGGATTTTCATTTGCAACCTCCCTCTCTCTTTCAGTAGTCATGTCATGAAATGTGTAATCACTACATGCATCCTTTATCATGTTTCATTGTGCAGTTGTTTCTCATCAATTCTGTGAAACATTGTGTTTATCTGAAATAAATGATCTTGCTTTAACTGAGATTATTCCGGTGTTCCCTAAATTGTTTTGAGTAGTATATAAGCTGAAACAGGTTGGTTTTAATACGTATCTCTTGATTCTCATTCAGTATGGATGCATTTACAGACATTTTACTGTGTATACTGGCTTTAAGAATTTTTCAAAGCAGGGTTACTCAAATTTCTACAAGGATTCACAAAATACATCAAAAATAGAAAAAAATAATATTAAAAACCACAGAACACTAGACATAAAGAAAATGTTGACTCCTTGATGAATGAGTGCAAATGAGCAAATTGAATATTTTTACCCGATCTTGGTGTTGGGGTTGTCTGACCGAGAAATGTTGGGTAAAACCACAACGGCTGAAGAGTGGTGAGCCTCAGTCCACTCCAAGTAACAACGCCAGCTGAAATAGAGTAACAAGTATTAAATAATCAACATCGTCATGGTAATATGTTCTTGTTTCCCTAGACTTAACACACTATTGCTATATCACATGGATTGGGCAATCTCAGGAAAGTCTGGTACCTTTCTGCCATACTATTCATTGTAAAACGTGTATAGGTATTGGACTTCTCGAAGGTTACAATACAAGAGCTTGCATTACATCACATATTTTCGGGCAAGCTCTTGCATAGTTAGTCTGAAGATCTGACGTCACGCTTCAAGGCTTGTAAATTACACCAGATACTAGCCACGCGGCCGCCATGTTTACTGGAGATTGAACTTTGACCTTGCGCGTGATGATGGGCATCCATGCGCAATATCTCCAGCGATATTTGGATGGCAGAAGTACGTGCACGCGTAGTAGTGTTACATTTGCGCGTGTAGCCTTAAAGCATGAAGGTTAGATCTTCAGCGCAACGAATCCAATGAAATCACTTGAATGTTATGCCTGGAGCCTCTCTCTATCCTTGATAGGTTAAAGACAAGGGACCAGTCTATTGCATATAGTAACCTCCAGCTTGGGGAAAGTCTGGAACCTTTATGGCATACATGTTCATACACACTCATACTTTTAAGACCGTGGCCCAAAATGTTGTGAAGATGGATAGAAGTGCCTATCCTCTTTTAAATCCCCTCTCAATGGGGAAATGTCCCTATAGCTCTATGTAAGGCCAAACAAAAAAAGTCTCAGGTTTCTGGTCATCATCAGTCAGCTTCAAAATCGCTGCGGTAACACACTTTTTTGGGGGGGGTAATCTTTTTTTTTTTTTCTTTTTTTTTTGCCAACAGGGAAATACGTTATACATTGTATACACGTGGACCAAATTTCCCATATACAAAGTATGGTGGCTAAGAGAGGCCTCACAATTCGGGTAAACGTTCATACCCCTATGTATGCAGAATTCCAATCGATCCAGCAATTTTGGCTGCAATTGGACATCATTTCTAGGCAAAAACAAAAGAAAATTAAAAATGCCGACGCGCGAGTCTGAGGCGACACTCACGGAGACGAGAAAGCGGAGACTTTTTTTTTTGGTCTAAGCAAGGGATCGTGTATAGGTAATGGACTTCTCTAAGGTTACAATGCAAGAGCTTGCCCCAAATCACATTGTATAGCAACAGTATGTTTCAAGGTGAGAACTTCAAATTCTTGCATGGCACTTGCCAATGACTTGTGCCCTAGTACCAGACCTTATTCAAATGAAACTGGTAAAAATGGCTTATTTAATCAGAGACAATTTACAAGGTTGCTGAGAATTTTTGTTGTTTAACCAGTTCGTGTCGGGAATAAAAAACTTTTTCTGGGACAATGTGGCGGGTTTCTTTTTCCCACACACACGTTAATGGAAGCTTGGCTGAACCAAGCACGCATACAAATATTCCGGAGTTTCCTGTGGCGTGTTTAGACGCTCTCCGATCCGCGGTGCAAAAAAAAATTGCGTGTATACACGGCCTCCGACGCAAACTGGTTAACAGGTACTTCTCAATAATTAGCAGGTTTTAATAATAATAACAGAGCATTTATAAGGCGCACAGTATCTGGAGACCCATTCAAAGGCGCCGGTCACTTGAAAATCAGTGTAGATCACATGAAAGATTGAAGAGATGTGTCTTAAGATGGTGTTTGAATGATGACAGATCAGTTGTGTCCCTTAACTCGTCTGGCAAGGAGTTCCAGAGACACGGTGCACAGCTGGAAAAGGCCCGGTCCCCGTAGGTTGCCAGGCGAGTTTTGGGAACAGAAAAGTATCTGTGATGATGAAGATCTGAGGCCTGGTCGCATGTTGCGAAGTTGCAACAGGTCCTGTATGTAGGATGGAGCTAAACCACGAAAGGCTTTGAATGTAAGGAGCAGGATTTTGAATTTTCCATTTTATAAAGATAGTTCCTGATAGGTGGCATCTGTACAGGCAACTTGGAGTAGGCTTTAAGATGTCTCAATGGTTTGGTTTCTTATATGCAGTAAAGTGCTTCATTGATGAATGATGCATGCAATCTGTTGAAACAACTGTGTGATGTCCGATTTTGTACAGTGTCACATAACAACAAAAAACATCTATTGTTTAAAAGGAAGGTACAACATTGGTATTTGTAAACATACGTTTCAACCCTCTAGTTTTAACCCTCTAGTTTCAACCCTCTAGTTTCAACCCTCTAGTTTCAACCACCTAGTTTCAACCCCCTAGTTTCAACCCCCTAGTGTCAACCCCCTAGTTTCAACCCCTAGTTTCAACCCCATAGTGTCAACCCCCTAGTGTCAACCCCCTAGTTTCAACCCCCTAGTTTCAACCCCCTAGTTTCAACCCCCTAGTTTCAACCCCCTAGTTTCAACCCTCTAGTTTCAACCCCCTAGTTTCAACCCCCTAGTTTCAACCCCCTAGTTTCAACCCCCTACTTTCAACCCCCTAGTTTCAACCCTCTAGTTTCAACCCCCTAGTTTCAACCCCCTAGTTTCAACCCTCTAGTTTCAACCCTCTAGTTTCAACCCCCTAGTTTCAACCCCCTAGTTTCAACCCCCTAGTTTCAACCCCCTAGTTTCAACCCTCTAGTTTCAACCCCCTAGTTTCAACCCTCTAGTTTCAACCCTCTAGTTTCAACCCTCTAGTTTCAACCCTCTAGTTTCAACCCCCTAGTTTCAACCCTCTAGTTTCAACCCTCTAGTTTCAACCCTCTAGTTTCAACCCTCGAGTTTCAACCCTCGAGTTTCAACCATCTAATTTTCGAGAAATATATCATAAAACTAACCTGAGAAAGCTTCATCACAACAGGTGCTTATGTTTTTTGGGGAAAACAACAAAAACGTTTTCATGTTTTTATGTTTTAATTTCGAAATAACAATTCCTGTTTTCTCTAAAGATGAATACAAATCTCTGGTTTCTTTCAGAAGGAATATTTCTCAGGATGATTGATACTTGTACCAACTTTACATCAAGTACACTTTAAGATAATAACTCACTGATATAATCTGGTAATTACCCATGCTGTACCTTCCCTTTAACAAGAATATTTGTTCAGCAATGTTTATCTGCTTTAATAGCAGCTATATGGTAATACACAAACCTTCCTTATCATGGCCCATGTGTTGTAGTAATAGACCAGTGATGATATTGTGGTGTAGTTCCAGACTCACGTGCAATGCAGTATTTATGTCACTCACACCCTATTAAAAGCAAACACAACAACACTTGATGAAAATCTTGCATCGGGGATATTCAACAATTGATATGAATTTTTGCCCTTCGCCAATGCATCTCATCACTGTATACCCAGCGCATTCTAGTGGCTCTGGAAAAAACAAACATCCACACGCGACTTGGCTTACAAGTGAAGATGTCTTATCCCCTCCACCACCGAGCTTGCTCGAGTTAAAAGGGACAGTATCGTCACGATCAGAGCAGACTTTCAACAGGGCATGGAATCGGTGTCCCAGTTTAAGATGAACACGGTGACTGAAAATTACTGGCTCATTCATGCAGCAGCAACGGTAATATGACCTTATCATGTGAGGTATTATTTTCTATCACTGAGTTAATCCGAGTTAATCAATGCCCTGTTGATCGTGACGATATTATCCCTTAACTCTAACCTTCCCAAATCCTCCAAAATCCTCTTTGCTAAAGTGAAGGATTTTGAAGGATTGAGGTTACATGCTACATGCTCTTTGCTATTAAAGTGAAGGATTTTGAAGGATTGAGGTTACATGCTACATGCTCTTTGCTATTAAAGTGAAGGATTTTGGAGGATTGAGGTTATTAGGCATACTTGCCTTTCCATGGTACATGTACATCCATGTTTGTTGTAGTGATTGCAAGGTCAGTGCTTGGGTCAGTGGACACTGTTTATTGCTCCATGCATGCAGGGAGGGTCCCTGGCCATGTACATGTATCACAGATTAGAAACACATGTGTGCATACACGTCATGTGCTTGCTTTAACTACTGAAGGATTTTGGAGGATTCAGGTTATGTGTAAGCAAATGGGCCTAGGGAGTTAGGAAGGATTCAGGTTATGTGTAAGCAAATGGGCCTAGGGAGTTAGGAAGGATACAGGTGATGTGTAAGCAAATGGGCCTAGGGAGTTAGGAAGGATACAGGTGATGTGTAAGCAAATGGGCCTAGGGTGTTAGGAAGGATTCAGGTTATAAAATGGGCCTAGGGAGTTAGGAAGGATTCAGGTCATGTGTAAGCAAATGGGCCTAGGGAGTTAGGAAGGATTCAGGCTATGTGTAAGCAAATGGGCCTAGGGAGTTAAGGATTCAGGTTATGTGTAAGCAAATGGGCCTGGGAAGTTAGGAAGGATTCAGGTTATGTGTAAGCAAATGGGCCTAGGGAGTTAGGAAGGATTCAGGTTTATGTGTAAGCAAATGGGCCTAGGGAGTTAGGAAGGATTCAGGTTATGTGTAAGCAAATGGGCCTAGGGAGTTAGGAAGGATTCAGGTTATGTGTAAGCAAATGGGCCTAGGGAGTTAGGAAGGATTCAGGTTATGTGTAAGCAAATGGGCCTAGGGAGTTAGGAAGGATTCAGGTTATGTGTAAGCAAATGGGCCTAGGGAGTTAGGGAGGATTCAGGTTATGTGTAAGCAAATGGGCCTAGGGAGTTAGGAAGGATTCAGGTTATGTGTAAGCAAATGGGCCTAGGGAGTTAGGGTTAAGCCTAATCTGTAAATTAATCAAGTTGCCCACAGGAGACAATAATAATCAGAATATCAGTTCATTGTCTTTCATATTTTACCCAAAATATTCAAATAAACCACAAGGGAAACTGACTAGGTACATAAATGCATTTGGAATGAGCAAAGAGAAATTGACTTAGCGCAGGATTTGAACCTGTGACCTCCTGGTTGATGTGCCGGCACTCTACCAACTGAGCAATCTAGCCCAATGTTTTTTTTTGTTTTCTATTAAAGTTATCATAAGAGGATGCTAATTTCACTGGTTAAGAAAGTGAAAGTGTACCAGTTTATTTAATAACATATACATTGTATCTCTAAGGAGTTGAAGCTTTGCATGGTGGAAGTACAGCAGGAGTAAGGGTTTGCGGTAGCACCATGTAACACTCTCTTGAGATGTAAAAAGGGTTAGTTCCGAGTAGAACCGGTGGTGAGATAACTCGATGTTTGGATCAGTATACTCAGATTGTCTTCAGGAGAAATATTCCTAGGGCATCCTCCTTTTCTACCCACCTGTTTAAGGAGAAGTTTGACCATGTCTGTGTTTCCTCTGTTAACGGCCAGACAAAGCGGTGTCTCCTGACCCTGACCGACATTCACGTTGGCGCTCAGCTGTAGTAACACATCCACTCCCTGCAAGATAACAGATCACTTCATAAACACCTCTGCTTTTGTGTAAAGTTTGAATGTATCAACTAGCCAAGGTATAAAGCAGCCGGTCAGGTATAGGCAACATTTGTCATCTTCCTTGGCCATTCAATGCACACAACCTTTCTGATTGACGTGGGACTGCTGTTACATATCTTGCACTGATCACACCATACACCATCCACCATCCACCAATACCAAGGGCAGTCATGTGCAGCCTCATCTAGCTCAGCACGAACTGCCTTGATCTCGTCAAACTAAGATGCCGGCACTCGATAGACCTTTCCCATGAAATATGCTAATTAACCATCGCGCGTGCGCATTGACACTATTGGTGGGCAAAATGAGGGAACGTTGCGCCTTTTTGTATGGGGGATGATGGTGGCTTGACGCACACGCGCTTGTGCGTTTTTATACTGAACAACTCTATGGCGTTTGCCAACCAGTGGTGTCTGTACGCATGCGCAAATGTAATTACCATATTTCATGGGAAAGGTCTATTAGAAACATGAGTGGAGATTATTCTGAGTTTTGAGTTAATTAGAATACATCTTGAGCTGTTGGTTCAGCGATAAATTGAGTCATGAAAGGAGTGCGCATATGAAACCAGAGTGTGAAATACAGAAAGCTCTTGTCTATATATAGACTGAATATAATCCATCCAAGTTTAATAAATCCCTACTGGTGAAGATACGTGATGCCACTTTCACAAAGCTTCTCTAAAGAAGAACAAATTGCTCAACAGAAATACTTTCTAAGCAGATTGTCTTGGTTACCAGCCAGACTTGCACATAAAATGCATGTTCTTTGGTTGGTAGTCTGTTTTATAATACTTACTGTAACTATATCGGTCACACTCGGGGGTGTGATTTGACAAAAGTAAAACATCCTGAAAAAATGGGTAATAATAATAGTGGACTCTTATATTGCGCCGGTATCCACCAAGTTTGACGCTCATGGCGCATGAACATTACTACCCCTGTCATCGGGCCAGTTATATCATTCCTAGAACCATCTGGGGAGTATGCAGCCCATGCTGCCAAATGTGTAGCGCAATGAGCTTAATCAAACACAATTACCATCTCTGCCCTCCAAAGTCCCCATTTATACTCCTGGGTGAAGAGAAGCAATTATAGTTAAGTGTCTGTAGTGTGTCTCCCTTCGGTGTAGAGGACAAAGCCCCCCTGAAGCTCCTGGGTGATTAATTTTGGGGGATTTACAGACTCTCCACATCCCCACAAACAAGAAACTAGAGGTTTGGACACAATACAGGCTACTTCTTTCTTTCCTGGGCGGCGACTTCTCTTCTTTCAAGAATATTTTAAGGCAAAGGGAGAGTCTGTACAAAATCCTGAAATCAGGAAAAAAGGAAATCCCAGGGCTGAAAATGCACGTACTTTGGCTGATAGTCCGTTTTATAATGCTCACTGTAACCAATGTCAGTCACACTTTTTTATCTACAGGTGACCAAGATTTCCAGGTTGGCGGGGGACAATGGCAAAATCTTATACTTCGTTTCGATTTGGTTGTTTACCTTGAGTTTATTCTGTTTGCAAGCCCACAGTAGCAACTCCTTCTTAAAGTCCCACTTCCAGCATAAGACGTAGAGACACTCACAGGCAAGGTCAATTAATACTAAGGGATACAATCAGACGTCATGCATATTATGAGCTGGCTTAATAATGTGTACACTACGTTCATTATTATGTGCATTCAAAAGAATGCACAGAAACCAATCTGAAAGTTTCAACTCAATCCATCCACAATATATTTGGAGAAAATTGGGAACATTTGCGTTCAAATTTCAAAAAATAACTTTTTAAAAACATGGGGGGAGGCTAGTCTCCTCCCCCTGTGGATCTACCCTTTGGACATGGCAAAAAACTCGATGGATGAGTCAAACTTGAAGATTTGCATGGTGAAGAGGATAAGTAAGACTAATTGTGGTGACACCATATTGAGTAGTAATTACATACCTGCCAACATTGAGGAAAGAGAAAAAGGAACATCAGGATGGTATAGTGATCGCCGTCCTGGGGGAGGGGTATAAGAGGAGGGGGTGTCCCCCTCCCCATTTGAAATTTTTTGGTTATGTTAGGTGGCTTAGATGCAAAATGATGCTATCTTTGGCCAAGATTTGAACTTATAATATGTATAGGAATTTTAATTTTTTTAGTGAATGTTTCTTATTTTTCCCATTGTTTGCTGACCCCGACATATACTGATCAGGACGTTTACATGGAGGGAACACTATTTTCAGCACAACATTGACGTTATTGATGCACTGCACTGGAATAAAACTTTAAAAACAATGATACAATGATAGAAAAACAATGATATCAACGAACAAAAACAGAATGAGAAGTGTATGAACTTTCATTACACACTCCATGTTTTCCTATGCAACTTAATGACTGTGAGTAGGCTATGTAGCCTCCTCTGTTGCTGGCTGTTGAGTCAGTCCGCGATCCTTGATATGTTGCCCTCTTTGCATTCCGAAGCACTTCACGGCGGAACCACGCTGGACGTAAGTAAGTTTGAGCGCCATTTCTATCGTCTGCAAACACGATCGCATAGAAAGTTCCTGCTCTCGCGCGCGAAGACTGTGTGCAGATAGACTTGACAATAAGTCGGTTCTACGTCCAGCGCTAGCACTATGGTGCATACATCACGCGCACCACACACACAAAAATACATGTAGGACTGTTAATCACAGTCTACGGAACGTAGAGAGAATTTGGTTGTGATCAATACTCTTTTGCGCAGTGCCCCGCGTTGTGTGTAAAGCGAATCGTTGTATAATGTACTTCTTTGTTAAAACAAATTCTCCGTACATGCGTATTCCGGTGACGTCAACATTCAGAGAGGGGAAAAACACGGACACATAACGTACACATAATACAGTGAGTAGTCAGATCCGGCTGTGGCATCAATCAAATAGGTCGCTACATTAAACAACACTTTTCCTGGATACAATTTTCTGCTGTAAACACTGATTTTCCTTATTTTATGATGTATATATTTTTTTCCTTTCCAGATTTTTAAAAACCGGAATGTTCTGTTTTTCGGCGACATTAAAACTAATAAAACGGAACAATTTCGGGAAAAACGGAACAGTTGGCAGGTATGTAATTAGTTCGGAAAAGAACTGGAGGTTACAACTCGACGTTTTGATCGGTATGCTCTGATCGTTTTCAGGAGAATGCCGGACTCTGGGAGATGTTACTGCTTAAGTAGACTGCTGGAGGATCACGTGATGACTGGATGCTGGAGGATTAGTGCGTTGGAGCATGCAAGCGGGAACTGTTGAGACTGGAATCCTAGGGGGTGGGGGAGAGGAGTGTATGCTCACTGAACTGAATCAGTTGTTAACAAGCACGGGGGGAGGGAGGGTGGTTGACTTAGGACGTAGGGGATCCCTCAGTCTGGGGTGGGCTGTGGATGAATTCACTTGTAATCACCTTTATCCTGCCCATAGGTTTCTATGATGTAGAAGAGTTCCTCATGGGCGTCATTCTCCACAAACACATGGCCGATCTGTTCTGATGTCTCCGCCATTAGCTGCATGGCTACACAACTCTACAAAGAATTGAACAATAAGGGGCTATATGTAGGCACTGAATTAATACATTGTACACACATCTATCTAAAACACAACTACAGTACACCTCTAATCGGTCTGTGCCCAGTGTACATCTCTGCAGAGGAAAATGCACCGATCATCTTGCCGATAGCAGTGAGGGATAGACCACTTCAAACACAATGTTTTCCAAAACGTGTGATCCATGTGAGTGCGAGATTTGTTGAAGGGAAGGTACATGTACAACATTTGTATTCAGTTACATACGTTCATTTCAACCCTTTATTTTTCAAGAAATGTTTCATAAAACTAAACTGTGAAAATTCCATCACAATAGATGCTCATGATTTTTTCTGTTTTTACATTAGACGTAACAATGTTTTCTCGAAGATGAAAGCACTTCAGATGAAATAATCGCTCAAGATGATTGCTATTTGTACCAACTGTACAAAAAGTACGTTTTCAGATAATAATTTGTTAAAATGATTTTTAATAACCAAAGTCGGACCTTCCCTCTATTGCACTGTTCTTACGAGTATGTACGGATGGAAATAAAACAAACTATCTCTCTCACCTCAGCCAGTACATTGGGGTCGTGCCTGAATTTCTTCATAGCGGTAACCAGTGCCTTGGCAACCAGCCTAGCAACTGGTATGTTGTCAATGGATTTCTGCTCGGCAACCAGCACCTGCAGGAGAATGCTACCTTTCTGCTGGATTCCTGGGAAAGACAAACAATCACAAGATGGAACATAACTATAAAGGAAAGGTACAATATTGGTAATGTTGGCAAAACTGATTCTATGAGTATGCTTACTCTCTTTGAATCAAGATATACATTGAAGGGAAGGTACAATATTGGTAACGTTGGCAAAACTGATTCTATGAGTATGCTTACTCTCTTTGAATCAAGATATATATTGAAGGGAAGGTACAATATTGCTAACGTTGGCAAAACTACTTCTATGAGTATGCTTACTCTCTTTGAATCAAGATATACATTGAAGGGAAGGTACAATATTGGTAATGTTGGCAAAACTACTTCTATGAGTATGCTTACTCTCTTTGAATCAAGATATACATTGAAGGGAAGGTACAGCATTGGTAATGTTATCAAAACTGCTTCTATGAGTATGCTTTCTCTCTTTGAATCAAGATATACATTGAAGGGAAGGTACAATATTGGTAATGTTGGCAAAACTACTTCTATGAGTATGCTTACTCTCTTTGAATCAAGATATACATTGAAGGGAAGGTACAGCATTGGTAATGTTGGCAAAACTGCTTCTATGAGTATGCTTTCTCTCTTTGAATCAAGATATACATTGAAGGGAAGGTACAACATTGGTCATGTTGGCAAAACTGCTTCTGTGAGTATGCTTACTCTCTTTGAATCAAGATATATATTGAAGGGAAGGTACAACATTGGTAATGTTGGCAAAACTGCTTCTATGAGTATGCTTTCTCTCTTTGAATCAAGATATACATTGAAGGGAAGGTACAACATTGGTAATGTTGGCCAAACTGCTTCTACGAGTATGCTTTCTCTCTTTGAATCAAGATATACATTGAAGGGAAGGTACAACATTGGTAATGTTGGCAAAACTGCTTCTACGAGTATGCTTACTCTCTTTGAATCAAGATATACATTGAAGGGAAGGTACAACATTGGTAATGTTGGCCAAACTGCTTCTACATGTATGAGTATGCTTACTCTCTTTGAATCAAGATATACATTGAAGGGAAGGTACAACATTGGTCATGTTGGCAAAACTGCTTGTGCGAGTATGCTTACTCTCTTTGAATCAAGATATACATTGAAGGGAAGGTACAGCATTGGTAATGTTGGCCAAACTGCTTCTATGAGTATGCTTACTCTCTTTGACTCAAGATATACATTGAAGGGAAGGTACAACATTGGTCATGTTGGCCAAACTGCTTCTATGAGTATGCTTACTCTCTTTGAATCAAGATATACATTGAAGGGAAGGTACAACATTGGTCATGTTGGCAAAACTAATTATACGAGTATGCTCCTTTCTTTGATATACAGTCAACCAACCTGTAAAAGTTTAAGCTTTTAACGTTGTGGCATTATATAAGAAAATATTGAAAATGTATTCAGATTTGGAATGTAGAATTTAGGGACAATTATTTTCTCCTAAATTTGAGCTGGAAATTATTGGTAACAATTTCTCTTTTTGAAAATAACAGCATTCAGACAAAAAAAATCATTTCTAGGGGAGATTGATACAATCATCAGCTGTAAACCAAGTAAGTGTTAATGTTAAAATTTGACCATTTGGTTATTAATTCCATACGTTATTTTTGACTATTTTCTATTTTTCTCTACGTCTATTTTTTATAGCATCAACAATTGACTCGCTGCAGCAGAATCCAAGCCAGCAAGTTAAGCAGCAACATCTTCAACAGTCCAGCATTCTCTTGAAGACAAGCGTACATGTGTATTGCCTATAAGGACTACTAACATTCATTCATGCATTTTTTAAATCTTTTGTTTAGTATTATATTGCATTTGCTATTGTATTGTTATGCTATTGTATGATTATCTTGTTTACTGTAAAGCGCCTTGAGCACTTCTTGGTGGATATGTGCGCATTATAAATCTTCTGTATTATTATTATTATTATTATTATTATTATGTAAATACTAATAATAATAATAATAATGTGTGGACTTATATAGTGCACGTATCCACCAACTAAGTGGTGCTCAAGGCGCATTATATCATTATCCCTGCTCATAAGGCTCATAAGGCTCATAAATCATTCCTAAAACCATCTCAGCTCCCTGGGGAGTATACAGCTCAATTGCTGCCATTACAGCGCATATAGGGCTAATCAACCAACTCTGCCCTCACAGGTACCCATTTAACCCCTGGGTGGAGAGAAGCAATTATGGTTAAGTGTCTTGCTCAAGGACACAAGTGTCACGACCGGGATTCGAACCCACATTCTGCTGCTAAATAACACCAGAACTTGAGTCCTGTAAGCTAGACCGCTCGGCCACGACACTCCAGCACAATACTGACCAACACATCAAGTCAAAAACCACAGCTTCTTTTCAGAACCATCCATAATTCACTAGTGGTACTTTGACAAAGTATCACTGCAAACCTACTAACTTTTGTATAACATTTTGGAATCCCCTTCAAAATGTAAACTGGAAAAAAATACATAATAATTAATCCCCAAAACAAGTCCTATCAAACGTTTTGCAGTGGTGTGATTTGCCAAAAGTAAAAAAAATCCTGAAAAATGAGGACAAAGCCCCCCCTGAACCTCCTGGATGTTTAATTTTTGGAGGATTTACAGACTCTCCACATCCCCACAAACAAGAAACTAAAGGTTTGGACACAATACAGGCTACTTCTTTCTTTCCTTGGTGGCTACTTCTCTTCTTTCAAGAAAATTTTGAGGCTAAGAGAGATTTGTAAAAAAATCCTGAAATCAGGAAAAACCCTGAGAAATCAGGAAAAACCCTGAGAAATCAGGAAAAACCCTGAGAAATCAGGAAAAACCCTGAGAAATCAGGAAAAACCCTGAGAAATCAGGAAAAACCCTCAGAAATCACAGGCCTGGTTTTGATGTTCGTAAAACCTTTTCCCAACAAGACGAGCCAAAAATGCGTACTTTGAAAAAATGTGATTATTTTGAATTAAAGATGACAGTGGGCAAGAGAAACAATTTCTACCTTCACAATGACCAAATCTAGCCATAGTTTCTACTGTGTGTGCTAGAGTCCCGGCCTTACAAAGCATCTCCGTCATTCCATCTGTAATTAACCAGAATACATTCATTTCATAACATTTTGTATTGATTAATTTCACAGGTAAAAGTCACTAAGCTACATACAATTCCATTAAAACAAAACAAAATTGCACAGTATCTTTCAGAACAGCAGAGAAAACAAAACAGACCAGCAAAGATACATATAGTTCCCTTATATGATTGCAAACAAGTGAACTTAATCACTGTCTAGTTGCTGTCCTAGAACTACCAGAACACGACATGCAAAAATACATACACCCATCACAATTTCTAAGTTCCCCCTAATATTTTTTAGAATATCTCAACAAGTATTGCATGAATTTTAAAAATTCAAAAAGCAAATGACAGAATGACATGTTCTACACAGCTCGTAATGAAATGGTTGAAATTCAATCATGCATGCACAATTGACAGTGATTTGAATGAAAATTCAGCTGAAAAAAAAGTTGCGGTACAAAGCATTGCTTCAAGGGCATGTTACACATGTAGTTTTCTGTAAGAACTCATGCATCAATAACAATGGTATTGATGGCTGTTTCATAATAAGAAAAGAATATTCAAAGAGCAACATGCAACATGCATGTCCATTATTTTAGAAGGGTAGAGCAAGAGTTTAATATGGAATTGGTCCTCCATTATTCTCCATAACTGAGTTCTTACAGAAAACTACAAGTGTAACATGCCCTTGAAGCAATGCTTTGTACTGCAACTTTTTTTTCAGCTGAATTTTCATTCAAATCACTGTCAATTGTGCATGCATGATTGAATTTCAACCATTTCATTACGAGCTGTGTAGAACATGTCATTCTGTCATTTGCTTTTTGAATTTTTAAAATTCATGCAATACTTGTTGAGATATTCTAAAAAATATTAGGGGGAACTTAAAAGTTGTGATGGGTGTATCGTACCCTTATATGATTGCAAACAAGTGAACTTAATTACTGTCTAGTTGCTTTCCTAGAACTACCAGAACAAATATTAAACAAAGAAAAGACAATCACCACAAAAATATCAGACAAATACAATCAGACTGCAACAGAAACACAGACAAATAACAGGGGTGTGACTGGGCAATTTTGAAAAGTCCACGTAAATTTGGCTAGTGGTATTGGGGCCACTGTTGTGAACAGCGCTGGGGTGAAATCTATAGTTCTGAGCGTTTGCTATGCTTTCCTTTTATATTACTTAAATCTTTAAAATCCGGAGATCACAACAATGCGATTTGTAAAAATCTGAAAATCCGGAAAAATCCGGACAAATCACATCCCTGTAAATAAACAGACAATGGGAAAAACCCACAAAACAAGAGTAACAAACGTGGCAAGAAGAAAAAAGATTTGAAAAACAGAACAGACAAATATAAACATGTATAATAATAATAATAATAATAATAATGTGGACTTATATGGCGCACGTATCCGCCAAACTGGTGCTCAAGGCGCATTACATTATTACCCCTGCTCATCAGGCTCATAAATCATTCCTGAAACCATCTCAGCTCCCTGGGGAGTATACAGATCAATTGCTGCCATTACAGCGCATATATAGGGCTAATCAAACACAACAACCAACTCTGCCCTCACAGGTACCCATTTACCCCTGGGTGGAGAGAAGCAATTATGGTAAAGTGTCTTGCTCAAGGACACAAGCACCATGGTCGCGGTTGGGATTCGAACCCACATTCTGACGACTCAGTCATCAGAACACAAATCCGATGCACTAAACCGCTCGACCATGGCACTCCATATGATCACACACTATGATAAGAAAGATTTCGCATAATGTAATAAATGACTACAACACAACATTTTCAGCAATCTTTATGTTGCACCTGGCAGTGGTGTAACTGGGGTTGGTTCTGTAGGGGGAGGGCAGCACCAGGATTTGCAGGGGGATTATATGTGACCCGTTCTGGCAAAACCCGTAACTTCTCGACATTTACTGTAATGCGTAACAGCCATGAAAAGGTCAAAAACTGACCCCAGGGTCCACTTTGAGGGACTAGTTTTCATGTCACCATATAGAGCACTTTCTCTAGATTTTGATGAAAAAAGAACAAATCCTGAAACATTGTTGGGAACATTGTTAATTTTCACGATAAATTTGGGAGGTCGCTTTTGAAAATTGGGTCCAAGTTTAGGGTTTTGCCAGAGCCAGTCATATATTTGCACTTGTGAGAAATGGAGAATAAGTCCCGACTATTTTGGAGACATTTCAGACGTGATTGGCCGATTCTTACCTGCCGTTGATAGGACAGCCATTGCTTCCAGGGCCAGTTCCTGTATATTACTGTTGTCAGGATTCTTGATCATACCTTGTAGTATCAACTCATGGATTCCTTCTACCATGCACTGGTAACGAACGATATCTGGTGATGATGAAAGGAAATAAAAATTGAAAGACAGGGATCGATCAGTCAGGATTGGATCTAATGGTGTAGTTCATCTCCAGTTGTACGTGAAATGGAATCTGGCAGTTAACCCTCCTATGCCCAGGCTAAAATTTGGCCCAGTAAGCACCGCACCCACAGACAGTCACTTGAGTATTTTTGGTTGCATTGCCAATTGTTCACACACGTGTATTTTTCTCTAAGAGTGCTGGAGTTAGTGGCAAAGTCAAACACACTTGTGTATGTCCTACATAAGTTATATGCAGAGTCACACAGAGCTGTGTATGTACTGCATAAGTTAGCAGCAGACTCATATACAGTCGAGTGGTTTTGGTTTGACCTCCTACCAAAGCCACATGTCCTTGCATTTATTTGAGTGCACTGCACAAAGTCAATGGGTTGGGAGTGACATACAAATTTTGAGCGTCTTTGATTGTTAAACCTATAGGAGGGTTCAAGCCTCTTTACACTATTGACTCTTTACACTACTTATCAACCTAAGGAAAGACTAACTCGCTGTATAATTACATAGACTGAGAATTTATATGTCACACGTTTTTTCACGATTTCAATGCAATTCTACCACTGTAGGATTTGAGACTTTGCATGGTGGGGATGGATGTTTATAGTTTGATGAAATTCTTGCGTCGGGTGATAAACAATTGATTTAATTTTGCCCTACACCGACGTGTGTATAGCACTGTATACTCGGTGCTTTCCGAGTGTCTGTGGGAAAAAAACTTCACAGGCGATTCGGGCGGGATTCGAACCCACGATCTCCTGCTTACTAGTGCAGACGTCTTGGATGATGGATGTTGTTGAGTTCTTTCGGGTATACCATGTAATGATCTCTTTTTGGAAAAGTGATGGCTCTGAGAAGAGCCTGTTCGTTTGTTCTCAACGTTCCGACTAGTCTGCTCTTGTCATCATGAGACCAACCGGCTCTTCTCAGAGCCATCACTTCTTTTAAAAAGGAGATCACTACATGGTGTACCCGAAAGAACTCAATAACAACTCTATCACTGAAATGATAGTTATTAGTAAGATTCCAAACGTTTGCAAAACAAAAATCATGATCAAATCTTTACTCTGTATGATTTATTTTGTAATTCTGGTCAATGCATTTTCGTACAGTTAGCAGGTTATTGTTGGCGCTGCTTCACGTGAAGAAGGTGTTGCTTTTGTTAAAAATGACATCACGCTTACCAACTTCAGGGAGCTCTTCACAGGGGTCTTTGTTTGGGGTCGGGGGGGGGGGGCTTTGCACTTGGGTCTTTGCTTGGGATCTGGTTGGTGGTACGCATGATGGGTCTTACAGAGTGTTTTGTGCAATGTTTTTTAAACTCACTTTATTTATTTCATAGCCCAAACAGCTATTTTTTATCTTTATATTTATATTAATGTTTGCATTGTCTTCCCTGGGCACCTTTGAAAAACAGTGTTTCACTGAAAGGTCTCCCCAAGTTAATAATAATAATAATAATAATAATGTGGACTTATATAGCGCACGTATCCACCAAACTGGTGCTCAAGGCGCATTATATTATTACCCCTGCTCATCAGGCTCATAAATCATTCCTGAAACCATCTCAGCTCCCTGGGGAGTATACAGCTCAATTGCTGCCATTACAGCGCATATAGGGCTAATCAAACACAACAACCAACTCTACCCTCACAGGTACCCATTTACCCCTGGGTGGATAGAAGCAATTATGGTAAAGTGTCTTGCTCAAGGACACACATTCTGACGACTCAGCCATCAGAACACAAATCCAATGCACTAAAGCGCTCGACCATGGCACTCCATTAAACAATGGGAGACTTTGAGACAATGGTGGTAGCTCACTTACTGGTTCTCTTCCATTGTTTTCAATATTGTGCGTATGCTCAGAATTACGTAAACAATGAGACAATTTTTCAAAAGAGTCCCATTAAGAATAAGTTAATCACACCCAAGATTCCCATTCATCTTACCAACATCAGCTAGGCAAGCTATAGCACCAATGGCAGCCTCCAGTACATCCATCTTATCAGGGTAATGCTTGAGAGCGGTGAAGATCTCCACCTGAACTCCGGCAAGGGCTAGGGTCTCCTTGTCTTCAGGACTGACACGAGAGAATGGATTCAAGAAATTTAGTCCTTCCTTTGATTTTTTTTTGTCAAGACATAATTATTGTACTCCGTATATACACATCCTGTGGTCTATAAACTGAAGGGGTTGTTGTCACCTATGGTACTCCCCAATGGTACCCAGAGGACTGGTATGATTGCCTGGGTACCACTGGGTATTACCCTGGGTGACAACAGCCCCTTCAGCTCTATTAACCCTAACTCCCTAGGCCCATTTGCTTTATACACATAACCTGAATCCTTCCTAACTCCCTACGCCCATTTGCTTACACATAACCTGAATCCTCCAAAATCCTTCCGTAGTAAAGCAAGCACATGACATGTATGCACACATGTGTTTCTAATCTGTGATACATGTACATGTACATGGCCAGGGACCCTCCCTGCATGCACAGAGCAATAAACAGTGTCCACTGACACAAGCACTGACCTTGCAATCACTACAACAAACATGGATGTACATGTACCACGGAAAGGCAAGTATGCCTAATAACCTCAATCCTCCAAAATCCTTCACTTTAGCAGAGGATTTTGGAGGATTTGGGAAGGTTAAGGTTAAGGTTCTCTGAGACCCTTCTACAATGGGTAACTTTATGGCTTGTTGCAGTATAAGCTAGGTATGCTACATCCCCACTTTGTTTACAAATCTGGCTGGTGCCCAAGGCTGTTTACCCCTACTCCAAGCAGGGGTGGCTATTCCCCGGGGAAGCCCATTCACCTGGACAGACCAGGAGTGAAGCGATCCAAGTGTGGAAACGCCGACCGTAATTCCCCGGGGACGCCCCCTGGGGATCCCCTGGGGATTTGACTAGTGTGAAAAGAGCTTATGACTATGCTTACTTTCTTTGAATCAAGATATGCATTAAACAACCAAGCTGTGCAATCAAACCAACTTTAAGTTCAATGCAAAGTCTAAGTCATGAGAAAAGTGTGAAAAATCTTCACAATTTTTTTTAAAAAGTTCACAGTGGTTTAAAACCATATGTGACCCAGACATCAGCAAAGTTCATCAAAATAACGGTACAAACTTTAATGAAAAACACTTGGCATTCACTTACAGCTTGACTAGACTATAAAAATGTACTTTATCGTCAAAAAATATTTGTAAGAAATCATTATTTTCAATTGCACCCTCTGTTGACTATTATTGTCCAGTGAGTGCATATAATGCCCTATTTGAAAATAAAGTTGGACCATAATAATATCACAATTATTTCGCGACTGAGAGGATTTTGCAAAATATTTGTTTCATTCTAAAGTATTACAGAAGTAAAATAGCATTCAGACACTCGGAGAGACATTTAGAAAGACACAAATGGACATCATCTTTCCGACTTACTAGTGAAATCGATTCGGATAAAATGTCACAGAAATTTTGGGAAATCACCCTTGATTAATCTATGCCTTGATGTACTGAAGGAAGAAATGCAGCAGTTCATCCTCAATATGTATTCCAAAATTTGCCCATTTCCTTGGATACGAACACACGCGATGATCACTGTAATAGTATGTACATTGTAATGTGTAATTGTTCACGAGGCGAAAGGAACAAATCACTGGATCTGCTTTCATCCAGAGACGATAAAATACATCAACCAATTTTGCAAGAGAGATGTTCCTGGATGTTTTTGGAAACCAAAAATAATCTGTTTGTTTACTTACAAATTGCCACCTTTGCCCACCGGTTCCTGTTATTCCCCGTATTCCGGTTAGATTTAATAGAAAACAAAAACAAAAATAGAAGAAAAAATGTCTTTTTGAAAGAGGATTCAAGACGAATTGATAAGTTGTCGACATCGGAGGGGTTCGTAAGTTGGCCGGAATCAAGCATTAATGGCTTCAGGCTATAACTACTATAATTGGTATTGTGCCGTCAGGTCACACCAACTATATGGTCATACCCAGGTCCCACATTAATAAATCTCTGGACGGTGTCAGTTTTTTTCTCCGAAGGTAATTGTGCGAAAACAAAAAATGTATTATATAATTATTGTGTCAACATTTTACTGCTTAATTTTCTAAAACATGATAGTTTTATATGATTTAATAAAAAATAAATAAATAAATTAAAAAAATAAAAAAATAAAAAAACATCAATCAAACCCACCCCAACATTGTTCATAAAACATAATTCGACATTGAGCTTCATTTGGAGTCCGTGATTAGAGAAAGAAAACAGGGGTAAGTACTTGAAATCTGGCAACGACATGAATTTGCTGTACGTACAATGTACAGAACACAGACTGGACATGTTTGGTCAACAGAGGGCATTAATTACTTGCTCGTTTTTGTCGTTTCTGGTTGAAGACGCCGTAGCTAAAATGGATTTTTCCCGAGGCATGGCGGCAATTTTGCAAACGATTTCTTTTATAGCCAAGTATTTAATCTACCAATTTATTAATAAAATAGGAAGATTCACCCAGGCCGTTAATTGCCGATTTTGAAAATGTGTAGCCGAAAATGTTTTGTTTTTTTTGGAAGAGGGGGTCATTTTTAGTTGGAGTAGTCATTCTGTATTTATTGTACTTTATTGTTTTCTATATCAGAAGTTATATCATTAGAAAGAGCACAAAATGGGCTACAAGACTATGGGAAAAAAAATTTCAGATCACATATAAATTTTGCATAAAAGCGTCTTTATTGTTACTTGAACTGAACCAGTTTCAATAAGATCTAACTTTATTGATTTATTATGTGCTGGGTAAAATGTACCAAACAATATATACAATTTATTTTTTTAATTTTTAATTTTTTTGGATTGGAAACTATCTGCTTAGATACAGCTCAACAGTTTAGAAGCAAAATCTTGAAAACAATTTTTTTTGATGAAATGTCTGGGTCTTAAAACACTGTGAAGTTGTCATTTGGCAACTTTTTTTTGTTAAAATGTGAATATTTGTTTTCTCAGAAATGAAAACACTTCAGACAGAATCATTCTTCAGGATGATTATAATAATAATAATGGAGGCATTTTTAAAGCGCTCTTATACAACGTATCAGAGCACTGTACATTATTACCCCTGTTCATTAGGCGCATAAATCATTCCTGAAACCATCTCAGCTCCATGGGGAGTACACAGCTCAATTGCGGCCATTTCGGCGCATATGGGCTTATCAAACACAACAACCAACTCTGCCCTCACAGGTACCCATTTACTCCTGGGTGGAGAGAAGCAATTATGGTAAAGTGTCTTGCTCGAGGACACAAGCACCACGGTTGTGGTCGGGATTCGAACCCACATTCTGACGACTCAGCCATCAGAACACAAATCCGATGCACTAAACCGCTCGACCATGGCACTCCATGATTGGTACCTTTACCATCTTCACCTCAAGTTAGCTTTCCGATAATAAGTAGCTTATTTTTTAATCAGATAATAATTTAGATAGCCAGTTACCTGAAGAGACAAAGGCCCATCAGGGCCTTACACGCGACAGCCTGTGCTCTGTCACTAAGCTCATGAGTCGTCATTCCAGACTGGATGTCCATATATGTTCCCTTCTCCATAAAACTCTCTCGCATTCTCTCTGAAGGTAAACGTATCAAATATAAAGCAGAAACGTTAAACCAGCAACAACTGAATTGTACTAGTCCCCTGTAGTTGTTTTCAAAGGTCATTAAACGCACGTCGGTGGCTTGAGATCAAGGGGCGAGGCTCACATGTTGTACCCATATGCGTTGTTGCTAAGCAGTTACTATGGTGGGCGGGGCTTAATGGATTGGTCTATTATTGTTTGAAGTTCTTGTGTAGCTAAATGTCTCAAAACTGAGCTTTAAAATTAGTTTTAAAAAACTAATTTATATCATGCACTGTCAGCAAAAATCATTGTAAGTTTTTGTTTAAATTATGATGTGTTTCTTATTTCTGTACACTAGTATATATAATAATCCTTCTGTTCATTTTAACCTCTGTTGAAACCTAAGGTTGTGCCGACTATCCGGGTATCTAGATACCAAACCGAAACTGTTATTACCCACTTCCATTTTTCAGTTCCAATTAACTGTTAACAGCTTTTTAAAATTCGGACTTAACCAGTTTGCGTCGGGAATAAAAAAGTTTTTCTAGGCCCCTGTGGCGGGTTTCTTTTTCCCACACACACGTTAATGGAAGCTTCCACAGCGGGTGGCCGGCACTTCCGAGCATGTCACCGTACACGCATGGCTCAACCGAGCATGCATACAAATATTCCGGAGTTTCCTATGGCGTGTTTAGACGCTCTCCGATCTGTGGTGCAAAAAAAAATTGCGTGTATACACGGCCTCCGACGCGAACTGGTTAACATTGGAGTGGTGCGGACAGAAATATGTGACCTTTGAACAATGTAATGTTTACACTTTTACAGACAATTTTTTTTTGTCAAGAAGAGATTCAAGAGATTACACTCCGCTGACGCCTTTGTAGTATTTTACAGACAGTTTCCACACACATTGTATCGAATCGTGGTGTGCTACAAACGTATCAAACTATCAACAGGAGGGAATGTTTGCCTATTGCTCACCGTTATTGGATTAGTGGGACAAGTGCATGTTTTATGTCTGCACTGGGAGTGTGTGCCATCAGCTGTTAATAGAGGGGATATTATTACAGGGAACGTCCACATTAATTGTTGCGATATTAATGAAAAAGTGTTGTTGAAATTGAAAGTGAAAACAGATACCCGGGTAATCTAAAGTTTCCTACAGGTTCCAAAATATCTGAAAATGCACAGCCCTATTGAAACCATAAGCAGTGGGATGACTGAACCTGATTACTTGAACATCCAAGTTCTGGTACGGTTAGCAACATAATGTGGGTTCGAATCACGGCCGTGACACTTGTGTCCTTGAGCAAGACACTTAATCATAATTGCTTCTCTCCACCCAGGGGTTAAATGGGTACCTGTGAAGGCAGAGTTGGTTTGCTCTATATGCGCTAGAAATGGCAGCAATTGAGCTGTATACTCCCCAGGGAGCTGAGATGGTTTCAGGAATGATTTATGAGCCTTATGAGCCTTATGAGCAGGGATAATAATATAATGCGCCTTGAGCACCACTTAGTTGGTGGATACGTGCGCTATATAAATCCACACATTATTATTATTATTATTATTATTATTATCCAGCAAATGATTTTTTTTTTTTTCTTACCTGAATTGGCGATCAAGGAATGGATGGCTGCACACGCCGATATAAAGACGCAGACCTCCTTGTCACCATACACGCGCAGACTGGCCAACACAGCATTCTCTATGCTGATGCTAAAAAGACAAATTTCTAAGGTTCAGTTGGTTTTTGTAAAAGTATACTTATTACTGGTAAGTTAAAGTGAAGGTATAACCAGATTTAACCCTAACCCCCCTATAGGTATTGTGGCTAGGAACCTTCTTTAACCCTAACCCCCTATAGGTATTCTGGCTAGGAACCTTCTTTAACCCTAACCCCCTATAGGTATTATGGCTAGGAACCTTCTTTAACCCTAACCCCCTATAGGTATTCTGGCTAGGAACCTTCTTTAACCCTAACCCCCCTATAGGTATTATGGCTAGGAACCTTCTTTAATAAACAAGTTATTACCTTAAAACTCACTTGGTGTGAAGTTGGTAAATGTATCACTCATCCTGAGGAATCATTTCATCTAAAGTGCTTTTATCTTAAACCCTTCTACACATGGAGGCCACTCCGATCCATTAAATTTTCAATATGTTCTTCACCAACCTTTAGTACATACAAGCCTGCTGTCCTTTCCATGTAATCTTACAAAATCAACTGTGTGCCACCCAAGGCCACTGTAAATGTTTGAACATATTAGTATGGCCTGCAATGTATCGATGGGAGACCACCTTACCCTGCAATCTCAGTGGTGTGACAGTGCACAGAAGGGTAACCATAGGAGGCCACTGGCAACAGCTAATGGCTTGGAGTGGCCTGAATGGGTTGTTTCAAAAATTGCACTGATTGTAGGAGGGTTAATAGAGCAAACAGGAAGTGTCATGTTGAATTTACAAAAAGTTGCTGCCTGGCCAAAAACAGAAACATTATCACCGCAATCAGTCTTACTTAGAAACATTATCTGACAAGACTTCAACGTTTTCTAAAAAAACGTGAGAACCTATTCCTCACCAAAGGGCAAATTTGCATTTACAACCCTCACAATGTCCAATATCAAATTATTTATGGAATTTCAATTTGCCTTCAGGTTTTAATTCAGTTTTAACTACTTTTGAAAGTAAAATTTCAAGGGATGTCCGATACTGTCAGCAATTTAACACCAATTACACATGTAAGTATTATAAAAACTTCTGTCTTTAATATTGATTGTTTGTTTTATTTGTAGCACCAGGTAAGTCTTAGATAAAACTATATTTGTTTGTTTTGGTTTTAAAAAATGTATTTTATTTGTTTAAGACATCACCGGTATTGATCAACGGCTTGCAAGAGACAAAATCGTCATGATCAACAGGGCATGGAATCGGAGTGCTAGTTTTCGATTAACTCATTGACTGAAAATAATACCCCACATGATAAGGTCATATTACCGTTGCTGCTGCATAAATGAGCCAGTAATTATCAGTCGCTGTGTCCATCTTAAACTAGAACACCAATTCCATGCCCTGTTGAAAGTCTGCTCTGATCGTGACGATACTGCCACCTTTAATACATCTGTTCTTTCCCTCTGATTAACTTGACTTATCTAGAATTCGACACTGAGTTCTTACAAGTCTCTGCCGAAGCAATCCCTAGACTGCTCAGGCAGGAATCGAACCCCCTGAGCTCCTGCTTACCTGTGTCCAATTCCATTCAGCACATTGGGTATTGTATCGACCAGCTTATGTAATGCACTACAGCCTGCTTCCTGTACAAGAATCAATTACATTTCAGGACCTTAATATAATCTTCATGTCATTTACCTTTGCTTATTAACCCTAACCCCATAGGCATTTTGGCTACAAACCATCCCAAATCCACCAAAATCCAACAACATGCAGTAAAGAGGAACCCCATCTGTTCGACTTTGATGGAATTGGTACAGTAGCAAATGCAAAGCATCCATGGCTTGGCTGTACACAGTCCTGAATCCAACAAAAGCAGCCGGTGGAGTTTGATGGATTTGGTACAGTAACAAATGCAAAGCATCCATGGCTTGGCTGTACACAGTCCTGAATCCAACAAAAGCAGCCGGTGGAGTTTGATGGATTTGGTACAGTAGCAAATGTAAAGCATCCATGGCTTGGCTATACACAGTCCTGAATCCAACAAAAGCAGCCGGTGGAGTTGGATGGATTTGGTACAGTACCAAATGCAAAGCATCCGTGGCTTGGCTATACACAGTCCTGAATCCAACAAAAGCAGCCGGTGGAGTTGGATGGATTTGGTACAGTAGCAAATGCAAAGCATCCATGGCTTGGCTATACACAGTCCTGAATCCAACAAAAAGCAGCCGGTGGAGTTGGATGGATTTGGTACAGTAGCAAATGCAAAGTATCCATGGCTTGGCTGTACACAGTCCTGAATCCAACAAAAGCAGCCGGTGGAGTTGGATGGATTTGGTACAGTAGCAAATGCAAAGCATCCATGGCTTGGCTATACACAGTCCTGAATCCAACAAAAGCAGCCGGTGGAGTTGGATGGATTTGGTACAGTAGCAAATGCAAAGCATCCATGGCTTGGCTATACACAGTCCTGAATCCAACAAAAGCAGCCGGTGGAGTTGGATGGATTTGGTACACATGGCTACATGCTCTATTCGCTGGGCTATACTGTGAAGTACATGTACTAAATCCATCTAAATCCATCAAAATCCATCAACATCAGGCAAAACTAGGAGAAGGATTATGAAGTAAATTGTATTTGCGGTAAGTTAGGGTTAAACAGAATCCAGAATGGTGTAATTAATCTGGAAGGTGACACAAACTATTCTCTTTTAACCACTATCACACTGCTGGGCCCGATTTCATAGATATGCTATTAGCAGAAACATATGACTTAGCAAATCTATCTGTGAAGCAAACTTTAGCTGAGAGCCTGCCTGTAGCAATATACATTATGTGACAATTTGGCTGCTAACCTATTTTAGCTAAGCATTAACCCTCCTACTTCTGGTACCTTTTTCATACAAGTTGATGCACCATTTGAAACCATTCGCTTTTGTCGTTTTGAATGGTGAAATAACTGTGTACAGTATTGATTCCCCCAAATGGTTTTGAATGGTTAGGTCAGCTAATACAAAACCTTGTTTGGATCTTTCCAAATGGTAGTACAGCTAATACAAAACATTGTTTGGATACTTCTAAGTGGTGAATCAATGGACCCTCTATGCATTTGAATGGATTTGAATGGTAGTAAAGCTTGCTACCAACACTGTTCAAATGGTATCACCATGTGTGTACAAAACCAATGGGCATTTTTGAAAGTGGAAATTTTGAATGGTTTCAAATGGTCTATCAGTAGGAGGGTTAATTCTCTGTACTCAGCAGATTTGTGTGCTTGACGAGCTATACGAAATTGGCTCCTGGTCTGTTGCCAAGGATTTAATTGTCCGTTTTACAGATACTTTCATGGCAAATGCTCGGTTGGCCCTTTTGAACTCAGTTCCTCCTGTTACGGTGTTCGGATGTAGGACTCAGCTTTCCACCTACATTCATACACAGTAGCTGCTCCAAAGTCTAGCACCAAGTTATATGCAAATAGTTTTTTTTCCCCCTTCGACCTGCCTCACTTTTGAACTCACTATCTATCTGTTGCTTCCCCTCAACCTATGATCTCCAAAACGTTAAAAGGGATGTTTATTCACACCTCTTGTAATTACACCATATATTGCTGCCCTTATTTCCTGTTTCTGGATCACTAGAAGAGGATACGACCTATAATATGTCGTATACTAGAAGAGGATACGACCTATAATATGTCGCATACTAGAAGAGGATGCGACCTATAATATGTCGTATACTAGAAGAGGATATGACATAAAACACAATAAAGGGGGCCACTTTCCTACCGTCACGTTAGCAGTTTTTCTAATGGTTGTAATTTTTTTAATATCTGAAACCACCCAAAAAGAATTTCAACATTTGAATAGACATGCATGCTTATCCTAAAGATAATTTGAGTTGATTATTACTATTATTTTTTTAATTACCCTAAAATTTCCATCAACAAATGGATGGAAAAGTGAGGTAACTTTTTCCGTCCAATTTTTATGGAAATTTGAGGGTGAAAAAATAAATTTAAAAATTTTTTAAAATTTAAAAATAAAATAAATCAACTCAAATTAGTTCTAGTATAAGCCTGCATGTCCATTCACATGTTGAAACACTTTTTGGTCGGTTTCAGGTACTTAAAAATAAATACATGTAACAACCATTGGAAAACCTGCTAACGTGACGGATGCAAAGTGGCCCCCTTTATTGTGTTTTATGTCATATGACCTATAATATGTCATATACTAGAAGAGGATATGACCTATAATATGTCATATACTAGAAGAGGATACGACCTATAATATGTGACCTGTCACCACAAAATGAGCGTAAAGTCGGAAATTAAAAAAATTGAGTTGGTATTTCTAGATTCAGTAGAACAAGAGCTTTCCAATGATATATAACACTTGGGGTTGCAGCGATTCCCCAGAGCACCAGAGGGGGATTTGTGGCTTTGTTTCCGTCTTTGTTTCAAGTTTTTTGTCAGAACACGATAAATGCTACCAATGAAATTGGCCTGAAATTGAGGTTTTTAATTGTCTGATGGAACTGAAAATTTGGAATTCGATAAGGAGATTTACAAATTGCAAATATAATAACAAAAACAAATTAGACCTCCCCTCAGATTTTTCACTTTTCCCACTGTACTGTGAAATGGTTTAATGCGACTTTACGCTCATTTCGTTGTAACAGGTCACATATGTGGTATACTAGAAGAGGATATGACCTATAATATGTCATATACTAGAAGAGGATACGACCTATAATATATCGTATACTAGAAGAGAATACGACCTATAATATGTGGTATACTAGAACAGGATACGACCTATAATATGTTGTATACTAGAAGAGGATATGACCTATATGTCGTATACTAGAAGAGGATACGACCTATAATATATCGTATACTAGAAGAGGATACGACCTATAATATGTGGTATACTAGAAGAGGATACGACCTATAATATGTCGTATACTAGAAGAGGATACGACCTATAATATGTGGTATACTAGAAGAGGATACGACCTATAATATGTGGTATACTAGAAGAGGATACGACCTATAATATGTTGTATACTAGAAGAGGATATGACCTATATGTCGTATACTAGAAGAGGATACGACCTATAATATATCGTATACTAGAAGAGGATACGACCTATAATATGTCGTATACTAGAAGAGGATACTACCTATAATATGTGGTATACTAGAAGAGGATACGACCTATAATATGTGGTATACTAGAAGAGGATACGACCTATAATATGTGGTATACTAGAAGAGGATACGACCTATAATATGTGGTATACTAGAAGAGGATACGACCTATAATATGTCGTATACTAGAAGAGGATACGACATATCGTATAATCACATAAAACACAAGGGAAACTGACCAGGTACATAAATACATTGTTTGGAATGGACAATATATATCAATCAGTCAACTCTTTCCTCAATTTGACTCTCTGATGCGAAATGAAAACGAATAGAATAGAGAACTGTTCATGGCCTGACCTGACATTCACTGTTGTCTAGATGCAGTGTTAGTCCCATGAATATATCTGGCAGCCAGTTATCTTGCATCACAGGCCCTGTGCCGGTACCTGCAGTCCTGAAAATAGCATCACCTTGTTTGCAAGAGACGAATGGAGAGACGAGAAAATAATAATCATTACTGACATTCAGTAAAGCCCGTTACCCATGTCTTGGCCTTGGTGCCCCCTTCAAAAATTCACCAATAGACAATTTGACATTCTAATGGAAGTGCCCTTTGCTCAGAAAATGTGGCCTTTCCCCTACAAGAATGACATTCCATGCCTGGTACAAAAGAAACCAAAATGTGGGAAGAACTTACTGAGTTTTGTGAGTATACAGAAACCGAGCGTTTGTATGTCGGCATTATTACGGAAGGCTCTGATGCCATACAGTACCAACTCAGATGTTCCATTCACTTCTAACAAATGCTGACTTTCAACTGTAGAGAAACGTAATAATCATTAACAAAATTGTATTATCAAATACAATGCATAATTTCATGACAAAGATAAGATATTAAATTGGTTATGCATAAATAATCAAATTGCAACCTATAACTTACATGATGTAAGCCAATGATGGTATTAATTTGTCTGAGGTGCTCTCATTTTTAAGAAAATTAAATTTATCCCCAATAATTTGCAGTTTGAATTTAGGGAGGAGGGCCAAAGTCGTGGTACAGCCAAGCCTTTGAGAAGGCTGACCAGGCCTTGGCCAGCTAGCTTTCTTATCTGTCTTTTGTGAGTCCTAATCCTGTAACAATACAGTAACCTGCCAATCAACATAACCTGGGCTTCTGGAGGGCCTAGTCCAGCGAAGTAGAGCTCATTTTACTGGCTGCAGAACAAAAGACTGCTGAGGTGTCAGTTAACAATTAGAGCTATTTGAAATCTATTCATTAGTTGAAATCTATTCTTTTGTGCTCAGCTAGGGGATTATATCGGCCTGGGCAAGGCCTGGGCAAAGCCTGGGCAATTGGGCAAAGCCTGGGCCTGGCCAGGCTTCTCAAAGGCTTGGCTGTACAATGTACCACAACTTTGACACCTCCTCCCTTAGGAAAGGGTACTTTTGAGATGTGGACCACATGAGCAGTATATCAATCCCAACTCAAACGTTTGGGGCACATTATTTGGTAAGAGGAAAGGCCTCCACTCTTACTATTTATAGCAACAGCATCAATGAAGGCGAAGCAGGCTGTCTTGACTCCTTGTTCTTCAGGGAAGTTCCTCAAGGCAGAGATCAGCAACTTCTGACACTCCTGGAGGAGAATGTCATAGTTTTCCTCTGTGGGACAAAATAAAATAGAAAATCATTGTGTCTTTATAACAAAAAATGATATTGGACTGGGGTGAGGGGGGCATTCTTGGTGAGACTTCTCAGTTAGTTATGTTATTACTGTGTCAATTACAAGGTGTGGCAACAGTTCTGCTCACCATTGTAGCCTGAACTTGATCATACCTGAACCGGCTAGGACAGCCAGTAGCCACATAGCTTCCTCCTGTACACCCGCAATGTCCCGGTGATTCCGGAGGGCTACTGTGACAGTATGGTGCTTCTTGGTATCGACAAAGTCAACTTGAGTCGACGAATCTGCGAGAAACAATCACAGATATCATCAGGTCAATCCTACACAAAAGTGTACTTTGATGAAATTCTTGCGTCAGGTGATAAACAATTGATTTAATTTTGCCCTACACCGACATGTGTATAGCACTGTATACTCAGTGCTTTCCGAGTGTCTGTGGAAAAAACTTCACGGGCGACTCGGGCGGGATTCAAACCCACAACATCCTGCTTACTAGTGCAGACGTCTTATCGGTGGTCGAGAGGTTAAGACGTCTGCACTAGTTAGCACTAGTAAGCAGGAGGTCGTGGGTTTGAATCTCGCCCGAGTCGCCAGTGAAGTTTTCCACAGACACTCGGAAAGCACTGAGTATACAGTGCTATACACACGTCGGTATAGGGCAAAATTAAATCAAGCATTCTTATAGGCACATTCCACATAGACTTCATGTCTCAACATGCTTTATTATCCCTGGTCATTGAGCCAATATTATGCCTGTCAATAATCTGTTTTAGCTTCCTCTTTTGGCACTACAGGACTAATCAAACCCAGATATTTGTACCATCTCTACCCTTTCATCAGGTACCCATTTAATCAGTATTAAAGTATATTGTAATTATAGTATCAGGGATGATATTGTGAGAAAATGAAAAGGTAGGAAAAAATGTTTGCGATTATCATTAGGCATATACTAGCCTATAGCGGTTTACCTCTTTCGCCATGTATAGCAAGGAAACTGTTTTTTATCTTGGTATTTACAATAAAATGATACACAAGGAAAGTTTCCATGGTCTGAAGTTAGTCGGAACCCAATTTGATGGTAGGATTTTCAAAATCAAAAGGTAGAATTTTTTTTTAAAGTGGGAAGAATATCATGCCTGCAGCATTGAAGTACATTGCTCAAAGACACAAGCCCCACAGTTACAGCCAGGATTCTAACCAACATTCTCAAAACACAGCCATCAGGACAAAATCCAGAAAAGCCTATGGTGGATCAAGAGTTAATAATATTAAGAAAGGGCGGTAAAAGAAAGAAAAATAAGCACAATTATTTGTGCTGTATGTGGTGAAACCAATGAGGTGGGGGCATCTGAAACGTGGTGCTACCAAATATTAAAACAAATGAAAAAGGAAAATCTCAATTTTAGACTTTTTGGATGTTCCCCCTTCTTAAATTTCTTGATTCGCCCCTGAAAGCCCATTAATTTTAATAGCCTGACTTTATTCAGACGACAGTTTCCCTGACCATGGTGAGCTTTTTTCAAGACGGAGATTGCCAGACATCTTTAGTCCTGGCATTTTACATAGACCATTGCCCCAGTCTTGGCCTTGGTGCCCCTTAAAAATATGTTCTCATAAGACATCCTAATGTGCTAATGGAAGTAAGTGCCCTGTTCTCATCAGGTGATGCCTTGCCCATTCTAGGCCTGCTATCTTACCGTCTGCTAGGAGCTGTCTCAGGGCTTGACAACCCACTCTCTGTAGATCACTGTCATCGCTGAAGTTTTTCATCGTCTGTACCACCGCCTCCAGGACCTGCTCTTCCAAGAGGAGGTTGCATATGTTAGCTGGAGAAGAGGAAAAACACAAATTGGATCAAGTGAATTATAGGATCCACTTTGGCGTCAGATGACAAATTGAAAATGATATTATATTTCTGTCATAACTGATATACTGTAGACACAGCATACGGGCACACTCCAATTTGCGTAATGCATGCTGGGCTAAGTAAGGATCAAGTTACTGCAAAACTGACCCTACTTCACTGACATATTGTGTATAAATGTTATAACAACAACGTACATCAGTCAAACAAGCTATATATAGATATGGGGAAATATGAACTGTTAACGCTACCGAGATGCAACATGTGCGTATATCAGCAGAGTAGTGCATTCTCAAAGAGACACAGAGCATGAGACAGAATTTGGAGATAGGACATCCAAATTTGTTATTCTTTGAAAAACAGGGTGTCCAAATATTTAACTTACAATATTTTTGCAAACTGTGTTATTGCAATTCAAACAGGGTGTCCTTTTCGCAAACAGGGCATCCAAAAGACACCCAAAGGGTGCACCCCACTAAATAGTGAGGAATTCATGCGCCGAGCTGTTTATCATAAAGTGTATGTCCTCAATTTTTTCTGAAAAACAAAGATTTGAGGAACAAAGATTTGAGGCCCATACATTTGATGGATTGTGTAAAAATGGCCCAATATCATAACCTGGGATCCTTGACTTCCAACTGAGTATTTTGGATACACTAGGCCCTGAAAAAGTGGTCCTAATTTGATTTCAAGCTTAAGGCCTTTTTCCAAAATGGCTGCTTTTCAGTGTGGACGTTTTCATTACAATAGAGGGTGGTTTTCATTGGGATGAGGATAACTCCCTGGAAACCTGGACTTTAGACAGTAAATCGAGAAGAACATAAAAGGTTATATATCAATCAATATTTTTTCTTTTGGTTTTAAAAACTGTGGGACTTTTTTTAACGATTTTTGAATATTTTGTGTTTAGCACTGTTTACTATGGGAGTTTATTTAGTGGGATGCACCCTAAAGGTATTGCTGGCTAATACTATGCACAGACATGCTATCATTCCTATGTCTCATGAGCGCACTGGGGGATTAACAATTTATCCACTAGCACACTTGATATTCTGTAAACAAAGCAGACCAACCTACATATGAACATTGAATTTGATTATTTTCTTTACTAAAATTATCAACCTCTGACATGAAATATTTCAAGGGATGTTTGATACTATAGGGGGTTGTGAATGTAAGTCTAACATAGACTCTCCCACAAATGAAGAAACAACGGAGGCTAGACTTTTTGGTGCCCCTTGACCTGTCTGAAAAAACAACACTAAAGACACAAGAGGGTGGTGTTCAAGCTTGCAAAAGTGTTAAGTTTCAAAATTGTTATGAATTTTTGATTAAAAATTGATTTAAATTTTTTATTTTTGTATTCAGTGCACAGCACAGACTGTCAGTAATGACACAAGACATTAAAACCCTCCTACTACTACAAGGGTCAAAATCAGTCCAAATGTTGATATACTTGCCAAGGTATATCTAGTGCACTTAAAAGTCAAACACTGTCAAACCTTACGTGTAGTAAGTACATTTACAGGTCAATATGAGTCGACTGTTTTTGACTGGTAAAAGCATTCTCTGGTATTGTTCAGGGTGGTCAAAATGACAGTAAAAACCAGTCAAAAATGCCCCTGTGTGCACATTTGGGTCAACAGTCAAAACAGGCAGTTGACTGGTTTTGACCTCTACAGCAACTTCCCACTAAAGTGCATCAATAGTAGGAGGGTTAACTGTTCACTCAATTTTTTTTAATTTTTTTTTATTGCTGTAAATGTTGGACGGAATCGATAGAAATGAGGTTTTCCAGGAATTTAATGAATACATTTCATTTTTATCGAGACTTACATCACAAGAGTTAAAAAGTTGAAGGTAATATACATGTATCAAAAAGACTACAAATGATTCTTCATGTTAATTTTGGGTATTGTATAAGCTTTGAATATCTAGCACATATCATTATTTTTTAGGGACTTTTAATCTTTGACCCCTTAGGTGACCACTTTTGAAACATCACTGCTGTCAATTTTAAGAAAAGGGAAATAACTTCCATTTTGAATTGTACTCATACATTCGTAAATTTCTTTCTTAAATTCCACATGAGAATGAATACAATAAATCTGAATGCATTTTCACTAATTTGCTCATTGACAACATAATGTAAATAAACTGAAACTTTAAGTGGTTGGTTGATTAATGTATGGATTCAAAGAGAGTAAGCATACTCATAGAAGCAGTTTGGCCAACATTACCAATGTTGTACCTTCCCTTCAATGTATATCTTGATTCAGAGAGAGTAAGCATACTCATAGAAGCAGTTTGGCCAACATTACCAATGTTGTACCTTCCCTTCAATGTATACCTTGATTCAAAGAGAGTAAGCATACTCATAGAAGCAGTTTGGCCAACATTACCAGAGTTGTACCTTCCCTTCAATGTATATCTTGATTCAAAGAGAGTAAGCATACTCGTAGAAGCAGTTTAGCCAACATTACCAATGTTGTACCTTCCCTTCAATGTATATCTTGATTCAAAGAGAGTAAGCATACTCATAGAAGCAGTTTTGTCAACATTACCAATGCTGTACCTTCCCTTCAATGTATATCTTGATTCAAAGAGAGTAAGCATACTCATAGAAGCAGTTTTGTCAACATTACCAATGTTGTACCTTCCCTTCAATGTATATCTTGATTCAAAGAGAGTAAGCATACTCATAGAAGCAGTTTGGCCAACATTACCAATGTTGTACCTTCCCTTCAATGTATATCTTGATTCAGAGAGAGTAAGCATACTCATAGAAGCAGTTTGGCCAACATTACCAATGTTGTACCTTCCCTTCAATGTATACCTTGATTCAAAGAGAGTAATAAGCATACTCATAGAAGCAGTTTGGCCAACATTACCAGAGTTGTACCTTCCCTTCAATGTATATCTTGATTCAAAGAGAGTAAGCATACTCGTAGAAGCAGTTTAGCCAACATTACCAATGTTGTACCTTCCCTTCAATGTATATCTTGATTCAAAGAGAGTAAGCATACTCATAGAAGCAGTTTTGTCAACATTACCAATGCTGTACCTTCCCTTCAATGTATATCTTGATTCAAAGAGAGTAAGCATACTCATAGAAGCAGTTTTGTCAACATTACCAATGTTGTACCTTCCCTTCAATGTATATCTTGATTCAAAGAGAGTAAGCATACTCATAGAAGCAGTTTGGCCAACATTACCAATGTTGTACCTTCCCTTCAATGTATATCTTGATTCAAAGAGAGTAAGCACACTCGTAGTAGCAGTTTAGCCAACATTACCAATGCTGTACCTTTCCTTTAACTCTAACCTTCCCAAATCCTCCAAAATCCTCTTTGTTAAAGTGAAGGATTTTGAAGGATTGAGGTTACATGGTACATGCATTTTGCTAAAGTGAAGGATTTTGGAGGATTGAGGTTACATGCTACATGCTCTTTGCTAAAGTGAAGGATTTTGGAGGATTGAGGTTATTAGGCATACTTGCCTTTCCATGGTACATGTATATGTACATCCATGTTTGTTGTAGTGATTGCAAGGTCAGTGCTTGGGTCAGTGGACACTGTTTATTGTTCCATGCATGCAGGGAGGGTCCCTGGCCATGTACATATATCACAGATTAGAAACACGTGTGCATACATGTCATGTGCTTGCTTTACTACTGAAGGATTTTGGAGGATTCAGGTTATGTGTAAGCAAATGGGCCTAGGGAGTTAGGGTTAATGTATTTCTTGATTCAAAGAGGGTAGTAAGCACGCTCGTATGAAGCAGTTTTGCCAACATTACCAATGTTGTACCTTTCCTTTAAGTGTTCTCTGATGTGACCCCACACTCACCTGACATGGCTAGGAACGTAATCATCTTCAAGGCAGCTACTTGAACGCAAGGGTCCTTGGTGTGTTTGCTCATTATCTCCACAACATCCCTGAAGCAAAAGAGATCACCACCAGAGGTTTAGCGACGTGTCTTATTTCTAACAATATTCCTTCCCCATATATTCACAGATTAAGCAGTGATCTTGTGTATCGCACATGACGACATTCGCATGCTGTTTCCTTATAGTGTGTTATCAACAGACTAACCCTGTATTGACGTGGTGCCCCCCACCATGAAAAATCCCAATAGTGCCCCCCCCCCCAAAAAAAAGGGAAAAAACCCATACCCCCTGGGACCCCCCACTGAAAAGCAATGCCCCCTGTTCCCCCCCCCCCCCACTGAAAATGTCCTGGCTACGCCGCTGTGTGGACAAGAGGACACAGTACGTTAGTTTTCTTAAAAGTGAATTCGTTTTAAGATATGTGATGTCATCCCTCAGCCAACTTTAGTGCCGTTTTGGTGCCAAGTTGGTGCAGTTTTAGTGTAGGCATTTGAAAAAAATTGGTGTACCCCAAAACTACACCAGAGCTGTGTTATTGGTGCACTTTTGGTGTACCCTCGAAACACCCATCCTAAAATTTGTACTGGTTGGTGCAATTTTGGTGTAGTCCCAATTATTTAAATTAGTACTAAAGAGCACCAGTGGTGCATTTTGGTGCTGAAAATTTTGGTGTAGTATTGGTGCATATGGTTTTGGTGTAGTTTTGGTATACATGTAGTCCCAACAGTGCACGAGTGGTGTATTTTGGTACATGTACAGATATTGGTGTAGCATTGGTGCACATGGTTTTGGTGTAGTCCAAATTATTTAAACTAGTACATGCACTAAAGCATTGGTCTAGATGCTTTATTTTATACTTCACATTGGAAAACTACCAAAATGAGTGCAGACTTCGTGTATACATATACATGTAAAAATAACTGCAGTATACCCTTACAGAAATATCATGGAGCTTGCTGGCAAGCTTGCAGGGTTCCAAAAATGCAAATTAGTTCAAGCTTGCAGCAAGCTTGCAGACAAGATTGCAGCAAGCCTGTAAGCTTGCAGGGGTTCCATAAATGAAAATTAGGGCAAGCTTGCTGCAGACAAGATTGTAAGCTTGCTGCAATCTTGCAAGCTTGCATGAACATGCAAACTACTTACAGACACATTTCAGCTTAATAGAGCTTGCAGATATTTCTAATATGCAAGCTTGCAAAAGCTTAAATACAATTTTGTGCTGTAATTTGCTGACATACATGTATGTCGATCTACAAGCTTTCTGATGAAAACATCAGCTTTGCATAGGCTAACTTGTACATTGTAGGTTAGTAAAATAAAACTACAGTAGCTACACATATCTGACATCTTTGGTGGATGATAATTTAGCTTGTACATGTATGTAGGCTAATCCTGAGGGATACATTTTGATTGTGACCATGCAGTGAATCATTTTATTGTAAATCAAATATGAATCATCGTTTGTTTTTTGGCTAAATATTATCTTTACATAATTAATAATAATAATAATAATGTGTGGACTTACTGTATAAAGTGCACGTATCCACCAACTGATTATGTGCAATAACATTTTTGAAATAATTACCGGTACAATAACAGTATAGCCAAAAGATAATAATTAAAATACAACCATTTAAGAATGAACAAACAAAATTTAAATATTCATATTATGTCAGTATATTTGTGCAACAGCATATATACATGTATGAAGTATAATCTCTTTTTGGAAAATGATGAAATGCTGTAGCTTCATCAGGGAGATAGAGGCTGGTTGTCATCCAATCTTTGATCACAGTAGCAGCATCAGTCATATGAAGTTTATCGTAGAACAACTTAGTCTGTGTATTCAAAGAAAGGAGACAAATATTAGAAAAGCCAGGTATTTCTCCTTCCACCAATTTAAATTTGAAATGTGGATATTATATTTTTGCACAGATACAATTACATGCAGGTACATGCTCTTTCCATGATGTAAATCACCCCCAAATTATTAGATTTTCGAAAAGGAACCTCCTGATGAGTTCTTAAATATAATGATAATGGATATGTACATGTACATGTAACTTCTTGTATATATCCATCATGTGGATGTGACTGCAATACATGTATTTTCAAGAGCCATGCAGTATTTACAGTTCTTCTGGTGAATATATATATATGTGCTTTTCAATCATCATTCAGTTAATTATTCCTGAATTACCATATGATTACACCATGTAGTTGTTAATTAAATCATTACTATACAACATGAATAGCAAAAATAATGAACACCATTTCAAAACTAAAAAATTTTGCACTCATAAGGTTTTGCAAAATTCAATAGGTTGACAGATCAATTCAAGACTGCATTCAGCATTTCTGTATTTGCAGTACTCAATAGCCCATAGTGTACAATTCACATTCACATGAAGTAAAATCATTCACACAGTTCATAAGACTGAAAAAGTACAATCATCTTACCATCATTAATCCCATTCTAGCTGCTTCACAAAACTTGCTTGAAATTTCACTGCTTCCATTGAACAACTGCTGTATACTGTAGATCTGTTTCTTCCAGTTTGAATTTAGAGCACACACTGTAGAGGCATATACATGCTGCTTGACCATGAATTAAGGTCCAATGATTGGCCAGACAGCTATGGCCACACAGTGTCAAGTTACACACACTACCCCATACAGTGATAGTATTACATAATCAATGCAAGGTATGTGCACTGCACTAGAGGTATCAATTACAGCTTGCTTGCCCTGTGTAATTCCAATAAGTGGGTTACACAGGAATAAACAACTTACTTAATGTATTTGAGTATGAGGAAAGTCATCATGGATCAGTTGTACATGTACAGTGTATAGTATATGTACACCTGTACATTTGATAAATATATGCTGCCTCCACAAATATACTCATCAGATCACAGGTTAGTAAAATGATTGACCGTCAGGTTGTTTATTTATTCTGCATGTATAGGCTAGAGAATTTCTCTCATGATGAAAAAACACTTAGTTGGTTCAAAATCACTTTGGTAGCAATTAGAAATATGGTTCATTTCAAACTTGTGTATACTTTAGGCCTGAACAATATATGATTCTGCTATACATTAAAGGAGGCAGAAGGTATATAGAACTTAGAAGATCTGGTCTTTTTATTACTAGATTTCATGATTTGCCAAACAATATTGAGGGATTTAATATAATACATAAATTGAATATTATGTGTTATTTCAAAATTGTACATACATAATTATACATTTACATATGTATGTACTTTCTGAAAATAAATTACTCTTTGGACTATGAGTAATTCACTGATTTGAATAAAAAATTTAATTGCATTAATTTTGTTAAATTTGTTATATATATTATAAGGCTGAGGATTATACATGTATTTCCTTGAAAAAGCATATGCATTGTAAAATGCAAGATGAAGTTTAATTACAGCATTATTTCATTTCATTTCATTTCATTTATTATTTCACAGGGCAGAAACAATCACAAATACAATGGCAAAAAAACAATTAGAGAAAAAAAAAAATACATATACATGATTGAAAATAAGGTAAACATGACAAAATGTTGACAGCACCCCTGTAGGATTACCAAAATGCGAACCAAATCACAATCTAGTGGCTCTCCATAATGCTGCCAAACATAATCAAACAATATAATAAAAATATAATATAATATAAAAAGCCAAAATAAAAATCAATCCAAGAGATTAAAAACAAGTACAAACAAAATAAAACGACAAAAAGGAACATAAAGCATTAGCACAAAGTGTTATGTTGGCAAGTCTAAATTTGTACCTGGGGATAGGATATGTTTACGCAGTTCAGTTATGAAAGGTGATAAACCTGATAAGATTAACTCCTTAACATTTAAAGGCAGACCTTCCCACAATCTAGGAAATCTGGAGAAGAGTGAATGATGTAAAGCATGAAGAATAAAATATAGTACAATTATTAACAACCAACAAGTTTGCAAGAAGGCAAGCTTGGCAACATATAGACCTAGCTGGTCAACCATGTCCACGCTATAGAGTTTTTTAAAGTGGAATCAAGTTTTAAAGTACATTTGGTACATTCAGGCTAATATGTAAGTGTATCTGCAGTTTGGTGCATTATTGTAGTTTGATTCAGACTAAGTATATCTGGTGCACGTTTGGTGTGGTTACTTTATTTGTAAGTAATTTTGGTGCCTTATTGGTGTAGGAGAAATTCAGAATAGGCCTAAGTGTATTTGGTGCACTATTGGTGCACGCTGCAAATTGACAAAGACAATTTGGTGCTCTATTGGTGCTCTATTGGTGTCCATTGGTGTCCATTGGTGTAGAGTTTGTATTGGTATACTTCTGGTGCAGACAACAGGTACACTAAAAGTACACCAGAAATGTACTAAAAACGTTGGTGTACACAGGGCTCATATACATGTACTTACGTAAATTTACACACATACATACCCCTGTTTGTTTGTGTTACATATGTGGACATTCTTTTGTTCTTGTGTAGTGAAGAAAAAAAAAAAATTTCAAGCCATTTGCACTGAAGGTTCTTTTTGGAGCGAATTGCGTCTCGGATTTTGTCTCACCTGTGAATAATCTACTCCATTTTGCGACGATAACGATATATGCTAAAATGCTTCCTTTTGAGGAAATTTAGATTTTCTAATAACTGAAAACGTCTCAGGAACCTGCATTGTGTGAACATCTTTTGTTCTCAGGTCCACATAGGGTATGTCACGCTTAACAACAACAACAACAACAATAATAATAATAATAATAATAATAATGTGGACTTATATGGCGCACGTGTCCACCAAACTGGTGCTCAAGGCGCATTACATTATTACCCCTGCTCATCAGGCTCATAAATCATTCCTGAAACCATCTCAGCTCCCTGGGGAATATACAGCTCAATTGCTGCCATTTCGGCGCATATGGGCTAATCAAACACGACAACCAACTCTGCCCTCAGAGGTTACCCATTTACCCCTGGCTGGAGAGAAGCAATTATGCTAAAGTGTCTTGCTCAAGGACACAAGTACCCCCGGTTGCGGTTGGGATTAGAACCCACATTCTGACGACTCAGCCATCAGAACACAAATCCGATGCACTAAAGTGTGCACCCCACTAAATAGTGAGGAATTCAGGCGCTGAGCTGTTTATCATAAAGTGTAAACCCTCAAATTTTTCTGAAAAACAAAGATTTGAGGCCCATACATTTGATGGATTGTGTAAAAATGGCCCAATATCATAACCTGGGATCCTTGACTTCCAACTGTGAGTATTTTGGATACACTAGGCCCTGAAAAAGTGGTCCTAATTTGATTTCAAGCTTAAGGCCTTTTTCCAAAATGGCTGCTTTTCAGTGTGGACGTTTTCACTACTGTAGAGGGTGGTTTTCATTGGGATGAGAATAACTCCCTGGAAACCTGGACTTTAGACAGTAAATAGAGAAGAAAATAAAAGGTTATATATCGATCAATATTTTTTCTTTTGGTTTTAAAAACTGTGGGACTTCTAAGTATTTTTTTAACGATTTTTGAATATTTTGTGTTTAGCACTGTTTACTATGGAAGTTTATTTAGTGGGATGCACCCTAAACCACTCGACCATAATACCTTCTTACCTGAAAGCATAGTATAAAAAAACATCCTGAAAAATGTTACCAGAGGGGCTCTCATTTAAAATCTATGTATAAAACTAAAATCATAAATTGCAGATAATTTTGTCAATTGAAACGAAGAAAGTACTTATTACAGTACTATCCATAATTGAAAACAATGTCGCCCTCTATTGAGGTGTGTTGGCTTATGCAGCCCAAAATGATACTGCTTGTGTTTATGTGGGTCTGTTTTACCTACTATGGATGGACTAGTACACATGTACATGTAAGTTTGGGTGATAACACGATAATAATGAATATCGCGATACCTTTATTTATTCAATTACGATATTGAGAACCTTTTTAAGTTATCGAGATATTGGCAAATCACGATTAAAAAAATATATCGCGATTAAAAAAATATATCGCAATTTAAAAAAAAATCGCCATTGCGAGTCAAGTCAGAAATTCCATAGAAACAAAATTAGAACAGTCTTTTCAGCTTTTGGACATGAGAAACAAAGGCGAACTACTTCAGAAGTACATACACGCTATGCAAACGAATTTGTGATTTATTGTGACGCTTGTAGAGGGGTACATACATGTACCTGTGGTTATCGGCTCTAAAGCAAGCAGGCATGAATGAAAAATAAAATCGCGATATTATCGAAAATCGCGATATATGTTTGCCGATATATCGTGGATGAAAAAAATAATCGATATCGCCCAAGCTTATGTACATATTAGTACATGTTCATTGTTTTTAATACATTGTACTGTCATTGATAGAATTAATAATAATAATAATGTGTGGACTTATACAGCGCACGTATCCACCAACTGAGTAGTGCTCAAGGCGCATTATATTATTACCCCTGCTCATAAGGCTCATAAGGCTCATAAATCATTCCTGAAACCATGAGCTCCCTGGGGAGTATACAGCTCAATTGCTGCCATTACAGCGCATATAGGGCTAATCAACCAACTCTGCCTTCACAGGTACCCATTTAACCCCTGGGTGGAGAGAAACAATTATGGTTAAGTGTCTTGCTCAAGGACACAAGTGTCACGGCCGGGATTCGAACCCACATTCTGCTGCTAACACCAGAACTTGAGTCCGGTAAGCTAGACCGCTCGTCCACGACACTCCATTACACAATTAAGCAGTCAGTTTCTTATGTTTGTTTATGTGAATGGTAACATCTTGAAAAATGTCGTTTCTGAAATGGTCTATTACTACAGACCCTCATCTACATCTTCATGTAGGTCCATAGTCTGTGATCACAAATTTCAAGGGATTTCCCAGGACTGTATTTTGGGTTTTAAGCACTTTGATTTCAAGGACCTTTCAGGATTGAAATAAGCTTCCAGGAATTACCAGGTTTCCAAGAGATAAACCAACAAGGGTGCGTTTTTAATTGCCCGTGAACAATGAACAAATACGTTTTGATGTAAGAATCATGTGTCCAAAAACTTATTGGCAGTTGGTCATACCAAGTAAGGTAAAAAAAAGGTGGTTAAATATTAATTTGGGTAAAATGGAACCTGCCCTTGAGTATACATAACCCTGTATGAACAGTATGTCTGAACAAGCAGAAATCATTTTTGTGACAAAAGCAATCAAGGTTTTTTTTATTGGATCAATTCAAGAATTCCCTCATCTCTTCAGCTTGTAACTTTTTATTGTTTCTTTTGTCAGTTACCAGATGACAACTGCACGCTTGCCAGCGTTGGTCAGCTTATTGTTTCGGTTTGTCAGGCACGGGCAGGCGTTTCAGTTGCTATCCGAGTTTCTCATCATATTACGTATTTTTCATGCCTTATAATTGTATTTACATATTGTGTAGTAATGCATGTACAGCACTTTGGGGTCTTGTCATAGATGGAATGCGCTGTATAAATGTGATTTATTGTTATTATTATTATTGTTTCTTTGCAATCTGCTGTCTTATAAGGACATTGTATGTGTTACCGATCCACAAAGCTCAGTTCATGTTTGATCTGAACAGTCATGTGTGTACAGCACAAATCATTGTGGAAAAAAAATGCTCAAACAATACCCACAGCATAGCATTAGCCAGCAATACCATTACGTGTCTTTTGGACTGCCCCGTTTGATAAACGGACACCATGTTTTACTTGTAATACACGTATGCAAAAGAATTGGACACACTGTTTTCCAAAGAAAAACAATTTTGGATACCGTATTTCCAAATCCTGCCTTTAATCTGGCCAAATGAGGAAACATGTCTTTATAGTCACGACTGCCATAACTGGTCCTTTACAGTGTGTCAAGTACGAAATTGTAAACAGAAATTAGACATATGACCGAGTGCGGGCCACGTGAAATACTTCAAATATTGACTCAGCAACGTCAATGAAACACTATCGCACCACAAAACAAACACACAAATGAAACGCGTTGACATACATGTACACAGCATTACAGATAAATCTGTTTTAAGGTCTGATGATGCTGTTTCATTGTTAACATCCGACTACATGATCTGTGGCATAAAAAAAATATGGGAATTTACAGCCATACATACGATTTAGACCAGATTCTGTTACTGTTTTGGACCAAATTCTTTTCAAGATTAAAAATCATTTGCCTGGGTAATTAGGATGCACCTGTGCACTATTGGTATCTAAATCTCAAATAAAATAAAAAGTTCACAACTTGGTGTAAAGCAGGCACTTCATTTCCACCTCCCATTAACTCGTACTTCTTTTGCACAAAAATCTTTTATATCTGAGGGACCCAGGTTATGGAATTCACTTACCGAACCTTGAAGAAAATCTACTAATATTTATTCTTTTAAACGGGATTACAAATCTTTTTTGTTAAATCTTTATTGTGAATCTATGTAAAAATGCATGTATTTACTAATTCTATAATTCAATGGTGCATTCCTGGACTGGTCGTTCATGGGTTGTCTGTTTGTCTGGTTGTGTTTAGTGTGTAGTGTATTAACCCTCCTACTATAGCTGCACTTTAGTGGTAAGTTGCTATAGAGGTCAAAGCCAGTCAACTGCCTGTTTTGACTGTTGACCCAAATGTGCACACAGGGGCATTTTTGACTGGTTTTTACTGTCATTTTGACCACCCTGAACAATACCAAACAATGCTTTTACCAGTCAAAAACAGTCGACTCATTTTTACCTGTAAATGTACTTACTACACGTAAGGTTAGACAGTGTTTGACTTTTTAAGTGCACTAGATACCTTGGGAAGTATATTTGCATTTTGACTGATTTTGACCCTTGTAGTAGTAGGAGGGTTTAAAAGTAAGTTACAATACATATATTGTTATTCATAGATGCAGCATGTGCTCTGAGCTCACTTGCCTGGTGTTTGTGTAACCTTTCTTTATACAGGGTGTTTCGATTTATGTTGATTTTGTTCAGCAGGAAAGTGAACCAACTGCAATTGTGCACCACAATTTCAAGACAGTGGTGCTCAATGATGCGTGACCCTGGAATGTAACCCAAGGTATCATTGGAAAGCACAAAGCTTCTGCTTTAAGATGATACCATGCTTTTTGCTGGTAAACATATAGTTTGGCCATATTAACCCTTTAAAGTAGGATTACCTTTTTTTTTTAAACACCCTGTATAGCTGAGAGTACATGCATGCATGGGGCCCATGCTTATAATTACAAGCAGTATTACTTCTTTGTATTTTGTAAACTATTATTGTAATATTTCAATACTGGAGAAAATAAAATGAATGAATGAATCAATCAATCAATCAATCATCCCTTGAAATATTTCTGTCTGAGGTGCAACCATTTGTGACCCAATCATACCAGTCTGCAGTAGCCAAATCTGCTTTTGTGTATAAGACACCCTTAAACATGTCCATATACCTGTAACTTTTCTCAATGCAAATCCAGGGTTCTGCCCACGGTGGTCAGTGCCGGAAGCCCCAACTGGCACTCCAGATCCTGTGACCACCACTCATTTTCCAACTTCCCTATTTCCTTTCACAGATTATCAATAAAAAAATGACAGATGTTGTCTTTAACAGGAATAAATTTAAGCATATCTACACCGGATAGCTCGAAATAACACGTCTGCCATTCTGTGTTACATGATTCCAGTCCCGAGACACAAGTACGTCCGGACAAGTTTTAAAAAAAAATTTCCGGCACTAAAAAATTCCTGGGCAGGACCCTGCAAATCAATAGAAAATATCAATAATTCCCCCCTCCTTATAAAAGTCTTAATTCACAAGATATTTACATGTCAGCATTGGTAGTAAAATCAGACAATGTGCTTGTTTTACTGAGCTCAAAAACTTTAATTTTGAAAAAAAATTCCTTACACTCAGTTTGTAGGATCCGGTGACATTTTAGTAAAATTATTTCCTAACTGAATTTTCACCTTTCTGAGTCGTAAACTCCACATTAGAATGAACACAAAATTTGTTAATGCATTTTCAGTATTTTCTGATTAACAATAATAATAATAATAATAATAATAATGTGTGGACTTATATAGCGCACGTATCCACCAACTAAGTGGTGCTCAAGGCGCATTATATTATTACCCCTGCTCATAAGGCTCATAAGGCTCATAAATCATTCCTGAAACCATCTCAGCTCCCTGGGGAGTATACAGCTCAATTGCTGCCATTACAGCGCATATAGGGCTAATCAACTAACTCTGCCCTCACAGGTACCCATTTAACCCCTGGGTGGAGAGAAGCAATTATGGTTAAGTGTCTTGCTCAAGGACACAAGTGTCACGGCCGGGATTCGAACCCACATTCTGCTGCTAACACCAGAACTTGAGTCCGGTAAGCTAGACCGCTCGGCCACGACACTCCGACACAACAAAAGCCAAATTTGTAGTTTTGTATCGTGAAAAGGATAAGTAACAACTGTTTGCAGTGACACCATGCGAAAATAGTAATTAGTTCTGAAAAAGAATTAGTGGTTACAACGTTTCGATCAGTATGCTCTGATCGTATTCAGGAGAATACAGAACTACAGATAATTACTATTCAATTTAGAATTTTCACATGGTGTCACCTGCAAACAGTCTTTACTTTAAAAACAAAAGCTGTGAAACACTCACAGGTTGGTTTATGTAGTTTGTTTATGTACAGCGCAGTACATAATACCGTTGTATATAATCTTGATTCTTATGAAGTATGGATGCATTTACAGACATTGGTTGGTTTCTATACATATCTCTTGATTCTTATGAAGTATGGATGCATTTACAGACATTGGTTGGTTTCTGTACATATCTCTTGATTCTTATGAAGTATGGATGCATTTACAGACATTGGTTGGTTTCTGTACATATCTCTTGATTCTTATCAAGTATGGATGCATGTACAGACATTGGTTGGTTTCTATACATATCTCTTGATTCTTATAAAGTATGGATGCATTTACAGACATTGGTTGGTTTCTGCACATACAGTGTATCTCTTGATTCTTATCAAGTATGGATGCATGTACAGACATTGGTTGGTTTCTATACATGTACATATCCCTTGATTCTTATAAAGTATGGATGCATTTACAGACATTGGTTGGTTTCTATACATATCTCTTGATTCTTATCAAGTATGGATGCATGTACAGACATTGGTTGGTTTCTGTACATATCTCTTGATTCTTATAAAGTATGGATGCATTTACAGACATTGGTTGGTTTCTGTACATATATCTTGATTCTTATGAAGTATGGATGCATTTACAGACTTTGGTTGGTTTCTGTACATATCTCTTGATTCTTATCAAGTATGGATGCATTTACAGACATTGGTTGGTTTCTGTACATATATCTTGATTCTTATAAAGTATGGATGCATTTACAGACATTGGTTGGTTTCTGTACATATATCTTGATTCTCATAAAGTATGGATGCATTTACAGACATTGGTTGGTTTCTGTACATATATCTTGATTCTTATGAAGTATGGATGCATTTACAGACTTTTTTACCAAACGTGTAAACTTGCTTTTAAGAATTTGCATGTTAGAAGCAGTGACACAAGTCTCAAGAACGCAGTGTCTGTTAACTGCCCCACAAATGAATTTATCAAATCGGGTTGTTTTTTAAAACGTGAAATTGTTGATAAATTGGATTAATTTAATCAATTATACAATGTAATAATTACTTAGGTGTATGCAGTCTAATAAAACAAATATATATAATTTAACAGATTTTTTTTTTCAGGAAAGTAGCACAAATTACTGGTGCCTTGTTGTTGGCTGATTTTGACTTCCTCCCTCCACTTTACGTTGGGGGGGGGGGGGGTGTAGTCAAAATCAGCAAGGAATTTGCACTACTTCCTCTTGAAACATGCGGTATTTGTATCCTATCACATGGTGTCACCTCAAACAAAGAACACTGAGTGTGTATTGACTAGTTTCAGAGATTCTAAATAAACCTTTTCACTTTTTCAAGAAAAATGTAAAACAATTGAGTCTAAAAACATTTCACAGTGATTTCTAAGCATATGTGTAAGGACACAATACTGGCTGACAAAAATGGGACACAGAGGTGAACAAAAATATTGGTGGAAAGTTGTAATTTACTTGGAAGTCATGAGAATGGACAACCTTGTACTTGAAAATAGCATTGGAGAGATAATGTGCCAGATAATGTGCCAAGTAATGTGCCAAGTAATGTGCCAAGTAATGTGCCAAGTAGATTTTCCTCCCTGTTGTATTTTCTCGATTGGCGTGTGAAAGTTAACGTAAGTTACATGGTGTCCACTTTTCAGTCTAGTACCCAACAATAAAAGTCAAAGCAAAAAAATGTTTACACCATGATTATGTAGCTTATTCCCAATAAAAAAATGGCTTAGTTTGCTAAGGATGAGTTTTGTAAAAAAAAATATCTGGCCGTTTTAACATCATATAATTTGGTGGACACGATGTGTAACTAATGTGAACACAGATTTAGCGATCATTTTTGAGGTTCGTGAAATCTTTTTTTTTTTTTTTAGGAGCCAGTTTATTTCTTCATTAAATTACTCAAGTTACATGCACATCGTGAGGAAAATAAGTAAGGGATACGTAAAATGTTTGATTTGATGAACTTTTGTTCAATTAATTTTTTAGACGCCATTTTGGCAATAAAATCGGTTTGTAAACGTGAATTAAAAGTGACACAACACGTATTCACACTTTATTTTATCTTTATTTGTCTCTTAAACATATATACAAATATTATCTAAAATAAAAAACAGTTCAAAATAGTCAAATTATTTAAGAAAATCAAGATCATTTTGTGCACCATGAAAGTTCGTCAGTATTGTGTCCTTACACATATCTTTTTGCAATGTTTAGAGCCTTTTTAAAAGAAATAATTATTAGGTTAGCGTGCGACAATGCAAACACCTCTTGATATTGTTCGTTTTTTTTCTTTTTTCTTCTCCTTCTCGATGAGACTTGTCTAACAAAAACAAAAACATAGTTGCCAAGCTCAGAATGACTTCATATTTTGCAGTTTAACCTTGGAATTCCTAGACTAGTCTAACGAGGCTGACGTAAGAATTTCATCACTAATTGATTTTATATTTAATTGTTAGTAATATTTAATTGTTAGTAATTACATACATTCTGCCCTCAATGCCTCAAACTGAACCGACGTTACCCATGTATACCACACGTTTACGTGTACTGTATGCAATAGCGATGTGTACACAACAGGATGTAGACTGCATACGGCTACATGTATATGGTCGCCGGCCACACGCTGTTGCCTTATGTAACGCACTTTACATGAGCACACACATGCGCAGAGATGCCAACATTCCAAATTGAAAAAGAGTAATTCGCCTAACGAAAGGTTTTCGTCATGTAAACGGCTGATGAACTACGGTGCGCGTGCCGTAAACACATGTGGTTCTTTACATCGTTGGTTTCGCGGCTCGCCAAACATTGATACAAGGATCGTACAATCGTAATTGGACTCAATAAATCGTAAAAATGATGCCCAAATCGTAAATGTTGGCATCTCTGCATGCGGTGGTGGGACTGTAAAACCTGCATTCCGCCCTCGTTGACTTGTTATCTAGCCAGGTCAGCTAGGGGGCATTTTCTTTCTGTTTTGTCTGGCAAGGTCGCTGATCTCTATTATACTGAGTATAATAGAGATCAGTGGACAAGGTCCACGTGCGCCCTTGCCATGGTCAACTCACAATGGCGCCCAAATATTGCCAACCGTTCGGTGTTGATCACCCTACTCAACGTCGCATATTCATTGTGTTGTTCGTAATTATTAAATTTGAAGAATATATCCGTTTTTAACGGCTGCACAGTTAGCAGCTGTTTTCAAGCTTATAGATGAGTTTGGAAAGGGGTATTTTAAACTATTCTGGAGAAGCAGAACAAATGGAGAGCGAGGATTTCACATGTTCATGTAATTTCATTCTCTGCTTTTGATCATGATGCAGGTGCATAGAGACACCGTGAGCTTTCCATTGGAGAAACAACCAATTTCCCAAATGAATGTTTGATTTAAGATTTCACACATTAAGCATAATTCGAACATTCTGAATGTAATTATGACACACATTTGATACAACGCATGGAGAATGAATTAGTTAGTATAGTTATATAAGACTAATTGCGGTGACACCATGTGGAATCTCAATTGAGTAGTAATTAGTTCTGAAAAGAACTGGAGGTACAACTCGACGTTTCGATCAGTATGCTCTGATCGTCCTCAGGAGAATGACGATCAGACGATCAGAGCATACTGATCGAAACGTCGAGTTGTACCTCCAGTTCTTTTCAGAACTAATTACTACTCAATTGAGATTCCACATGGTGTCACCGCAATTAGTCTTACTTATCATCCTCACCATGCAAAGCCAATAGTTATATTTAGTTAGATCAGACCTTTTAAAAAATATTGTTGGTAATATGTCATTAGTGCCAAAAGAATGAAATCTGAAAAAACATGAAATCACAATCATAATTACATCATCAGGTGTCAAATTACAGTAAAACAAAGTTTATTATAACAGAAAATCATATCTCCTGAACCAAGAATGGAAAATTTGTAACTATGTGAAAGTTTTCTTATAGACGTGTACTAAACATAACCTTTACTTCCGGTCGAAATCGGAAGTTCAAATTTCAAAGAATGTTAACGAACATTCATATACGTTTAAAGTAAGCATGTGTTCTCACCGGTAGTTTCAATTTAAAATACTCTAATGCAAACTTGATGTCTTTTGAATTAGAAATTGATATGTTATAATATAAAATTTGGGATAATTTCCAAAAACATGATTGTGACGTCATCAATGATAATTTCATTGAACAGGAAATTCACACAAACACCTCTTGTTTGTACCAACAAACACTTGAGCTCTAGTATTAATTAATATTTGTAATAATTTCATTTAAATGTATTTTTATTGTTTACACATTTCTTACTTTGTAAATTTGAATATTTTCGAGCCTTTGGCCACTGTAATTCAAATTAAATAAACCATAAATAATAACAAATACATTGTCCTACTTTTCTGAATAAGATCATAAGTGTAAATAGAATATTGTTAGTTTAATTACAATACACTGAATGACGCCATTACTGGTGTATTCGGGTAATTTCCAAATTTGGAAATGTGTATTTTATACCTTGTACTTTGAACTTAGTTTGAAGTGCTTTCTTTTATGAAAGAGAAATGTCCATTTGTGCACGTACGTGTACATGTACACATGTACATATCTTATGTGATCAAAATGATTGCAACTAGAGATCAATGATGAATAGGGAAACAGTGTTCAAGTACGGTAGTTCCAAATGATTACACTGAAGGTTCATGTGAGTACATGCATCTCACGTGTTAGTGTCTTTTTTGTGCAGTTGCACTGTCAAAAGTGTCCAAAGTGTCCAAATGTTTTTAGTTAAAGCACATTGCATGTTACTACTGTTTTCTTTTTTTATGTCCATTTATTTTGTATAAAATTTGGCTCAAATGTGTTACTATCATTATCATTATACATTTCTGGTAATGAAACCAAGGATGCCTCAAAAGCACACTTAAGCACTGTAGCTCAGAAGCCCGAGGAAACCTGTAAACAAGGGCGCTTGCTATGTGAACCAGAAACACCAAGGTAAACCCATACTCTACCATGACAAGTGTTCTGGGTTCTTTTAAGTGCACTAGTAGGGACCTACAGCTTAACATCCCGTCCTTGAAGCAAATATGGTTAAGTGTCTTGCTCAAGGACACATTTTGTATAAAGTTTGGCTCAAATGGGATAAGTGTTATTATCATGAGACATTTCTGGTAATGAAACCAAAGATGCCTCAAAAGCACACTTAAGCACTGTAGCTCAGAAGCCTGAGGAAACCTGTAAACAAGGGCGCTTGCTTTGTGAACCAGAAACACCAAGGTAAACCCCTACTCTTCCATGACAAGTGTTCTGGGTTCTTTTACGTGCACTAATAGGGACCTATGTAGCTTAACGGCCTGTCTGAAGGACGAAGCAAATATGTGACCCGCTCTGAGAAAAGGTGATATATGTCGCAAAAATTAAAAATTGAGTTTTATATATGGCTGGAAAGCACACAACATAAGCTTTCATTTGGTATATGGTAGAGCTCTGTAGCCCTTACCGTTATGGAGATAATTGTGTATTTGCATATTGATAATTTCCATGATGACTGATTTACATAACAGAGAAAACGGCCTTTGAAATGTCTTGCGTTCTTGAAAAATGATGCTGAAAAGCTCACATTAATTCCACCTAGCAACGAACATGTTCCTGTAATGCCATCTGTTTGAAATTTTCGTGGGTGATTTGTTAATATTTTTCCATTGATGTTACAATTTTTTAAAGATTTTACTCGTTCAGATCATTAGCTTTAATTAATTTGCATAATCATTAAAATATTTTTGGTGTAAAATAAAGGAATAGAGTGTACAACTTAGTACATTACGTACATTTAAAAAAGGGGGAAATTAGCATGGTGTAGGCTTATGATGGAACTTTGTTTGAATCTGGTACTCTATTAATATTTTATCTTATTGCTGGTAAAATTTAATTAAAAAATTTATTAAAAAATTAATTTAAAAAAATTAATTAATTTTTATTTTTTCCCCCGATACCCAAAACTAAATTTTATGAGTTAAAAAAATTACTCGAGAAATTCTTACTAAACCCAAACTAAGTACCAAAGACTATTACTCAAAGAAAGAATATCAAGGAAACAAAAACGCTGGGAACATGGGCCGCCGCGGTAAAGCTGGCAACTGCAGTTGAAATCCCGCCTTTACGCGGTCGGCATCACACAATCGTGGGCACCATTACTTTCTCTTTCATCCTCGAAGGAACAATGTCCACAACTAACATTGGTTGGTCTGGGGTCAATTGGGTCATTTCTTCGTCATTTTCACTAACAGTAACACTGTCAATGTCACTGCGTCACTCGATTCAGAGGACTCGTCATCGACATCATCGCCATGAAATAATCATTCACAAATTCAACGATCTCATCTTCAATACCGTGAAGGTTGGCATCACAATTTCGTTTAATGCATCGGCAAAACAACGATCCTTGAACACATTATTACAAAGATATACTAAAGAAAATACAAAACTAAAATTGTGGAAAATACGATACTTTGAGAAAGATTGTAACGTTAGTTTCATCGAACAGCCATGTAAACAACGAAGAGTGAAGCATGCGCTGCAAGCTAAATTAGCACTAGTGCGCATGCTGTAGCCAGTATGGGCCGTATTGTCCAATAACGGCCCATGATTGTACACACGTCTTACGAGATCGCGACACCCGTAGCAACAAGGGGTAGTTTGTTTATCAATTTCTTTTCTTCGTAGCTCATTTGCATCTGACCTATGGCCTAAAGCATAACCAAATTTGGAAATAGTGGATGTCAAGCTATCAGACGATACCAAACTTTGCAAGGTGGGTATAGAAGAATTTCGTAATTGAAGGGACAAATCATGGCCTTTTGTCCCGCGTAACGTATTCAGTCTAAAACAAAACAAGACAACAACGCACACAAAATGATGGATTTTTTTCACTTTATTCATGGAAATAAACATTTCTGTGAATGAAATCTGAAAAAATAGAAATCAAAGATGCAATACAAGACAACAACAAAAATTCAAATCTGCAATAATTTTTCACCTTCTCAACATGGAATGGCCCATTGTGCATTAATGCATAGCGCGACTTAGGCTATATCACCTTTTCCCAGAGCGGGTCACATATGGTTAAGTGTCTTGCTCAAGGACACATTTGGTATAAAGTTTGGCTCAAATGGGATTATAAGTGTTATTATCATGAGACATTTCTGGTAATGAAACCAAGGTTCCCTCAAAAGTACACTTAAGCACTGTAGCTCAGAAGCCTGAGGAAACCTGTAAACAAGGGCGCTTGCTATGTGAACCAGAAATACCAAGGTAAACCCCTACTCTACCATGACAAGTGTTCTGGGTTCTTTTACGTGCACTAGTAGGGACCTACAGCTTAACAGCCTGTCTGAAGGACACAGCAATTATGGTTAAGTGTCTTGCTCAAGGACCCAAGCGCCAAGACCAGCCAAGACCAGCCAGGCCACATTCTGACAACACCTGAACTTAGCTCTAGACCGCTGGGTCACAAACTTGCTCTTGTTAGCACTTGTCCTTATTACATTTTTTTTTTTAATTATGTCACATGTATTTGGAGATCTATATTAAGTAAAAAGAACTAGGATTCAATACAGTCTTTGTGATTTTGTCTAATCCACCTGACTATATTTATAGGTTGATAAAATCCTTAAGTGTCTGTGGAAAAAAACTACACAGGCGACTAGGGCGGGATTCGAACCCACGACCTCCTGCTTACTAGTGCAGGCGTCTTAACCTCTCGACCACCGAGCTTGCCCAATGACGATTGGCTATAAATATCGCGGAACCCGCTGCTATATAGGATTCTAGTCCGCGGACGTTTTACATGTACATTAACTAGCATCTGGCATGGGCAGGCCAGCAAACCACTGTAAAGGTAGAATCCTGGTTTATGTTTCGCAAAATAAAATTTAAAAATTATACAAATTAATAAGCAACAATGGAATAAATAATAGTATTGTTACATGTATATTGCCTGTTGTGAAAAAAAACCATCAGTAACAAGTTAAAGATTGTTTTATTGTTTTTTTCTGTTCTTTAAAAAGACATCACAGAAAAACCGAAAACTTCGTTTTTTTCCCGGCAGTATACCGGCTAGCTATAAATTGATCATTTGGTGTGTTTAATTTTTTTATATTTTTTAAATAGCATATGACATAAAACACAATAAAGCGGGTCACTTTCCTACCATCACGTTAGCAGTTTTTCTAATGGTTGTAATTTTTTTTTAAATATCTGAAACCACCCAAAAAGAATTTCAACATTTGAATAGACATGCATGCTTATCCTAAAGATAATTTGAGTTGATTATTACTATTTTTTTTTTAATTACCCTAAAATTTCCATCAACAAATAGACGGAAAAGTGAGTAACTTTTTCCGTCCAATTTATATGGAAATTTGAGGATAAAAAAATAAAAAAATAAAATAAATCAACTGAAATTAGTTCTAGTATAAGCCTGCATGTCCATTCACATGTTGAAACACTTTTTGGTCGGTTTCAGGTACTTAAAAATAAATAACAACCATTGGAAAAACTGCTAACGTGACGGATGCAAAGTGGCCCCCTTTATTGTGTTTTATGTCATATGTTGTGCATGGCTTTAAGTCTGGAAATTGACAGCACGGTACAGACTACCAGCATTTTAAGAGAAGGTTAAACAGCGGTTAAAGATTAACAACTATCAGTTGATCTGCGTTTGCTCAGACAATCGCCAGTGTTTAGCAAAATCACAAGTTAATAATTGATTCTGGTGTTTGTTGAAGCATGGAGGTACCTCCATGGTTGAAGAAGCCACGAGACCATATCAAATTACAGCACTTTTTATACTGATTGCATATCATCAAGACAAAGCAATACTATAATGGATCCAGCAGATGTGTAAATAACAGGATACTTCCCATGACATATACAAGTAATAAATCATTTTAATTAGCACAACAGACATGAACTACTGTGGCCATTACAATTAGCAACAACACAACAGAGACTGCTAGATCCAATAACAAAGAAATTTTCAGTGGGAAATTAATGTTGGAACCCTGTGTATACGAACAGGCGCGCGTGCGCTCTTTGTCATAAATCGTGTTGCCATACAGGACAAAGAAACACCGCTGAAACGTGGTGAATGAAGGGAAATTCAACAGAGTAAGGTCATTCCTTTGTGGGTATATTTTAGACACAGGTCGAGGTACTCTCAAGGTTGAAGAGAGCTTAACTTCAGGCAATGTGAATAAACATTCAAAACAATTTCCTTGTTCCAAAGTTCATTTTCAGATTTTTTAGGGACATTATGAAATGTAAAGAATTGTCTTTTTTTTTAAAGAATTTATTTGTTTACTTAATGGGGAGGTACATATACAACATTGGTTGTTTCCAGAATATTAAATGTTATCTAAAAACTGTCTTACTGTAAAGTTGGTACACATTTCAATCATCCTAGAGATGGATTCGTCCAAAGTGCTTCATCATAGAGTAGACAGAGAGATTTTATGGGTTAGTTTTATCATGTACAGTTGTACTTATTGAATACTAAAAGGTTAAAGGGGCAGTATCGTCATGATCAACAGGGCATGGAATTGGAATGCTAGTTTTAGATAAGTCAGTGACTGAAAATAATACCCCCACGACGTAAGGTCATATTACCGTTGCTGCTGCATAAATGAGCCAGTGAATTTCAGTCACTGTGTTCATCTTAAACTAGGACACAGATTCCATGCCCTGTTGAAAGTCTGCTCTGAGTGTCGTGGCCGAGCGGTCTAGCTTACCGGACTCAAGTTCTGGTGTTAGCAGCAGAATGTGGGTTCGAATCCCGGCCGTGACACTTGTGTCCTTGAGCAAGACACTTAACCATAATTGCTTCTCTCCACCCAGGGGTTAAATGGGTACCTGTGAGGGCAGAGTTGGTTGATTAGCCCTATATGCGCTGTAATGGCAGCAATTGAGCTGTATACTCCCCAGGGAGCTGAGATGGTTTCAGGAATGATTTATGAGCCTTATGAGCCTTATGAGCAGGGGTAATAATATAATGCGCCTTGAGCACCACTTAGTTGGTGGATACGTGCGCTATATAAGTCCACACATTATTATTATTATGTACAGTTGTGCTAGTTTGAGATTAACTCAGTGACTGAAAATAATACCCTCCACGTCATAAGGTCATATTACCATTGCTGCTGCATAAATGAGGCAGTAATTTTCAGTCACTGTGTTCATCTTAAACTAGGACACCGATTCCATGCCCTGTTGAAAGTCTGCTCTGATCGTGACGATAATGTCCCTTTAGGGCTGTGCGTTTTCGGTTATTTGGGGAAACGGAAACCGAAAATTGAAGTCACAATAAATGTGGACTTCATTGGCAGATCCAGGGGGGGGGGGGGGGGGGCTAAGGGGGCTGCAGCCCCCTACCCTAAAATCGTTAAAAAAAACAAAAACAGAATCAGATACAAACGGTAAGGTATTCCCCCTCATGTTTCCCCTCATTTCCCCCTCACTGTGCTTTGTTTTTCTCTCCCTTTGATTATTTCATTGTAATTTTTGTAGTACTGAAAAATCGTTCTGGATCCGCCCATGGACTTGCTGTAATAATTTCCTGCCTCTTTATTAAAAATAACTTGTGGCATCCCCATTCCCCACACACATACGACAAAAATAATTCATGTGTCCAACAGTGTACACACTAATCTAATAACTGCGAACAATAGGCACAAATATCAACTCATGATACTGTCATGATGGCAGTCAACTCAAACTTGATACAATAACTGGCAAATCTATGAAAGACTGTCGGCAAATGTTAGGCCCACATACCAACTCATGATACTGTCATGATGGCAGTCATACTCAAACTAGATGCAATAACTGGCAAATCTATGAAAGACTGTCGGCAAATGTTAGGCACACATACCAACTCATGATACTGTCATGATGGCAGTCATACTCAAACTAGATGCAATAACTGGCAAATCTATGAAAGACTGTCGGCAAATGTTAGGCACACATACCAACTCATGATACTGTCATGATGGCAGTCAACTCAAACTTGATACAATAACTGGCAAATCTATGAAAGACTGTCGGCAAATGTTAGGCACACATACCAACTCATGATACTGTCATGATGGCAGTCAACTCAAACTTGATACAATAACTGGCAAATCTATGAAAGACTGTCGGCAAATGTTAGGCCCACATACCAACTCATGATACTGTCAAACTAGATACATAAACAATAACTGGCAAATCTATGAAAGACTGTCGGCAAATGTTGGGCACACATACCGACTCATGATACTGTCATGATGGCAGTCATACTCAAACTAGATACATAAACAATAACTGGCAAATCTATGAAAGACTGTCGGCAAATGTTAGGCCCACATACCAACTCATGATACTGTCAAACTAGATACATAAACAATAACTGGCAAATCTATGAAAGACTGTCGGCAAATGTTGGGCACACATACCAACTCATGATACTGTCATGATGGCAGTCATACTCAAACTAGATACAATAACTGGCAAATCTATGAAAGACTGTCGGCAAATGTTAGGCACACATACCAACTCATGATACTGTCATGATGGCAGTCATACTCAAACTAGATACATAAACAATAACTGGCAAATCTATGAAAGACTGTCGGCAAATGTTACTTCTAAAGCCTTCAGCCGAGTTTTCTTCATTTTGTTAACATAATTGTTAGTATAATTATCTCTGATCTTCCATTTGTGTGGTTTAAATGTTCAGTCGGAATTTTAAAAAGTCATTTACGGGTAATTGGAACCGAAAAAATGAATCCAGGTAATGACAGTTTCGGTCGGATATCTGGATAGTCCCTAGTAAATTTCTCACTTCAGAAAGAGAACAATCAGCATGGTTGAAACCCAGTAGATCAAAGATCAAATGAAACTTATTGGTGTACACGTCGTTTTCGTATACATGTACATACACGTAGATGCTTTACAACTAATGTTAATATAATACCTAAAACTTGTAGCTTTGCATGGTGAAGAGGATAAGTAAGACTAATTGCGGTGACACCATGTGAAATTCTCAATTGAGTAGTAATTAGTTCTGAAAAGAACTGGAGGTTACAACTCAACGTTTTGATCAGTATGCTCTGATTGTCCTAATGTGAGATCACAAGTGAATTACTGACTTCTGAATAGGGAACAATCAACAAAGCGTGAAGTAATTAGTTCAGAAAGATCAGATGAGACTTACTGGTGTACATGTCGTTTTTGTATGAGGTCTCTCAGTTTCTTGCTTGCATTCATCATAGCAGCGAGGGCCTCATAACCAGTCTAAGGAAACACAAATAAAAGGACAATATTTCAGTCGAGTATGTAAACATCAAATACTGGAAATAGTGACAAAAGCACAGAAAAACACATTGGACAAGTGAATGCTACAGCAATTTTATTTTGAACAAAATTTGTCCGAGCTCCATCTACATTTGCTGATGAACTATCCTGTATGAATACTTAATTTGCAACTCTGTTTTTTAGCATTAATAAATCCCTCCTACTATTGCTGCACTTTAGTGGCAAGTTGCTATAGAGGTCAAAATCAGTCAACTGCCTGTTTTGACTGTTGACCCAAATGTGCACACAGGGGCATTTTTGACTGGATTTGACTGTCATTTTGACCACCCTGAACAATACCAGACAATACTTTTACCAGTCAAAAACGGTCGACTCATTTTGACCTGTAAATGTACTTACTACACGTAAGGTTTGACAGTGTTTGACTTTTAAGTGCACTAGATATACCTTGGCAAGTATATCAACATTTTGACTGATTTTGACCCTTGTAGTCATAGGAGGGTTAAAAAGCAGTAAGATAAATAACAATGAACAAAAGACTATAATTCAAGGGAAGGTACATGTACATAACATTAGTATTTGTAATGTATGTTCATATCAACCCTCTGGTTTTCAAGAAATATATCATATGAGCAATTCCATGGTTACTCACGTTACATTTTAGAGGTACATGTACATGTATTGGGCCTACTCTTAACCCTCCTACAATCAGTGCAATTTTTGAAACAACCCATTCAGGCCACCCCAAGCCATTAGCTGTTGTCAGTGGCTTCCTGTGGTTACCCTTCTGTGCACTGTCACACCACTGAGATTGCAGGGTAAGGTGGTCTCCCATCGATACATTGCAGGCCATACTAATACATGTTCAAACATTTACAGTGGCATGGCCTTGGGTGGCACACAGTTGATTTTGTAAGATTACTTGGAAAGGACAGCAGGCTTGTACAGGTATGTACTGAAGGTTGCTCAAGAACAGAATTTAGTGGATCGGAGTGGCCTCCATGTGTAGGAGGGTTTTAATGCCATAATATATATTTCACTCATCAGTTTTTCACAGTCCTTATACAATGTATTACACCCAAACCTTACTCGGCACAAAATAATAATTTCAGAAATTTGTTATATTCTCTGTTAAGAGAAAATACAAAATTTTATGCATGTTCGAAAAATGTAACGTGAGTAACCATAATTGTTCTCTTATATAGCGTACATATAACAAATTTCTGAAATTATTTTGTTGTACTGAGTAACATCTACATGTAGGTATAATGCAACTAATTTGAAACAACTGATGAGTGAAATATATACATGTACATGTAAGTGAGGAAATTATGGCATTAAAACCTTCCTACTCTAGCTGCACTTTAGTGGGAAGTTGTTATAGAGGTCAAAACCAGTCAACTGCCTGTTTTGACTGTTGAACCCAAATATGCACACAGGGGCATTTTTGACTGGTGTTTACTGTCAATTTGACCATCCTGAACAATACCAGACAATTGCTTTTAGCAGTCAAAAACAGTTGACTCATTTTGACCTGTAAATGTACTTACTACACGTAAGGTTTGACAGTGTTCGACTTTTTAAGCACACTAGATATGACATAAAACACAATAAAGGGGGCCACTTTCCTACCGTCATGTTAGCAGTTTTTCTAATGGTTGTAATTTTTTTTTAAATATCTGAAACCACCCAAAAAGAATTTCAACATTTGAATAGACATGCATGCTTATCCTAAAGAAAATGAGTTGATTATTACTATTATTTTTTTAATTACCCTAAAATTTCCATCACCAAATGGACGGAAAAGTGAGGTAACTTTTTCCGTCCAATTTTTATGGAAATTTGAGGGTAAAAAAATAAATAAAAAAATTACAAAATAAAATAAATCAACTCAAATTACTTCTAGTATAAGCCTGCATGTCCATTCACATGTTGAAACACTTTTTGGTCGGTTTCAGGTACTTAAAAATAAATAACAACCATTGGAAAAACTGCTAACGTGACGGAATCAAAGTGGCCCCCTTTATTGTGTTTTATGTCATATACCTTGGCAAGTATATCAACATTTTGACTGATTTTGACCCTTGTAGTAGTAGGAGGGTAAAGAGTGGGTCCAATACCTCAAAAATGTAACATGAGTAACCATGGAGTTTCCACAAACATGTGGAAGTTTCATCACAATAGGTGCTCACATTTTTGAGAAAATTACGAAAGCCGTTTTCTTTAAAGTTTTTTATGTTTTACGAATATTTGACTGCAACTTTTTGTAAAAACAACCATACCCGTTTTCTCTAAGATGATAGTACATTGTACTTAAAAACAACTTAGCCCCAATTCAGTGTTTAGATAACAATTTGTTAATTTGATAATCTGGTAATTACCAACGTTGTATCTTCCCTTTAACAACTCCCAGAAACAAAATCCAGGAGAAACAAAAAATACTTACAATCAGTAAAAGTCACAAGGAAATATATTCCAATTAAGACACTTCTTTCTTCGTTAGTGTAATTATCTCTGATCTCCAGTGCACTTATTGGGCTCCACTATTTGAAACACAACCGATATGAAATGCAGTCTTCTCTTGAATGAGGCATCTCAATGCAAGGAAACCAAGAGGAAGGTTTGCGGTTGTGCACCTTGTGATATCTCTAATGAGTTTTAATAAGTTTTGGTTCTGGAAAGAACCAGTGGTTTGACAACGAGGACTTCACGCAAGACTGACGATACAACATGCCATCTGGACCTATCATTTCCTGGGAATAAGTTGATTATTTATTGGACATGTTCTACTAATCAAGTGAAGCCACTTGCAGAATTAATTTACAACAGCGCAGACAAGGAGAACCACTGGAGAACGGCTGGGAAAGGAGGGACTTTCAATTACAGGGTGCAAGGTTCAATTAGAGTCCCCGAGCCATTTGTTATCAGTGAGTGTTCGTCTGTTCAGGGTGTTACTGCACTGCCCAGGCGTGAGCTCTGATTAGTCAGTTATTTTGGCGTGTGAATGATAATTCATCTGTTATCAGCTTTTTACTAAAACAAACTGAGTTATAATGAAATTAAGTGATAATGTTTTCAATGATCGGAAAATCCTCAAGGGAAAAAGGGTTCAAAGCGATGGTATAAGTTAAGTTGATTTCCAGCGATGTTTGGACTATCGGCGACTTCAAAGGTAGTACGCACATAATAGGCCAGTAATGATTAGAACTTTCAAGTGTGTTTACATACTCACTGTGGTATCATACAACACCAGGAACAATCTAGAGACTTTCTGATTGGTCAATTATTCATGCATCTTCATAAACTGAAGAATTGCATAAAGCATCCATTTAGAAAGCAATCTTGACAGTATTTCATAAAAACAAATATAAATAAAATGGATACGTCAATAAAATATGGGTTTTTATTCTATACATTGTTTGGTGAATTCTTTAAAACACTATCTGGGAGACAAAAATATGCACCTGAAGTTTGTCATAGAGCCTTTTATACAGTACTCAGTAATCTTCAGTAAGCCTCCTACTAAAGCTGCTCTTTAGTGGGAAGTAGCTACAGAGGTCAAAACCAGTCAACTGTCTGTTTTGACTGTTGACCCAAATGTGCACACACAGGAGCATTTTGGACTGGTTTTTACTGTCATTTTGACCACCCTGAACATTACCAGACAATGCTTTTACCAGTCAGTCGATTAATTTTGACCTGTAAATGTACTTGCTACACGTAAGGTTTGACAGTTTTTGACTTTTAAAGTGCACTAGATATACCTTGGCAAGTATATCAAAGTTTTGACTGTTTTTGACCCTTGTAGTAGTAGGAGGGTTAGGTGCACTAGATATACCTTGGCAAGTATATCAACATTTTGACTGATTTTGACCCTTGTAGTAGTAGGAGGGTTAGGTGCACTAGATATACCTTGGCAAGTATATCAACATTTTGACTGATTTTGACCCTTGTAGTAGTAGGAGGGTTAGGTGCACTAGATATACCTTAGCAAGTATATCAACATTTTGACTGATTTTGACCCTTGTAGTAGTAGGAGGGTTAGGTGCACTAGATATACCTTAGCAAGTATTATCAACATTTTGACTGATTTTGACCCTTGTAGTAGTAGGAGGGTTAGGTGCACTAGATATACCTTAGCAAGTATATCAACATTTTGACTGATTTTGACCCTTGTAGTAGTAGGAGGGTTAGGTGCACTAGATATACCTTAGCAAGTATATCAACATTTTGACTGATTTTGACCCTTGTAGTAGGAGGGTTAGGTGCACTAGATATACCTTAGCAAGTATATCAACATTTTGACTGTTTTTGACCCTTGTAGTAGTAGGAGGGTTAGGTGCACTAGATATACCTTAGCAAGTATATCAACATTTTGACTGATTTTGACCCTTGTAGTAGTAGGAGGGTTAGGTGCACTAGATATACCTTAGCAAGTATATCAACATTTTGACTGATTTTGACCCTTGTAGTAGTAGGAGGGTTAGGTGCACTAGATATACCTTAGCAAGTATATCAACATTTTGACTGATTTTGACCCTTGTAGTAGTAGGAGGGTTAGGTGCACTAGATATACCTTAGCAAGTATATCAACATTTTGACTGATTTTGACCCTTGTAGTAGTAGGAGGGTTAGGTGCACTAGATATACCTTAGCAAGTATATCAACATTTTGACTGATTTTGACCCTTGTAGTAGTAGGAGGGTTAGGTGCACTAGATATACCTTAGCAAGTATATCAACATTTTGACTGATTTTGACCCTTGTAGTAGTAGGAGGGTTAAGCCTAATCTGCAAATTGATCAAGTTGCCCACAGTGTGTCAGTAGTAGTCAGAAATTGGCTGCAAGATGCTTGTGCTAGTGCAGAGCTGTCTTTCAATATGGTAAATGCCAATTAAATGCTAGATTTTGAGCTAATCAAATCTGTATGTGTACAGCTACATGTATACAGCTACAAAATGGAGGTTTTTCCATTGATAATCTGTGATCGGGAGGATGGGAGACAGAGACAGATCTGGGTAGGGTTGTTTAAACCATGATTTAGCACATGTGGGGAGATTGGCTTGCATCCGACTACCACAAATAACTATTTTTTACTCAGGACCCAAAACTCTTGACCCTTATAAGTTATAAGAGGGGGTGTATCCTGCCAAGAAGGTACATGTGCACTAGCCTGAATATCTGACGTTATGCTTTGAGCTAGAGGCGCGTGAATCACACCAGACCCTGGCCGTCCTGCCGCCATGTTTTCCCCGATGCTCAACTTTGACCTTGAATGGTACGCCTGGAGCCTGTCTATGCCCTTGAGAGGTTCAAGACAGGGGACCAGTCTACATGTGCACATACAGTTGTAGATTCAACCTACCTGTTGGACATCAGCCTCATATGTACGATGTTCCATCATGTCAATGACCGGTCCCTGGGCGTGGTAGTCCTCCAGGATTTGCACACAGTCCGCTGGAATGAGAACAGCCAAATAGTCCAATTTACAGATACAGAGCATATATATTTTCTGTACTTAACTCCCGAGGCCCATTTGCTTATAAATACACATAACCCGAATCCTTCCTAACTCCCTAGGCCCATTTGCTTACACATAACCTGAATCCTTCCTAACTCCCTAGGCCCATTTGCTTACACATAACCTGAATCCTTCCTAACTCCCTAGGCTCATTTGCATACACATAACCTGAATCCTCCAAAACCCTTCAGTAGTAAAGCAAGCACATGACATATGCACACATGTGTTTCTAATCTGTGATACATGTACATGGCCAGGGACCCTCCCTGCATGCATGGAGCAATAAACAGTGTCCACTGACCCAAGCACTGACCTTGCAATCACTACAACAAACATGGATGTACATGTACCATGGAAAGGCACGTATGCCTAATAACCTCAATCCTCCAAAATCCTTCAGAGGATTTTGGAGGATTTGGGAAGGTTATGGTTAATGGATCATCCAAATTTACAGTGTATAAGCAACGTCAATACCATTTCACCCAGCACTTGGTAAAATTTGTACACTTTAGTTGCATATTGATTACCTGGCCCACTTGTGAAAAGTTTGTCAAGTGGTTGTACAAATGTTGATCTCATTTGATTGAATCCATCCTGTCTGAGCAACTGCTCTACAAGTGGAGGTTTTCCCATTGCAGTTGATAATCTATGATGTTACTTTCGCTGGTTTGTTGGCTTTTCTAGGCCAAAATAATACTATCTGTTTGTGTTCCTGTGAGTTAGACTTTATGCTCATTGGCATTGCATTGTACTGTCACTGACTTGAACTGTCCTTGACAAATGTTTCTGTAAGTGGCTACTATCAATATTGGATCTCTCCGTAGAACACATTTCGGGGAAAATTGTGTTTGAAAAGGTCAATACAGTAAGGCTGTGCCGGGTACCCGGGTACCCAGATACCCGGATACCCGGATACCCGACCGAAAATGTCATTACCCATTTTTGGTTCCAATTACCCATCAACGATTTTTGAAAATTCCGACTGAACATTTAAAGCCACACAAAATAATGGAAGTCTCTGATTTTTTGCTAACAAAATGAAGAAAACTTTGATGAAGGCTTTAGAAGTAACATTTGCAGACAGCCTTTCACATACTTGCCGGCATTTGTTTGAAACATGTGTTCATATTGGTTATTTTATACATTCAGGAGTATTTCTGTGTTTTTACAAAATTGTTTACGGGTACCCGGGTATCCGAAGATTTCAAATTACGGGTATCCGGTTCCCGAAATAACCGAAAACGCACAGCCCTACAATACAGAGAGTGCTGCTATGGGAGGGGGGTTCACAGTCATGTTTCTGCTTTTTAGACACCAAAACTGTACTGTACAATGTACATATATCTCTTTTTGTAATTTGACAAATATTTTCTAATGAGAAATATTTCTCATGATGACTGATACTTGTACTTTACATGTATTTGTAGTTTTACATGTATGTATTTTGGTATATATACATTTTTTCCAGCGCCTCGGAATATGTTTGGTCATAGATAGATGGTGCTTTACACATTTTGTTTTTGTATTAGTATTATTATTATTATTATTATTATTACATTATTTGTAATTTGATAATATGGTACTGTAAAACCATGCTTCTTGTGATTATTTTATGAAATTAGTCATTTGAAAGCATTTGCTTTCCCTTCCTCAAGTGGAATAGAAATGTTCCAATGAAAAAGCAAATTGCATCATTAACAGGTAAATTACCTGTTAATTACCTGTTAATGATGCAATTTGCTTTTTCATTGGAACATTTCTATTCCACTTGAGGAAGGGAAAGCAAATGCTTTCAAATGACTAATTTCATAAAATAATCACAAGAAGCATGCTTTTACAGTAAATATGAACAAAAATTAATTGATGGTGGGTGCGGTCATAAATTCATTTTTTGCCCTTTTTTTGACTGTTAACCAGTTCGCGTCGGAGGCCGTGTATACACGCAATTTTTTTCTGCACCGCAGATCGGAGAGCGTCTAAACACGCCACAGGAAACTCCGGAATATTTGTATGCATGCTCGGTTCAGCCATGCGTGCACGGTGACATGCTCGGAAGTGCCGGCCACCCGCTGTGGAAGCTTCCATTCACGGTGTGTGTGGGGAAAATAAACCCGCACAGGGGCCCAGAAAAACTTTTTTAGTCCCGACGCGAACTGGTTAAACCAAGCTTCTATTTTGTGAAATATCTCCCATCAAAGTATTTGTTTTCCTTTCTAAAAGGAAATTATCAATGTTCCAATGAAAACAAATATTTCCGGAAATTTCCAGTAAAACAATATGGTACATCTCAATAAGGATTCTTTACGAGCATTCATGATCATGCAATCAAGCCACATCCGGTAATCAAGCCACATCCAATGCTTGAATGAAACTGGCCAACTTGAATTTCAAAACAAAGTAAGTATTATATTGAATTACAAATACACTATTTGGTATTCTCAAGGAACATAAATGATCAGTTTTTACATACATACATGTACTTGATGTCAAGATGATGATGGTGGTATCAAACATCCCTTATTTCTATCATTTTAATAGTAACAATTTTGAAATGATTTTCAAAATGATTTTCTGTCATCTGACGACGGAAATTCGACATTGGAATGAATACAAACAATCATGTAAGTTTGTTTCTGTACATACTTCTCTTGATTTTTTTTAAAGTATGGATGCATAGACATTTTTAAATTAATTCAACTCAATGTTATGACCATTTTGGGGTTGTTTTTTTTTCAGGTGTTGTTCGGTTTTTGGGGGTTTTTTTTGCTACTTTTTCTTCTTCCTCGTGAAACTTATCGAAGAAAAAAAAACATAACCGTAGTTGCCAAGCTCAGAATGACTTCATATTTTGCACTTAAAATTTTGCACTTCCTAGATTGCTCTAACAATGATGACGTAAGAATTTCATCACTAATTGATTTTCTATTTAATTATCTACTAATTAATTTGAATACATGCATGTACGTTGAGCCCTCAATGCCTCAGACACAATGGACATGAGTGCATGAGTGTCACACATGTTTTGTGTACATGGGTGTATTGTATGTACGCATCTCGTTCACTGCACCACCATGTGCTAGTACACGTACATACAGTGTACACTATACATGTACGGAGCGGAACAGACTTTTTCTCGTCTGAAAAAAAAGTTTTTTCAAAAACAAACAAGCTTGCATAATTCCCACATTTGCAAATACATGTACCAAGTAAACTTAAGATGTTTCATTGGCAATGTGTTTCAGGTCTGGAAAAGTCGTGATTTCTTCAAGAAAAGGCAAATCTTAAACACAAATTGTAACCATGAACCGCGTAGAGAAATTTACAAGGAATATATAATATAAGAACCTCCCCTGAACTATCCTTATTCCCAGGGATTATGAGCAGCCTTGTATCCACTGCTCATAAATGCTTATAAAATAAAAGAACTTGAGGTTTTTTTTTCAGAGCTAATTACTACTCAATAGAGAATTTCACATGGTGTCACCGCAATTAGTCTTACTTATCCTCTTCACCATGCAAAGCTACAAGTTTTACTCACAACAGATATATATTCACAATCTTTGCATCATCTTACAGAATTATGTGGCATGTCGTACACAAAAAAAATGATCCCAACATGACTGAATAAGAATAAAGTGATTATGGTGACATCTTCGTTTTCAAAAATATTTTATGACGTCATCAAAGATCATTGCAGCAGTTTTAAAAGGGAATTATTGAACAGAATTTCACAAAATTAAGTACGATGATAAAAGACATCAATTGTATTACTTTTGTGAAGTATAAATTTAGTAACGTGACTGAATTGTTTAGCTTTGCACATACGGTATGTAAAATTCTATTAAAAACCATACATTGTATCTCCTGAAACAAAGTATAGTACTAACGTTTTTCATGATCATGAGGAAATTTCATTGTGTCAGATATATGACCTTCAAATTACTTGATCTGACCTTTACTTCCGGTCCAGACAGGAAGTTCAAATTCAACACATTCTAACCCAAAACTGATAGGTCTTTTCAATATGAAATTGATATTTTTATAATAAAATACGATACACATAATTGCAAAATACAATTGTGACGTCATCGATGATAATTTGATTGAACCGGAAGTTCTCACGAACACCGTGTGTCTGTCCCAACGAACACTTGAGCTCCAGGTTTTTTTTGTAAGTTTGGCTGTTCTATTTATTTATTTTTACATTTATTTTTGTGATCTATCTCATCCTATCAGGAGGTGTCATGTGCTCTTTGTGTATGTTCTGAATGTCTGTTTTTAATGTGTGATTCTTACCAAAAAAATGTAAATCTTTATTATATACTGAACAGCAAAAGAAACGCAAGTCCGAGGACAGCAAAAGAAATGCAAGTCCGAGGTCTTGTCAAGTTTTCAAACAGAAAACAAACCATTTTGATTCTAATCACTCATTTAATGAAAAATGCTTTCAATTTGTGAGCTGAAAGTGACTGTTGAAATTGCATTGCAAGATTTTCACATTCAACAGTCACTTTCAGCTCACAAATTGAAAGCATTTTTCATTAAATGAGTCATTAGAATCAAAATGGTTTGTTTTCTGTTTGAAAACTTGACAAGACCTCGGACTTGCGTTTCTTTTGTTGTCCTCTCACTTGTGTTTCTTTTGCTGTTCAGTATACATGTATGTGCAATTTTATACTGATATTTTTGTAACTTTGCTTCATATTTTTTGTAATTTTTAAAGATTTTAGATGTATTTATTTATCATCCCATCCTGTTACTGCAGTTTACCGCTGCTGGTTGAGAACAATAAAATAAAATAACAAATAAAAATAAAATAAATTAAAAGGCAACATTGCGATGAACCCGTCTGGAAAGGAGTGAGTGTCTCATCGAAGTGGTTAATGAAAGAGCGGGTACTGGACAGAGTTGAAAAAACAGCAATTTAATTATCACAAATACATTCGGGTCATTAAACATCACTGCAGTACAGGTTGGGGTAAAGAAATGGTCTTTTGAAAGAACAGTGCCTCACCAACCGGCAAGTTTCTTTGTAATTTATGCAAGATCAACCGTCAATAATAATTTGTGGCCAATAAAATGTACAGACAATGGAACAATTGGATAAATGTGGATAGGTCTTTCATGAGCATGAGAGAGAGGAGAGTCAACCTGCAATACATGTAGATTAATTTTCACTCTAGCAGAAAATAAAAGTAGCTCAAATAACTACATGCTATGTAACATTTGTCTTTTTGCAATTTCAGCATTTTCAATTTAATAATAATAATAATAATGTGTGGACTTATATAGCGCACGTATCCACCAACTGAGTGGTGCTCAAGGCGCATTATATTATTACCCCTGCTCATTAGGCTCATAAATCATTCCTGAAACCATCTCAGCTCCCTGGGGAGTATACAACTCAATTGCTGCCAAGTAAGACTAATTGCGGTGACACCATGTGGAATCTCAATTGAGTAGTAATTAGTTCTGAAAAGAACTGGGGGTTCTACTCAATTGAGATTCCACATGGTGTCACCGCAATTAGTCTTACTTATCATCCTCACCATGCAAAGCTACAAGTTTTACCTATCAATTGCTGCCATTACAGCGCATATAGGGCTAATCAACTAACTCTGCCCTCACAGGTACCCATTTAACCCCTGGGTGGAGAGAAGCAATTATGGTTAAGTGTCTTGCTCAAGGACACAAGTGTCACGGCCGGGATTCGAACCCACATTCTGCTGCTAACACCAGAACTTGAGTCCGGTAAGCTAGACCGCTCGGCCACGACATTTGTATGTTTTTTGAATGAATTCTTGTAGGTATAAAACAATGTTTCTCATTTTGTGAAAGGAATAATTTTTAAATATAAATATTCCTTTGGTCAAATAAAAGAGTCACGTTCTAAGTGGTCTAGCGCAATGTGGGAATGTGGGTTCGAATCCTAGCCATGCTGGTTGCGGCACTTGTGTCCTTGAGCAAGACACTTAACCATAAATTGCTTTTCTTCAGCCAGGAGTATAAATGGAGACCTGTGAGGGCAGAGATGGTAATTGTGTTTGATTAGCTGATGAGCGCCTAACAGGCTGCCGGGGCTGTATACTTCCCACATGTGAGGGCAGAGATGGTAATTGTGTTTGATTAGCTGATGAGCGCCTAACAGGCTGCCGGGGCTGTATACTTCCCACATGTGAGGGCAGAGATGGTAATTAGGTGTTCGGGTATGTACCCGAAACACCTATTGTTTTTGTTCGTTTTTTTTTACTTCTTCTTCTTCTTCTTCTCCCCCGCGACTTTCCGGTAACAAACACATACTTGCAAACTTCACATGAACTTGAAACTTGGCATGTACTTAGAACTTAACAAGTAGATGAAACACGAGTTGTGAGTGACCACAATTTGACCTTACTTCCTTTCCAAACCGTGATTCGAACCCACATTCTGAGGTAAATTCATATTTTTTGCACTATTGTATAGATTGTTAATTGTCGAAAAACATTTACACAAAGGTGACCCTAATTTGACCTTACTTCCTGTCCAAACCGGAAGTCAAAGTTTAATATTAAAAAAAAATCATATCTCAACAACCACAAGAGGTAAATTCACATTTTTTGCACCATTGTATAGATTGTTAATTGTCGAAAAATATTTACACAAAGGTGACCCCAATTTGACCTTACTTCCTGTCCAAACCGGAAGTCAAATTTAATATTTAAAAAAAATCATATTTCAACAACCACAAGAGGTAAATTCACAATTTTTGTACCATTGTACTGATCGTTAATTGTCAAAAAATATTTACAAAAAGGTGACCCCAATTTGACCTTTACATCTCCCGAACACCTAGAGTTTGTGTCAAGATAAACTCGAATCTCTAGTTGTGTTTGATTAGCTGATGAGCGCCTAACAGGCTGCCGGGGCTGTATACTTCGTGAGGAAGTTGAAAATGATCCAGGAATGTTTTTAAAAGTATCCTGATGAGAGGGATAATAATGTAAAAAGCCCCTTGAGCATCATATCATGATGGAATTGGTGCTATATAAAAATCAACCATTATTATTAATAAAATGAAATTGGCAATTCATGGTAAGTAAGTAAGTAAGTAAACAAACAAACAAACAAACAAACACCCCAACAAACAAACAGACAGACAAGCACAGGCAGTACACATGTTCATCTTTTAAGGAGAACTTACGGTGGTTAGCAATGAGACTAGTGAGCTCCTTGCACGCCTCGCTGAGATAACAGGGGTCAAACTCATGTTTGAGTCGCAGCAAGAGGTCAAGCGCCCTCTGTTGGTTCGATGTCAGCAAGTGGTCTTCCTGCTGATTGGCCATCACTCTACAACAATGGCTCAATCGAGGGATGTTGTGTCATACTGTGCCAGTGTCTACAAGAAAACAGGGAGAGAAGATGAAATTTATGTAAACAAAATTCAGTGTATAGTATTGTTTCTGGGCTATTTTCCCAGAAATTTTTACATGTAATTTAACCCCCCCCTTTTGGTACCTTTTTCATACAAGTTGATGCACCATTTGAAACCATTCGCTTTTGTGGTTTTGAATGGTGAAATAACTGTGTACAGTATTGATTCCCCCAAATGGTTTTGAATGGTTAGGTCAGCTAATACAAAACCTTGTTTGGATCTTTCCAAATGGTAGTACAGCTAATACAAAACCTTGTTTGGATACTTCTAAGTGGTGAATCAATGGACCCTCTATGCATTTGAATGGATTTGAATGGATTTGAATGGTAGTAAAGCTTGCTACCAACACTGTTCAAATGGTATCACCATGTGTGTACAAAACCAATGGGCATTTTTGAAAGTGGAAATTTTGAATGGTTTCAAATGGTCTATCAGTAGGAGGGTTAATCAAATCATTGTGATTTTCCTTTTAGAAAGGACAACAAATACGTTGAGAATAAAAATTTCACAAACTTATTGTCAGAAGATTGGTTTAACAGTAAATATGTGCCAAAATGAACATATGCAGGACCACCATAAATTATTTAGGGATATTTACTGTAAAAGTATGATTCTCAAGATTATGTAAAAAATGTGTAATTTCAAAACGTGGACGATACATGAAAACACATAGCTCATTAAAAAAATAACATAATGGATCAAATTTGTATTTAAAACTTACAATGTACTTAGTATAAAGGTCTTTGATGGTATCAATCTTCCCTGGAAATAATTTTGAGCTTAGATCAAACTATTTCTAGGGAAGATTGAGAGCATCAAATACCTTGTCTAAAGTTTAAAGCTAATTAGACAACAATTATCACAAATTTATAAATGCCTGAGACAGTTTAGACAATTTGATTGGACAGAACATAATCACATGGGGGTGTGTAAACAGATGGTAAAGACATGGCTTATCAAATTCAGAGCAGTGCATATGCGCCAGCTGTTCGCCAGCTGTTTTTGTGCGTTGCAGATTTCAACCAATCAGAGTGACGATGATTGGCTTCACGCGCCTGACTCCTGTACTTTGGTGTACTTTGGTGTTCTGTTTGTCCCCAAATCGTGAATTTGACCATTTCTTTTCAGCTCGGTCCTTATCGCCCGTGACCAAGCACAAAACCGGTCATTAACCTGCGGTAAAAACCAAGCGTCAAACTGTTATTCCCTTATTATTATCTAAAAGCTTGTCAGATTACACATCCTTCCTTTAAAATGCAAAATGCTACACATGTCTACACACATGCATACTGCTGAATAATTTCCTATGCTAATTTGGTTTCAAAAATCCTTCCTCACTTCCCAAGCCATGTTTGTTGTCTTAACAGTCCTTGTCCAATGGTCCACCCGTGGACCACAGTGCCAGGTGTTTTTAATGGCATTATATATGCACATATATATATCATTATTATCATTATAACTATCTGTTGTTTTATCTGCAATGAGGTAAAACCACACTTCCCTCCTGACATCCCTATGAAGGTTGGATAACCTTAGGGCAAGAGGATAATAAGGTCCCCTGGAGTGTCCTGTAAGGCCACAGTGACAACTGAAGGAGGAAGAGAAATAACTGCTTACATGTATATTTAATATCAATCAAATAGTTTTAGTACACTACATGTACATGTGTAAATCAAATGGCTGCATACGAAACAATATCCTGTAGTGAATGCATATAAAGTCTACATACTATGTACACAGTAGATTGTCTGCAGTAACATTGGGATCCACCCTTCAATCAAACAGACAGTTGTCTGATATCTAACGACACAATGAATCAGGGTTCGAATCCCACCTACAACTAAGTCGCCTGTGGATTTTTTTTCCATAGACACTCACTGAGTGTATAAAGTGCTTCATATAGAGGCCGGTGTAGGTCAAAAATCAAATCAATCACAAAGAAATAAACTGTAACTTTCACCAGACCTGTTGGTTTTTTGTATACTTTATTAACCCTAACCTTCCCAAATCCTCCAAAATCATCTTTGCTAAAGTGAAGGATTTTGAAGGATTGAGGTTACATGCTACGTGCTCTTTGCTAAAGTGAAGGATTTTGAAGGATTGAGGTTACATGCTACATGCTCTTTGCTAAAGTGAAGGATTTTGAAGGATTGAGGTTACATGCTACATGCTCTTTGCTAAAGTGAAGGATTTTGAAGGATTGAGGTTACATGCTACATGCTCTTTGCTAAAGTGAAGGATTTTGAAGGATTGAGGTTACATGCTACATGCTCTTTGCCAAAGTGAAGGATTTTGAAGGATTGAGGTTACATGCTACATGCTCTTTGCCGAAGTGAAAGATTTTGGAGGATTGAGGTTATTAGGCATACTTGCATTTCCATGGTACATGTACATCCGTGTTTGTTGTAGTGATTGCAAGGTTAGTGCTTGGGTCAGTGGACACTGTTTATTGCTCCATGCATGCAGGGGGGGTCCCTGGCCATGTACATGTACATGTATCACAGATTAGAAACACATGTGTGCAAACATGTCATGTGCTTGCTTTACTACTGAAGGATTTTGGAGGATTCAGGTTATGTGTGAGCAAATGGGCCTAGGGAGTTAGGGAGGATTCAGGTTATGTGTAAGCAAATGGGCCTAGGGAGTTAGGAAGGATTCAGGTTATGTGTGAGCAAATGGGCCTAGGGAGTTAGGAAGGATTCAGGTTATGTGTGAGCAAATGGGCCTAGGGAGTTAGGAAGGATTCAGGTTATGTGTGAGCAAATGGGCCTAGGGAGTTAGGAAGGATTCAGGTTATGTGTAAGCAAATGGGCCTAGGGAGTTAGGGAGGATTCAGGTTATGTGTGAGCAAATGGGCCTAGGGAGTTAGGAAGGATTCAGGTTATGTGTAAGCAAATGGGCCTAGGGAGTTAGGAAGGATTCAGGTTATGTGTAAGCAAATGGCCCTAGGGAGTTAGGAAGGATTCAGGTTATGTGTAAGCAAATGGGCCTAGGGAGTTAGGAAGGATTCAGGTTATGTGTAAGCAAATGGGCCTAGGGAGTTAGGAAGGATTCAGGTTATGTGTAAGCAAATGGGCCTAGGGAGTTAGGAAGGATTCAGGTTATGTGTGAGCAAATGGGCCTAGGGAGTTAGGGAGGATTCAGGTTATGTGTGAGCAAATGGGCCTAGGGAGTTAGGAAGGATTCAGGTTATGTGTGAGCAAATGGGCCTAGGGAGTTAGGAAGGATTCAGGTTATGTGTGAGCAAATGGGCCTAGGGAGTTAGGAAGTATTCAGGTTATGTGTGAGCAAATGGGCCTAGGGAGTTAGGAAGGATTCAGGTTATGTGTGAGCAAATGGGCCTAGGGAGTTAGGAAGGATTCAGGTTATGTGTGAGCAAATGGGCCTAGGGAGTTAGGAAGGATTCAGGTTATGTGTAAGCAAATGGCCCTAGGGAGTTAGGAAGGATTCAGGTTATGTGTAAGCAAATGGGCCTAGGGAGTTAGGAAGGATTCAGGTTATGTGTAAATGGGCCTAGGGAGTTAGGAAGGATTCAGGTTATGTGTAAGCAAATGGGCCTAGGGAGTTAGGAAGGATTCAGGTTATGTGTAAGCAAATGGGCCTAGGGAGTTAGGGAGGATTCAGGTTATGTGTGAGCAAATGGGCCTAGGGAGTTAGGAAGGATTCAGGTTATGTGTGAGCAAATGGGCCTAGGGAGTTAGGAAGGATTCAGGTTATGTGTAAGCAAATGGGCCTAGGGAGTTAGGAAGGATTCAGGTTATGTGTAAGCAAATGGCCCTAGGGAGTTAGGAAGGATTCAGGTTATGTGTAAGCAAATGGGCCTAGGGAGTTAGGAAGGATTCAGGTTATGTGTGAGCAAATGGGCCTAGGGAGTTAGGGTTAATAAAGTATGGATGCATTCACTGACATTTTACCAAAATGGTCATTCCATGAACGTGGGACCCAAAGTGTGACATGGATGTCCAAATTTTAAGTTCATTAAATAAAGAAAAAAAATATCAGTTTTGTTACCTTATTTATCATAGTTTTGTAGGTTGTCATCTTTTAAAATAATAGATACAAACATTAAAACTGAGTGTCATGTATTTACTTCCTGCTTCACCTGATATGAGGTTAACGATGTAACAAAATTACAAGGGGACACCGTGTCTTGTTACGTTGTGTAATATACTGACTAAAGTTAATGGATCAAAATAGGGGAGACCCAAGAAATTTTTGTTTGTTGTCATAGTAGGTCTGTATGAGATGCAACAATAGGTGAAAGTTATAATCATCAGCTCGTACGATGTAAGGAATAACACAGGCCCCAATATCTGAAATACATGGAAAACACAAAGTGTCCCATGTTCATGGAATGACCCAAAAGTGTATACCGTCTTTTAAGTAAAAGTTTTTTTGAGATTTCCAAATTAAATGTCAGAATTTTGATAAGCACAGAATAATAATTTGAAATCTTATAAACTGATCTCAAAATCTCTTCACTCAAACTCATCTTAAATCATTTAGAAACATTTAATATCAAACGTTTCACTGTATAACATTGGTACGGATAACATTTTATATCGAACTTCCTGAGAAGATATTTTGTCCGACATTTTTGTCAACTTGTCATTTTCGAGAAAAAAGGTGATGAAATTCCAAATCTGAAATGCTGGGGTCAAAACGAAAGGCCACTAACTGCATTGTACTGCACGTATATATGTTAAAGTAATGCTTTCTGTTTATTTACTTATAAATATTTACGTATGAATGAGTCTACGGAATTTACTTCCAGTGTGCTTAGTTTGGCTATTTACATGTATATCACCAGTTTCAGAGTAAATGGCAATTTTCTTGCTCGTCATCTTTTTTTATTGTTCCCAAAATATGTTACCTGGTCACCATTTCATTTCATTTATTTGTTTCTTCTCAGTGTATACAATGTGATATTCAACGTATTAATTAACAATATATAGTATGTTACATACAAAGAGAAAGGAAGTGATCTAAAAAACCTTGATAGTAGGCTTAACAAGTACATGTAGAGCCACTCCCTGTGCAGAAAAAAATATAATAGTATAATATAAATAATAGATTAATTAGATTGATAGATAGATCAACTGAAATAAGGTATATAGCAAAATTCAGAACATAATATAAGAAGCATACATACATTGTACTATGTACATTCTGCTTCATTGTGTAGGTTATCTCATGTTGTTAACCCTCCTACTACTACAAATGTCAAAATCAGTCAAAATGTTGATATACTTGCCAAGGTATATCTAGTGCACTTAAAAGTCAAACACTGTCAAACCTTACGTGTAGTAAGTACATTTACAGGTCAAAATGAGTCGCCCGTTTTTGACTGGTAAAAGCAATTGTCTGGTATTGTTGAGGGTGGTCAAAATGACAGTAAAAACAAGTCAACAATGCCCCCGTGTGCACATTCGGGTCAACAGTCAAAACAGGCAGTTGACTGATTTTGACCTCTATAGCAACTTGCCACTAAAGTGCAGTTAATGCAAACATACATGTAACCTACAACATGCACGTACGTGTGGGAAGGTACAGCATGTGTGTGATGGGTTATGTTGGCAAAACTGCTTCTATGGGTATTCTGACTTTCTTTGAATCGAGATACATTAAACAACCATACCTGTAATAGTTTCAGCGCAATGCGTACTCTAAGTCATGGGAAAAAAAAGCATAGAGAAAAAAAAAAGCATGGGGAAAAAAAAAAGCATGAAAAGCAATTAACAACTTTTACAGAAATCACTTTAGAGCAAAATATTTTTGTAAATATGTGCATAATTTGTTTGTGTTTTCCCTGAAGTGAGAGCAGAATAATTATTCTGGCAGAATAATTGTTCAAGATGATTGGTACAAGTACACTGTTACAGTACCTTTTACCAACTTCACATCTTTCCTCAAAAGAAAAAGATAGATTACTTCTGCAACACTACATTGATTAATACAGGTCAGAGAACCACAATAAAGCAAAATCAATCACTATTGCTCACTTGCTGTGAAGCATGCAGCCACGTATACAGTATTACACAAAACAGGCAAAGAAGAACCATTCAGAATGTAACATGCTCCTTCACGTACATATAATATGACACTCGGCCATTTCAGGATTAGATTCAAATGTATGTAAATTAACGCTTGAGCACCCAGCTAGGACTTGTACTCGTGTAACTGAAGATAACATTTTGTAAAGAAACTTCAGTCATGTGTAAAACTGTCCAGGACTAAATATTTCCTAAACCCGATTACTTATTATACAACATTAACAAAATGGTTGAATTTTAAGGTAGGTAGCTGGGATTGGCTCAGTTTGTTCAGCAGGAGGGACTTGGGGGGGTGGGGGGGGGGGGGAACCAGGTTTTTCAGGGGAAACTTTAGGCACTATTTTTAACAGGTCCTTAATTACAATGTATGTCCTCACATTGATGCGTAAAAAGTACAGGCGCCTCCAGGGACAGAAATGAGCAGCTGGTATATTTGGGCAATAACAGAGACAATAGACTTTATGCGTATGATGTCACAAACTGAAAGGCGCCCTCGTTCAGGGCAAAACAAGGTCATTCATTGGTTCATGTAAAGTGCTCTGTGTGCTCATGCATATGTGGACCAATGAGTGACCTTCTTTTACCTCTGAACGAGGGTGCCTTTCAGTTTGTGACATCATACGCATTTAAGGTCTGTATGATAACTCTTAAAAAATATTTTTCCTTTCCAAAAATTTAATAAACTAAATTGTGATAATCCACCAATAATGCGTGACTGAGAGCGGACGTGTGTCTGAGGCAGATCTGGCACAAACTGTATCTTTCATCACAATATGTACTACATGTATGTGTATGTATGCACTTATACACATTTGTTCACACTGCTTTGGGCTTGAAGTCGATGCTTACAGATAAGCCTGTTTTGCTCATCCAATTTGGTCCATTTCAAGAGCACACAAAAAACTATTAAATATGAGGCACACAAGTTGTGGAACTCGCCAAGTGACAAAGTGTCAGCCAGAGGGGTGTCTGGGTGTCTTTTGGACACACTGTTTCAATTCTAGACACCCTATTTCATCTGTCATTTACATGTAAAAGTATTGTAAGTGAACAATATGGACACCCTGTTTTGATATTTCCAGCAAATTTGGACATCCTACATGTATGTCATCTGTCATTTACATGTAAAAGTATTGTAAGTGAACAATTTGGACACCCTGTTTTGATATTTCCAGCAAATTTGGACATCCTACATGTATGTCATCTGTCATTTACATGTAAAAGTATTGTAAGTGAACAATTTGGACACCCTGTTTTGATATTTCCAGCAAATTTGGACATCCTACATGTATTTCATCTGTCATTTACATGTAAAAGTATTGTAAGTGAACAATTTGGACACCCTGTTTTGATATTTCCAGCAAATTTGGACATCCTACATGTATTGTCATCTGTCATTTACATGTAAAAGTATTGTAAGTGAACAATTTGGACACCCTGTTTTGATATTTCAGCAAATTTGGACATCCTACATGTATGTCATCTGTCATTTACATGTAAAAGTATTGTAAGTGAACAATTTGGACACCCTGTTTTGATATTTCCAGCAAATTTGGACATCCTACATGTATGTCATCTGTCATTTACATGTAAAAGTATTGTAAGTGAACAATTTGGACACCCTGGTTTGATATTTCCAGCAAATTTGGACATCCTACATGTATGTCATCTGTCATTTACATGTAAAAGTATTGTAAGTGAACAATTTGGACACCCTGTTTTGATATTTCCAGCAAATTTGGACATCCTACATGTATGTCATCTGTCATTTACATGTAAAAGCATTGTAAGTGAACAATTTGGACACCCTGTTTTGATATTTCCAGCAAATTTGGACATCCTACATGTATGTCATCTGTCATTTACATGTAAAAGTATTGTAAGTGAACAATTTGGACACCCTGTTTTGATATTTCCAGCAAATTTGGACATCCTACATGTATGTCATCTGTCATTTACATGTAAAAGTATTGTAAGTGAACAATTTGGACACCCTGTTTTGATATTTCCAGCAAATTTGGACATCCTACATGTATGTCATCTGTCATTTACATGTAAAAGTATTGTAAGTGAACAATTTGGACACCCTGTTTTGATATTTCCAGCAAATTTGGACATCCTACATGTATGTCATCTGTCATTTACATGTAAAAGTATTGTAAGTGAACAATTTGGACACCCTGTTTTGATATTTCCAGCAAATTTGGACATCCTACATGTATTTCATCTGTCATTTACATGTAAAAGTATTGTAAGTGAACAATTTGGACACCCTGTTTTGATATTTCCAGCAAATTTGGACATCCTACATGTATGTCATCTGTCATTTACATGTAAAAGTATTGTAAGTGAACAATTTGGACACCCTGTTTTGATATTTCCAGCAAATTTGGACACCCTATTTCTAAATCCTGTCTAATACCTTGCTGAGTGATTCATTAACCCTCCTATAAAAATGGCAGTTTTGGGCCTAGAAACTGCACCTTTCAAAACCTGTCAGCCGGAGGGTTTTGAAAGGTTATGTAGAACTTTGCTTCACTATGCACTGGCAGGTTTTGAAAGGTGGTGTAGATGTACTATACATAGTTTGTGTACATAACTGTTTACTGTTAGTCACTGTACCTTTCAAATCCCTTTGGCAAGTAATAAACTGATAGATACATTGTGTATATCTTAGGGATTACTGTTTATGTACAGGGTAGCTCAGGCACCTTCTGAAAGGTTTTGACAGTTGGATGAATTTTATTGAGGATTACTTAGCTTTACATTAAGACTTAGTGCCAATACCTTTCAAAACCTTTCAAAACCTTCCAACATGTTTTGGCATGTAGGTGTACTTGCTACAGACTTAGGTTACTTTATGACTTAGTATCAGCACCTTTCAAAACCCTCCAAACCCTCCAAAGGGTTTTGGCATGTGGATGTACTTACTATACAAGTGTTACGACATGCATTGGCAGGTTAATGCTGTGGGCCCTATACTTATTACACAGTGCAAATTTGGCAGGTTTTGGCATGTACAGTAACAAGAGGATAAAGAAGCTGTAAAAATCTCCCAACCGTTAAAAATGTTTACAAATTGTTGAATGTCTATTGTTAATCTTAAATGTTCTGTTCCACATATGTACATGTATGTTATCCTTCTCTGTCATCTGTCCTTGTCTGTGTTGTTTGTTTAAACCCTCCTACTACTGCTGCACTTTTGTGGGAAGTTGCTACAGAGGTCAAAGCCAGTCAACTGCCCGTTTTGACTGTTGACCCAAATGTGCACACAGGGGTATTTTTTGACTGGATTTTACTGTCATTTTGACCACCCTGAACAATACCAGACAATGCTTTTACTACACGTAAGGTTTGGCAGTTTTCGACTTTTAAGTGCACTAGATATACATGTACCTTGGCAAGTATATCAACGTTTTGACTGTTTTTGACCCTTGTAGTAGTAGGAGGGTTATGTGCACTAGATATAACTTGGCAAGTATATCAACATTTTGACTGATTTTGACCCTTGTAGTAGTAGGAGGGTTAGGTGCACTAGATATACCTTGGCAAGTATATCAACATTTTGACTGATTTTGACCCTTGTAGTAGTAGGAGGGTTAGGTGCACTAGATACCTTGGCAAGTATATCAACATTTTGACTGATTTTGACCCTTGTAGTAGTAGGAGGGTTAGTGCATATTTGTATTATATCACAGAATTAGCTTTGAGCTCATTATTGTCACTTGGTGTCTAAATATTTCTCTTCTACATCCTTTTTGTTCAACAGCTCAAAGCACATGCTTGCATTAGGCGCCATGCCTATATGTAGCTAAGCTTTTTTATGGGTTCCTCTACAGTTTCTCTCTGTTAAACATGTACGTGTATATTATAACTGTATTGTGATTTATTTGTGAATGCTGTAGAAATAAATGAACCTATGAACCTATGAACCTATGAAAACAAACTGATATCAAGAAATACATTAAGACTTTATGAAAATGCCACGTGTCCCTCTGGGATATTTACCGTTGCGCGATTTATGGAGATGCAACTTTCACAGTGACCAAAGTTGTAAGCCTCGTAATGTTTTGCCAGCATTTTTCTTAACTCCAACAAATTTTTTCAGGTGCATATGTAGGCTTTGGGGAGGAATTCATTAAATTGATGCTGAATTATCATTAGGTTTCTGGTCTCTGCTCACGTCACGTTGAAATGTTTTTGTTTTTTTTAATTGTGCTATGAAACGATGTCCAATTGCAGCCAAAATAGCTGGATCGATTGGAATTCTGCTGTGCTGTGTTTTAAACAACCTTTTCACATAGGGTTATGATGCCTGATTTGTGAGGCCTCTCTTAGCCACCATTCTTTGTGTATGGGAAATTTGTTCTGGGTCCAATAACTGTGCATACATCACAAAGGGGTGTCGTGGCCGAGCGGTCTAGCTTACCGGATTCAAGTTCTGGTGTTAGCAACAGAATGTGGGTTCGAATCACGGCCGTGACACTTGTGTCCTTGAGCAAGACACTTAATCATAATTGCTTCTCTCCACCCAGGGGTTAAATGGGTACCTGTGAAGGCAGAGTTGGTTTGCTCTATATGCGCTAGAAATTGAGCTGTATACTCCCCAGGGAGCTGAGATGGTTTCAGGAATGATTTATGAGCCTTATGAGCAGGGATAATAATATAATGCGCCTTGAGCACCACTTAGTTGGTGGATACGTGCGCTATATAAATCCACACATTATTATTATTATTATTATTATTATTATTATTATTATTATTATTATTATTATTATTATTATTATTATTATTATTATTATTATTATTATTATTATTATTATTATTATTATTATTATTATTATTATTATTATTATTATTATTATTATTATTATTATTATTATTATTATTATTATTATTATTATTATTATTATTATTATTATTATTATTATTATTATTATTATTATTATTATTATTATTATTATTATTATTATTATTATATTTCACTGGGTGGCCAAAAAAAAGATTTTTAAAAAAGGTGCGTCATCACACCAATTTTGAAGTCGACATATGTGACCAGAAACCAGAGACTTCTTTTTGGCCTTATTACATTTATTTATTTTAGTAAACTCGAGGATAGGGATGATTAAAGAGGTAGAATTTCGTATCCGACCGCCACTTTTTCTCAACCCTAACCCTCCTAAATCCTCTATAATCCTCCGGAGGATTTGGAGGATTTTGGAGGAATGAGGCACGTTCGAAAATCACCAATTGGAGGATTATGGAGGATTGAGGAGGGTCGCGCATTTGATAGTGGAGGATTGTGGAGGATTGAGGAAGCATGGTTCAAAGAGATCCTGGAAGATTGTGGAGGATTGAGGGCATAATGGAAATTTACTTTGGATGAATGTGGATGAATGTGGAGGATTATGGAGGATTGTGAAGGATTGACAGAAACATAATCTTGTATCCTCCGGAGGATTTGGAGGATTTTGGAGGAATGAGGCACATTCGAAAATCACCAATTGGAGGATTATGGAGGATTGAGGAGGGTCGTGCATTTGATAGTGGAGGATTATGAAGGATTGAGGCAGTGAGCTTCATGCATAAAACTCAAGTTGGAGGATTATGAAGGACTGAGGCAGTGAGTTTCATGCACAAACACATTTCGGAGGATTATGAAGGATTGAGGAAGGTACCTGGTAATTAAGGCTAGGGAGTTAGGGTTAAATATAACCAATACAAACTATAGTGTAATCTTACCTGCTCAGTAAGGTGGAGAACATATAATAATAATAATAATAATAATGTATAGATTTATATAGCGCACGTATCCACCAACTAAGTGGCGCTCAAGGCGCATTATATTATTATCCCTGCTCATAAGGCTCATAAGGCTCATAAATCATTCCTGAAACCATCTCAGCTCCCTGGGGAGTATACAGCTCAATTGCTGCCATTTCTAGCGCATATAGAGCAAACCATCTCTGCCTTCACAGGTACCCATTTAACCCCTGGGTGGAGAGAAGCAATTATGGTTAAGTGTCTTGCTCAAGGACATATGGATGATGATGGACATATACTTCAATTTATTCCGCGATATTTATTTCATGAAAAATCAGACATTTTTGGTAAACGATGACTTCCTCAGTCATGTCAATCTGATCTTGTCAACTCCCCCATAAGTGACCAACACAGTCATTGTACATGCGCAGTGGCAAATATAATAGGATCCTTCTATTTTCTGAAGGGGAGGATTTTTTTAGAAGGGAAATCAAGTCCGAAAACCATCATAAAAGTGGATTTTAAAAGATAGTTTTTCGCTTTCTGGAATAATTTTTTAACTGGTTAGTGGTTGCAAAATTTTTTCAAAAAACCCTTAAAAAGTGGCGGTCGGATATGACATTCTTTCTGATTAAAGACCCATGAATGACGACCCTGCCCTGCTACATATGTGACGTTTGATGGTTGGTAGTAAAGAGTCAAATGTCAGTAAAATTATAACATTACATTAGGTAGGCCTAGTATGGCTGCAGTTAATAGTGTAACACCAAAGCTCATATGACAAACAAAAACCAGCCCTTCCATTTCCAAAAAAAAGGAAAATCACAGAGAAAGGCTTGTCAAAAACAAAATTCAATAATTCAATCATCTAATTCTTTACTTAACTGTTACACCCATCCCAAATGTCAATGAGATGCATTAAATGAATGCTGTAAGTGTAACATGAATATCTGAAACACTTTGAATTTGAAAACAAAACAAATTTAGTCTGTTCAAATATCAAAATTTACTGTACTTACAGTTGGTAGAAAGTCATGTAGCTCACAAGTAACGTTAGGCCTACACCGTGCAGTAAGCGATAAACCGTGAACACACCTTAGAACAAAGTTAGTTGGTGACACTGACAGTCAAATGTTATCTGAGCTGTCAAAGTCACTAGTGCCGGTCGAGTGATAACAACAGAACTGCTGGATGACTGAGTGGATGGTAAGTTAATACCCTTGTTTTTGTTATTTTAATACCGATGTGGATCATGAAGATGGTGCACTAAGATGATCTCCATGTTCCATCAGATATTACAACGGTCAGACCTTGGGATGTCTTAGGATTTTTTTTTAACATACCGTGAATGTTAAAACATAAACAATTGTGAATCATAAAGCCTGAGTGTATGCAGTGTTGTTTCTCAAAATTTCAGGTCCAGCTGATCGTCTGGACATTAACATAAAATCCATACGGTTGTATGCAGGATCGGCTAATACTATCTACTTACAACGTATTGAGGGCGCCCTGCATTATGAGCCGTATGGCTCTGCGTAATCTCAGCATGCAGTCAGCTAGATATGAAAAACTCCCCTCAGGGCCGTAGCCAAAGGGTGTGGGGTGTCAGGACCGTAGCGAGCGGGGAGAGAGGATTGTGACACCCCAATATTTTTTTCTCAGTCGGCATTAAGAGCCTCAGTCGGCAAATGAAGCATCAAAGGTATTAGAACAAGGATTGTTCCAGAATAAATTTTCAGTCGGCAAACCTTGAGCTATGGGTTTGCCGACTGCAAATGTACTGTGTTTCTAAGCGCTGAAGATTTGCGGAGTTGTTATGACATAAAACACAATAAAGGGGGCCACTTTCCTACCGTCACATTAGCAGTTTTTCTAATGGTTGTAATTTTTTTTTTAAATATCTGAAACCACCCAAAAAGAATTTCAACATTTGAATAGACATGCATGCTTATCCTAAAGATAATTTGAGTTGATTATTACTATTATTTTTTTAATTACCCTAAAATTTCCATCAACAAATGAACGGAAAAGTAAGGTAACTTTTTCCGTCCAATTTTTATGGAAATTTGAGGGTGAAAAAATAAATAAAAAAATTAAATAAATCAACTCAAATTAGTTCTAGTATAAGCCTGCATGTCCATTCACATGTTGAAACACTTTTTGGTCGGTTTCAGGTACTTAAAAATAAATAACAACCATTGGAAAAACTGCTAACGTGACGGATGCAAAGTGGTCCCCTTTATTGTGTTTTATGTCTTATGTTTATAAGCTGCAGTTTCGGGTTGCAGTTCGCCCTACACCCCCACCCCCCGTTGAGCGACTTTACAGAGCAGCGGCGTAGCCAGAACTTTTTCAGTGGGGGAGGGGCACAGGGGGCACTGCTTTTCAGTGGGGGGAGGCCAGGGAGTATGGGTTTTTTCCTTTTCTTTTTTTGGGGGCACTATCGGGATTTTCGTGGGGGCACCTGGGGGGGGGGGCACTGGAAATTTGTGGGGGCACGTGCCCCTTTCCCCCCGTGGCTACGCCGCTGTTACAGAGTGTAAATTTTGATGGGAAAACCAAGTAAATTTGTTTGGTCATACTAGTGTTGTGTCGGTAAATTTACCAACAAAAATATTTACACCCCCCCAAATTGGCTTCGACACCCCCAAAGAAAATGCCTTCGCTACTCCCCTGGGGGTGTCACCCCCAATATTGAATTTCAGTCGGCAAATTGAGCCTCAGTCTCATGCCTACCCCGTAAATGTCTCACTATCCCCTTAAAAATGTTCATGCCTACTCCTTCCCCCCCCCCCCCCCCGTCAAGCGATTTGGAAGGATTCAAAATTGTAACGCCGCCAAGTCCATCAGTGGGCAAAAACATATTTTTACTCCCCCCCAAAAAAAATAAAAAAAGATAGTATGCTTTCGCTACCGCCTTGACTCTTTTCCACTTAACATCATAGTGGGCCCGAAATTCTGGAGGGGATGGCGGAAAATAGTTATGATTTTTTTTACTCGGGGTGGTCCAAAGGATATCCCCGAGTCAAAAAACACATACACTCAGTCGTAGGTACAGGTAGTCGATACTTTCCAAGACTACTGCTGTTCCCTTTTATTGTTCCCATACTGTTCCCTTTTATTGTTCCCATTGTGTTTTGTACATGACGTCCTTCGGATGACCTCTGCTGAAACAAAGAACCGGCGACCGAGGATCTATACAGTTTATTCCCTTTGTTATAAGTGCTCGTCGGTCGGTTTGCAGACCAAGTACGTCCCGCCCCTAAACACCTACCTCCACACATACACATATTCCTATTTGTGGGCCCTACAAACTCCTCGCTAGTATTTAAAAAAAAAAAATTATAGCAACATTTTCAATTGTTTTTATAATAATAATTATAACATTATACATTAATTTCACAATTATTTTTCATAGTTTACTGGATAGTTTATTGGAAAAAGGCCACTTTAATTACCCCTCCCCCCCCCTCCCCCACACCACCACCACACAAGCACACACATTGGACAAACTAAGGCCCAATTTTTTTTTCTGTGTCTGGTCTCTGCGCTTGTCGGGTCGAGCCGCGCGTCGGCATTTTTAATTTTCTTTTTTTGCTATGAAACGATGTCCAATTGCAGCCAAAATTGCTGGATTGATTGGAATTCTGCCGTGCTGAGTTTTAAACGACTTTTTCACATAGGATATGAACGTTTGCCCGATTTGTGAGGCTTCTCTTAGCCACCATACTTTGTATGGACTCCTTCTCTGTGTACACTGAAACGGAGTCCAATCAGACAGCAGGTCAGTCGCCGCGCACAGAAAACGCCTTTTGTGACATAGTTTAAATCTATGTGGGGAGGCTGAAGCTCAGTACAAAAATTCCACGAACAACTATAATGACAAGCGCCAAGGTTCGAATTTCAAAATATAATTTTTACTAAGGCATTTTATTGAAAGAAAATCCAGATGTAACGTTGAAGAAATCTTTGAGTTTCGATGGTTGTTCGTCATTTCATAATCCATTTAGCGTACGCACGTGTAGCGACAACTGAACGGCGGCGTATGTGCGGTACATAAATAGCTTATTCGCACCGTGCATGCATGAGCTATTGAGGGCCAGGGCACAATATACAAATATAACATGGTTTGAGGGTGGACAGTCGATATTAGCTCCCCGAGGTATTGGAAGTTGAGAAACTAGTTCCCGAGGCGAAGCCGAGGGAACTAGTTTCTCAACTTCTAATATCGACTGTCCACCCGAAATAAACCATGTTATATTTGTTTTACTATACCTCATACATATTCACAATATTCTCTAGTTCGGCATCATTGAGCTCGGGAAAACGCGAATTTACATTTACGTGTGCCGCCAGCTTTTCATGTTAGCTAGGGCGATGTTCGCGCGTGCGTACTACTGTTCCCCGCTGGCATGTTCCCGGATGCGGGGAACAGATCGCCAGGACTATTTCCCCGCCGGGATCAGACTGTTCCCCGGCCGATGCGACAGTCTACTACGCACTACTGCGCATGCGTATTTACCCTGTGCGTGAATACTCGCGGGCGCTTGGGAATAAATAGCCAAAATAGCATCTGGCACGTGTGCCGCCATCTTTTCATGTGTATGTACGTAGCTAGCTAGCTAAGGCGATGTTCGCGCGTGCGTACTACTGTTCCCCACTGTGGGCGCGAAAAGGGCAGAGATAGTGCGTCGCGTTTGGCGTATTTTGCAGTTGATGTGCGTACGCGCGGAATATCGCCAGCGATCATTGGCTGGTAGAAGTACACGCACGCTTAGTACCATAACATACGCGCTTAAAAGTGTACGCACAACGCTCACATGACGCCAAAGTGGCTAACATCGGGTTCGCTCGAGTAGTTTCCCTGGGTCGACCCGGGTCTGACTCTGGTACGTTTCCAGTAGGTGTGACGTCATTGCTGGGGCTTACCTGGGTCAGCCTCATCCTCAAGTAACCTGCTCGCGAAGCAGGTCACTTGAGTCAGACCGGGTAAGTGACGTGCGTGACGTCACATTGAGAATATTCTGAATGGCCGCCACCTTTGTTTTTAGTGCGCCAATTTCGTGAAGTTTGACATACATTTTCACCACTTTGAATTTGTGAGTAGAGACTGTTCTTGTACGAACCTGAGAAGTAATACGATTATTTGTTCATTTTTTACCCAGGAAATAATTATTTTACGATCGTTCGTTGTACGATATTTTGTCTATGCAACCTTTGACATACCTCACATCGCTTAACAACCACAAGAGGACGAACGGCTCATACCTGTGTATCTTACTCGGGTTACCTTGGGGGAAGCTACTCGAACGCACCCCCGGCCCATCAAGACAGTGGATGCAAATTCACCGCTAGAGGGCTACGATGTGCATTAACTAGATCGGACGCGCGTATGTACGCGCCATTCACCGTGCACACAATTTTCTTGCTCTTTGTGAACGCTCTAAAAAGTCACGTGCATAGGGCAACGCGCAAGGTAGGACTGTTGTACAAAATAAACAATAATGGTAAACTTCTCGCTTATCAGGGCATTTCCCAGGGGCATTTCTGACACACCCGCTCAGAGGGCACTAGACTTCGCCGTTACTGGCTCACAAGCCTACAAACCCCGACAAGGACGGCACTGCACAAATCTACTGGGAACAATACGTTCGGACCTCAAACAGGCTGGACTCGGACCCCTCCGTACAGCGAGACAACTCCATTGCCTACGGCAACGTGCCCATGACAAGGCCAGGTGGCCGAAGACCAACGTGAAGGACTGATTGCGGCTGCGGGATGTCATATGACTACCGGAGCCGCAGCATACAGTCTATTATATTTCTTACCAAATTATCATGAAATGGAAAATGAATGGTATTGTCCTAGTATATGCAACATAGTAATATTATAAAGCTCTGTAGCACCAAATACTATACCTTTCTGCACTCACTCAAGATTTTACAAAGAACTGTTTAATTTTTGAACGAAAAAATAATAATCACTGAAATTGTCAGTATCCACAAAGGTCTGAAAAGTACAATTTGTTCGAGAGGTTAAGATGTCTGCATTGGTAAGCCCGTGGGTTCGAATCCCGCCCGAGTCGTCTGTGAAGTTTTTTCCACAGACACTCGGAAAGCACTGAGTATACAGTGCTATACACACGTCGGTGTAGGGCAAAATTAAATCAATCGCCACATAGACTATACACATTGTTGCATTCAGTGATTGAAATTCCGTTGTCATTTCTTTATTTTATTGTGGTGTATGAAAGAAAACTATAGATCATTGCATGTATTAGTGATTTCTTTTGGGGCGAAAAACTAATAAATCAAATATTTATTATACGCACAATAACACAATACTATTGGCGTTTCTGAAATTACAAACACTGGTTGTGCGTTCACTTCCAATATTCACAGAAACAATATTCTGCCATGCAGTGATCTATAATGATCACAGACTGCGCACTAAACATAATAAATGAAATGTCAAGCCATACCAATGTGCATTATAAATTTACCTTGTATTAGGTTTTGGTGAGCTAGTCGGCAATGATTATTAATACCTTGAGAATGATCAGTTCTGACTTGTTGCAGCTACTCACCGTAAGAACGTTCGCTGAAGATTTCCATACGAATAATTATGATAATAATAATTTAATTATAAGCTGCCATATGTCGCTCATCATTCATATATTTCACGCAGACTGTCATTTTGCAATTCTTTGGTATTATACAAATTGTTACACAGTTGCTGGTATTTGTACTATCATGATGATTAGCAAAATATATACACTGTATACAAAAAATTACCTTGTAACATGCAAATAAAAACGTAACAAATTTTATTCACAGATACTGTCTAGTTTTGTCTGTTGTATTAAAATTTGCTGGCTTAATATTATTTAATGATTACACAGCAAACTCGATTATTGAGTATAGGAAATGAAAATATATCCCTACATGGTGTTCCAAAAATGTACATATTTCTGGTAAAATTATTCAGAAAATACTTATTTATCCACAATTTTATTTACAAAAACATGAATCCCAACTTGGAACGGTGGAAAAAGCACAATTCTGAGATGGGGTTATAGTTTAACTTAAAATATCAACATTTCCACGTTTGACATTATGGCGTGGGGGGGGGGGTGGGGGGGAGGGGGCTAGGCCTGTACAGGCCTATCACTGTTTTCATATTTTCTCTTCATCCCTGATCCCACACTTTTGCAATAAATAACGCTACTGATAATAATTCAATTCAATGCTATAAAGTTAGACCTATTTTGTTTTTATTAGGGATCGATTAATTCATGGCTATTTTTAAGCTAAATATAACTTACACATGATGTGTCAATCTGCGAAAGGTTTGTCCTCCAGACCCATCCTTCTTTCTTCGTCTGTGCCCTTCCTTTCAAAGTGACTCAACGTGTAGAAATAAACACAGTGTTTGTCACGTCGAGGAAATGCGCTAGCACGTTATATCTTGTTGGCCCTCTACACGTGACCAATGGCCGCGCCCATTCAGAACCTGCGTATATATCATGGGCGTCAACAGGTGGGGGACGGGGGGGACATGTCTCCCCCACTTTTGAAAGTGGGGGGGATATCATATCGTTTGTCCCCCCCACTTTTCAGAACAATAAAAATGGCAGGCATATGTTCGATTTTTTGTATCAATTGCTGACTCAAATAGAATCAAACTCGATATTAGTGAAAACAGCCATTTTCCGACTCATTATCAAAATCATAAAAAATTAGAGGCAGACGAACCGTTGCCGCCGTGTATGCCTACTATGTATGCGTATGTATTTTCGCCCCCAGTTCATAGCGTTATACGGGGCGAGCAGGCGATTCGACGTCGCTTGTTTAAATTCTAACGTTACTCACGCATCGTGTACGCGCAAAGTGCACTGGTGCAGTGCGGATTGCCAGCGACACATTTCTCATTTCTGACGCGTGTACGGGGTCGGAGGCTCCCCTAGCAGCGTCTTAACCACCTCATGATCTGCCATGTACATCGCGATAGGCTGGCAGCACTAAGCCCACAGAATATTGCAGAAGAGTTTGTCAGATCAGTAGACAGTCGTACACAGATTTTTGGCAAATTCTAACTCAGGTAATGAGGTATATCTTCATCGCTAACTTACTGCTGCCATTTCGATCTGAAAAGACTGAAAATAAAATGCTGGTAACTTGATGTAGAGCTTCAGTTTTGGTGAAAGACAACATTCATCAGTTTAACATTGAGATGACTCAGATGAGCATGTGAAATACTAACACAAATGTTGGGACAGGCAAAAAGTAGATATAATCTGAATTATTCGTGGAATTATAATAGAACTAGGACCTTTAATTCAGGAGCGGATGATCGCGGATCCAGGGGGGGGGTCAGTTTTTTGTAGCATGATTAGTTTGAACAAATAGTATAAATTTCAATATTTTTTCTTCAAGAAATATACAATTACTTAACAAAATATAGCACCATTTAGCACCTAAGCACCCTTAATTATGCAAACAATATCTAAGGGCAAGGGGATACCCCCTCCCCTTAGATAACTCCCCAGGACACAGATCACTAATTGGGGCTCATGTTCCCCCCACTTTTCATAAGCTGTTGACGCCCATGGTATATATACGCGCGTCCGATCTAGTTATTATGTTTTACAACACCTCATACATAGATTCTGTCTTGTAATTGGTTGAGAGTGTGTCACATGATGTTCGTTATTTTTAATACTGTAATGCCAAGCAAACAAGGAAAGACTAGCCCATGGCAACCAATGAACTAGCCCACGGCAACCAATGAACTAGCCCATGGCACCAATGAACTAGTCCATGGCAACCAATAAAATTGGTCTAAACGCGTCAATGCTGTTGTTGTTACAACACGAATGAATACGTTTTACATAAGTGTAACAGGAGTTCACTTAATTTCGGAGTGTTGTCAAGTTAATGAAAGTCATGTATTGGTTTGATTTATTGTAGCAGGTCTCTTAATAAATTGTGCAGAATCTATGTATATGAGGTGTTATGAAACAAAATTAATATTGACTGTTCTCACTCGTGGTACAGTAAAACTAGTCTCCGTCGGTGATCCCTGGATCGTTCTATTTTCCCTTGGGATCACCTCGGGAGGCTAGTTTTATTGTACCACTCGTAGCAGTCAATATTTATGTCTATGGTGCGGCAGGTTTTATGTGTGCTCGTCACGCTCGTATGTACGCTGACGCAACCGCGCCTACACTAGCTATTTTATGTCGTAATGCGCAGTGACGAACAGCCATCGAAACTAAAGTAATCTTTAACGTTAAATCTTGGGATTATTTCTTATAAAATACGTAGTGAAAATGATATTTTGAAATCCAAACCTCGCTGAGATGCATTGTAAAAATTAAGCAATTTATGAATTTACACAACACATTTTTTCTGTATTAGCAAATATTTGGTTTAATCCTGGACGTCACCAGAGTACACGACGGTGAAAGTCCAACCTGGGCTAAAGTTCCTCATGCTTCGTTCCTCACGTGTCGTCAGTTGCACACCGTCCATCCAGTGAAGGATTTGAGTGCACCATGTCCTCTCTACGCGAGTAGTCATTAGCATGACTTATTTCTTCTAAAGTAGCATGTTATAGCCCAGCCACTGACGCAACGTCTGGGGGCCCTTTGTAATTTTTGATTGAACTTTCATTTTTTTTTGAGGATTTGGTGTTTGTGCATTTAAAATCATGCACTTAAAATCACCTTTGTCATTTTATTCCTGTGATAATCATTGTTTTTGTATATACTGAGGTAGTTTCGCGGAACAGGCATGTCCAGAGACCAATATTGATAAATGGAATTTGTGATATTAATCATACTGAGGTAGTTTAGCGGAACAGGCATGACCGGAAACCAGTATGATAAATGGAATTTGTTATTCATAATTATACCGAGGTGGTTTCGCGGAACAGCACGTCCAGATATAATTATGTTAATTAGTAATATTTTTTTTTGGGAAATAAAAAAAACTGCTCAAACCAGCCAGTAACAACATTTTACTTTGGTGTCCTTGTCAGGTATCTTGTCCACTGTCATGTCTTATGGGAGAATAATTGGAATATAAACTAAAAATAAACTACCACCCCTCTGCCCACTTGGCTACGCGCCAGTTTTTTTTAATTTTTTTTTTTTAAACGCAATTCGCCCCACACAAGGCCAATGGCCACTCCAAGGTGGGGGCTACTAAGTCATTGAGTTGTTACAACGACTCCACACTGAAGAAACCAGCCCCTCGCACCGAAACAAGACACGGTGCGAATAAGACTGGGAGGGGTAACTAGTCCAGAACAAGGCAGTTGTTAAACTGCCTCTGCCTGTACATGTATAAGCAATTATGGTTAAGTGTCTTGCTCAAGGACACAAGTGTCACGGCCGGGATTCGAACCCACATTCTGCTGCTAACACCAGAACTTGAGTGCGGTAAGCTAGACCGCTCGACAGCCCGAGTTGAAACCCTCTGTTTTTTTAAAATCCTGCGTGGATTATTAAATGGGCATCTGATGTCGAAATGTTTAATAATACAATTAAAACAATTCCACACACATCTCATATTTTGCAGTTGATAAAATATTTTATTTCGACATAAACACTGAATAAATAATACATCAAATTAATTGGTTATTCAAATAAAAACCAGAGTAAATATTTTTTTTTAGTAATACCAGAATTCTTGTTAAATATCAAGAAAACGATCGCAAACAAATGCAAACAATTAAATACCAAAAGGTAAAATATAAACTATAAGATAACCCAACTTGCATTCTGGTTGTCAATACCCTGTAGAAAACTTGAGTTGGTCAACACTTTAAGAATTTATCTAAAATTGAGGATAAAAAAGTGCAGCCTGAAATGGCACACACAGACTGTACAAACAACAGGAACTGGATCCAAGAATTCAAAATTATCAAAGATTTCGTATTTTTTCATAGTGCTATATTTTGCCCGTGAGCGGTTATTTGTATGCTCCCTTCATCTGCTAAAATGTGACGCGGTATGTCAAAACCAGGCGGAATTGGGCAGAGCTACGAACGGAGGAACAGCTGCAAAATGCCTTGGGGGTGATTTTTATGATGCTACAAATGTTTAAAATGTTCTGTAAAAGTTTCTAACTGAAATTTCATCAACAAATTAAAAAAAAAAACTTTTAGAGAGGCATTATACATGTAATTTCACAAAATGATGCCTTGTTCGGGCTATTATCTCAGTTTCGATGTTTCGGACAGTCCGATTTCAAATCTTAATAACTTCGCTATGGAATATCCGATTTGAAAAAAGAAAGCAGCATTGTAAAGTGCAAGGTCTATATTTTACTAATATTTCAATAACTCAAAATTGACCTCTTGCCCAATTGTGCCTGGTTTTGACATACGGCGTCACAAATATCCTGTACAATTGAATGATTATGGGGAAGCGTTACATGAACCTGCGACATCCGGATTACTGTACGGGTGCTCTACCAACTGAGCTATCCAGCCGTATATTTGGCGGTATCACAGGTATCTGAGGTGCTCGTTGGAAGCCATGAAAAATGCTGTGTTTATGTAGCTAGGGATCAAGTCCCTAAGTTATCATGCAAAACCTTGGGAAGCGGAAATCAGCGGGTCACAGAGAGGATGTACAAAACCGGAGGTCCCAGCAAATTTGCTTTGAAAAAGAAAATTGCTTTATAAATGCAGTCAGTTTCCCCACGTGGATTATTTTAAATTGTTATGATAACAGACACATTAACTAGGGGTCAACACACGCATTTTAACTGTACAATTTACAAACAGTCTGACACCAGATTCTTCAACTAGTAATACCATTCACAGTAATATAACAAAATGACATGAGCTGGTTGCCACAAACCGGGCTGTACATTTTAATCCGTATTTTTCTGGTGCAGGCCTTAACTTCACTTCTCAATTCCATTGGATGAATTGGAGTTGGAGTAAGAGTGGGCCTACATGTATTTTTAATTTTTTTGGTAAAAGCTTGCAAAAATTATTAAAATTGTTTTTTGTAAAAACTTACAAAAAATCCTTAAAATTGTTCCTATGTATAATTCACCTAAAATTCATTTCTATGTATACAGTCAGTTCCCTTGTGGATTATTTAATACAATTAATTTAATTAACAGTCAGAAAATGATAAAGTTCATGCGTATTATCAGTGTACTATTGTGACAATGAAAATATAAACTCAAAATTTTAAGTGAAACATCCTCAACAATCATGTTTCCCTAAACTAAAATCAATAATGACTCCTCATTATAAACTTAATGCTTCTCAGTCTTGACAAAATATCCAATGGAGACTTAGTCTTTGTTGAAGATATGTCACTTGAGAGAGGAACCTATAATTTACTATCATAAATTATTTTAAAAGGGTTTTTTGTTGGTAATATATTTATAAATTTCATGAGAGTTAAATTATGTGTAAAGCCAAATAAATCTTGACACCTTATTTCAAACATGGACGGACATTCTCTCTTTGGAAGGATTACATCCTTCATGTTTTCCAATTATTGCGACTGGACAATTTCCCATAAATACAAATTCACAGTTTATTTCATCTTGTAATAAGCTGTGTGTGTGACCTTTGACATAATCTGGTACACTGACTCAAGTAAGTGCATAATTATTTAATTAGTTTGATTTTCACAGACTAAACACACTGACTAAATCGCGAGATTCTGGGCAAGCTTATTGCAGAGTAACCTTAGAGAAGTCCATTACCTATACACAGTTTACAATGAATACGTATGGCACAAAGGTACCAGACTTTTACCGCGGTGGAGGTTACTATGCAAGAGCTTGCCCAGAATCATGTGATGCAGCAACAGTGTGTTAAGTCTGGGAAATACGCTCTTGTAACAGACACAAGTCAGTGCACCAGACGTAATGATAATAGTAATGGTGGATTTTTATATATGTGCCAACTCCATCACTGTGTGATGCTCAAGGGGCTTTTTACATTATTATCCCTGTCATCAGGAAACTTTTAAAAACATTCCTGGATCATTATCAACTTCCTCACGAAGTATACAGCCCCGGCAGCCTGTCAGGCGCTCATAAGCTAATCAAACACAATTACCATCTCTGCTCTCACACTCACAGGTCTCCATTTATACTCCTGGGTGAAGAGAAGCAATTAAGTGTCTTGCTCAAGGGCACAAGGGCCGCAACTGGCATGGCGAGGATTCGAACCCATATTCTGATGACTCGGCCACCAGAACTTGAGTCTGGTGCACTAGCCCGCTCCGACACAACAAAGGTAACCTGCACAAGGCTTATTAAGGGACAAGGGCCAAAGTCATGGTACAGCCAAGCCTTTGAGAAGCCCGGCCAGGCCCAGGCTTTTATCCCCTGCCTACTGGCCTGTATAATGAGCTCTGCTTGCCTGGGCTAGGCCCTCCAGAAGCCCAGGTTATGTTGGTTTGGCAGGTACTGTATTGTTACAGGATTAGGACTCACAAAAGACAATTAGGAGGCCAGGTAACCCAGGCCTGGCCGGGCTTCTCAAAGGCTTGGCTGTACCATGACGTTGTCCCTCCTCCCTAAGTTGGTATGGGATAAGGATGAAAGACCTCTTCCCACTCTAAGTCCTGGAACACATCTAGGCACAGTGTATCATAAATCAAAGTATAAATCTCACCTTTTAGATTGTTACAGTGGCCGTTGAAAAAAACCCACCTATTTCTTATAATTCAGTTAAAAACCGGGAAATACAAATAAATAATTACGTATCTAAACATTTTAAATTGTTATTGTAAACGAGAAAAAAATGATGAAGTCCAAACTGGCTAAAATTACAGGAAGTATATATAGATAAGATAGCAAATGGTAATAAAGTTACTTGGACGGAGTTCGGCATATTTATGGGCAAGTATAATTAATCATTTATGAATAAATGGAATAATTTATGCAAAGGAGTACTCACATAACGTCTGCATGAACATGAAATGAAAACATGCAAACTTGAAATGAAAAACTAATTGAAAGGGAAGGTACAACATTGGTAATGTCTACTCTGTGAATTTACATATGACATAAAACACAATAAAGGGGGCCACTTTGCATCCGTCACGTTAGCAGTTTTTCCAATGGTTGTTATTTATTTTTAAGTACCTGAAACCGACCAAAAAGTGTTTCAACATGTGAATGGACATGCAGGCTTATACTAGAACTAATTTGAGTTGATTTATTTATTTTTTAATTTTTTTATTTATTTTTTTACCCTCAAATTTCCATAAAAATTGGACGGAAAAAGTTACCTTTCCGTCCATTTGTTGATGGAAATTTTAGGGTAATTAAAAAAATAATAGTAATAATCAACTCAAATTATCTTTAGGATAAGCATGCATGTCTATTCAAATGTTGAAATTCTTTTTGGGTGGTTTCAGATATTAAAAAAAAATTACAACCATTAGAAAAACTGCTAACGTGACGGTAGGAAAGTGGCCCCCTTTATTGTGTTTTATGTCATATATATGTTAAAAAAAGAAATACTGAAAATGCATTCAGATTGAACGTATTCATTCTAATGTGGAATATAGGAAAGAGGACTCTCTCCAAAATTTGAACTGAATATTATTTCACTTTTCTTAGTGACAGCACCTCAGACAATATTATTTCTAGGGAAGATTGATACCATCATCCACTTTTACATCATTAAGGTTGGAATCGGAGTGCTAGTTTTAGATTAACTCATTGACTGAAAATAATACCCCACATGATAAGGTCATATTACCATTGCTGCTGCATAAATGAGCCAGTAATTTTCAGTCACTGTGTTCATCTTAAACTAGGACACCGATTGGAATAACCAATCCTATATCTTACTCTTACAGGGACAATATCGTCACGATCAACAGGGCATGGAATCGGAGTGCTAGTTTTAGATTAACTCAGTGACTGAAAATAATACCCCGCATGATGAGGTCATATTACCGTTGCTGCTGCATAAATGAGCCAGTAATTTTCAGTCACTGTGTTCATTTTAAACTAGTACACCGATTCCATGTTGAAAGTCTGCTTTGATCATGATGATACTGCCCCTTAAGGATTTAAGCATCGGGTCAATTTGTCTAATGGGACAGACTTTGAGTTTTGAATAAATTGCGAAACTGTTACGTTTACATTTACTGTTACAACATTAGGAGCTACTTACATTAAAGGCAAGGTACAACATTGGTGTTTAGTAATGTATGATCTATTCAACCCTCTAGTTTTCAAGATATACATCATAAAACTAAACCTGTGAATATTTCATCACAACAGGTGCTTACATTTGTTTGGAAGAAAGTTTTTAAAAGCACTTGATTTCTCAGGATGATTCATACATGTACCCTCGTTACACCAAGTGAGTTTTTAAAATTATATTCCATTTAAACCCTCCTATGACTACAAGGGTCAAAATCAGTCAAAATGTTGATAAACTTCCCAAGGTATATCTAATGCACTTAAAAAGTCAAACACTGTCAAAACCTTGCGTGTAGTAAGTACATTTACAGGTCAAAATGAGTCAACCGTTTTTGACTGGTAAAAGCATTGTCTTGTATTGTTCAGGGTGGACAAAATGACAGTAAAAACCAATCAAAAAATGCCCCTGTGTGCACATTTGGGTCAACAGTCAAAACAGGCAGCTGACTGGTTTTGACCTCTGTAGCAACTTCCCAGTAAAGTGCAGCAATAAGTAGGAGGGTTAATTTGATAATCTGGTAATAACCAAAGTTGCACCTTCCCATTGACATTTTACGACTAAAAACATTCTTCTCAAGGCCCCATTGTGATTTATACTCTCTATCAATAAAAGTGATAACAACTTTTTACAATTTCAAATGTTAGTCACATTTTTTTTTTTACAAAACATTTTTTTTTACACGATAAAAACGAATAACACACACATGTCAGCAGCAGACCCAGGATTTGGCCAACGGTTAGGCACACCCTCCTGAAAGGCACCTAGATAAAAAAATTAAAAAGCACAGGGACTCAGCCTTGTCCCTTTTGGGCATATGTGGGTAAGCCATTAGTATAATGTATATAAATGCATCAATACTTAAAGATACATTGTCTGTGTTTGGCTAAGACGACCCTCAAAAAAAGTTTATAAATCAAACGAATTTTGAAAGATATTAGGACTCACAAAAGACAATTAGGAGGCCAGATAGCCTAGGCCTGGCCAGGCTCCTCAAAGGCTTGGCTGTACCATGACTTTGGCCCTCCTCCCTTAAATGGGTAAGCCATTAGTAAAATGTCTATAAATGCATCAATACTTAAAGATCATTGCCCGTGTTTGGCTAAGACGACTCTCAAAATAAGTTTATAAATCAAACAAATTTTGAAAGATAATATCGTTTCATAAATTATTTATTTATTTATTTATTTATTTATTTATTTGTTTATTTATTTGTTTCATTTAAGGGATAAGGGCCAAAGTCATGGTACAGCCAAGCCTTTGAGAAGCCCGGCCAGGCCCAGGCTTTTCCCCCTGCCTACTGGCCTATATAATGAGCTCTGCTTGCCTGGGCTAGGCCCTCCAGAAGCCCAGGTTATGTTGATTGGCAGGTACTGTATTGTTACAGGATTAGGACTCACAAAAGACAGATTAGGAGGCCAGGTAGCCTGGGCCTGGCCAGGCTTCTCAAAGGCTTGGCTGTACCATGACTTTGGCCCTCCCTTAAATGAAAAAAAAAATAAAATAAAATAAAAAATAAATAAATAAATTATGAAATTCAGATGTTGTTAACTGTAAATAAAAGCGATAGTTCCAACTTGCTTGATTCTGATTGACAGCCGTGCTGGCCAATCGGAAAACTGCTCTCGGCCCGTTACATAAAATAAATTGTGTGGTCAAGTGCAACCTGAGGATTAAAATGTGGGATTCTGCCTTTTATTAATTTGTGCTTTTTATTTAGTGGTACTAATCCTTGAGGGATGTTTTCATTCAATGTCTCAAATGAAAGCTTGTAACTTCCTTAACCCCAGGAAAATAGCAATTCAACATTTCAATCTATTTTTTACAGTCAAATCGGACCAAACACAGGCAATATATCCTTAATAACAATCAAGAGATATATAATACTGAAACCAACCAGTGTTGAAATGCATTCGGATTTGTTTGCATCCATTCTAATATTGATGATCACAGCCGTGATCCATTTTTTAAATTCAGAATGCAGCATTGTATTGCACACTCAGGGATAAATTTCCTTCTAAAATCTTGCTAATAGCTAAATATGAAGACATAAACAATTTTGTGTACACGTGTATGCGATGCTAATTTTGCTTAGCGCATTGTGAATTGCGTGTAGCATTTTGGTTATGCGATACATGAGAAATCATTCACTGACATTGCACAATTTTAAAGTGATGCTAGCTTGTACGTCTACAATATCTTGACCAGATTTGCTGAAATCTTTTTCAAGAGTTTCTCATTTTTTTGGTTGTTTTTCATTTGCTTTAGGCTAAAAAATAACAAAGGTCTCCGGTTTCTGGTCTCTGTGTGCATCGCTTCAGACCAGCGCATCATCATTTTTAGTTTTTGTTGTTGTTGTTGTTGTTGCTGTGAAACGATGTCAAATTGCAGCCCAAGCTGCTGGACCAATTGCAATTCTGACACACTGTGTATGACCATTTGCCCAATTTGTGTGGCCTCTCTTAGCCACCGTAATTTATGAATGTGGACTTTGGTCTATTTCACTGGTTTGCAAAAAAAAAGATTCCCCTCCCCTCCCCTTAAAAAATAAAAAAAATAAAAAAAAAATAAAAATAAAATAAATTTAAAAAAAATGCGTCACTGCACCGATTTTGAAGCTGACCTATGACCAAAAAACGGAGACTTTTTTTTTGTGGCCTTAGTGTCAAAGTACTGCTTTATTTCACTGAATACATTTGTTGTTAGGGTTACTGCTATTGAGAATACAGAGAGAAGTACTACACAATGGAAATGCATACACACGCAACAGATTTCAGACAATAATATAGAAATAATGACAACATTTTGATCACCTTTACGGACTAGACAAAGTAGTTCTTTCTGAGGGTGGCAAGATACTGGCTGTTCTCTTGCCGGAGAGGGGAGTTGTAGCCATCGTAACTTCTACTCAGGGAGCCAGCTCGCAGTTCAGCCAGAGTCGACCCGACATCAGTTGGGGCTGTATTATACAACAAATATACAAAAAAAAACACCACAATAAAATTGAAATTGTATTTTGTTCATTAAAAAAAAGGTTTAAAGGTAAGGTGAAGAATCAGTAATTAAAAATTTACAAATGTTATGAATTAACCCCGCTACTTCTGGTACCTTTTTCATACAAGTTGATGCACCATTTGAAACCATTCGCTTTTGTGGTTTTAAATGGTGAAATAACTGTGTACAGTATTGATTTCCCCCAAATGGTTTAGAATGGTAGGTCAGCTAATACAAAACCTTGTTTGGATCTTTCCAAATGGTAGTACAGCTAATACAAAACCTTGTTTGGATACTTCTAAGTGGTGAATCAATGGATCCTCTATGCATTTGAATGGATTTGAATGGTAGTAAAGCTTGCTACCAACACTGTTCAAATGGTATCACCATGTGTGTACAAAACCAATAGGCATTTTGCTAAGTGGAATGTTTGAATGGTTTCAAATGGTCAAACAGTAGAAGGGTTAAAATGTTAATTTATCTTTAAGCTGATGGTATTAATCTTCCAGAGAAATAATTTTAGGAAACTGAAACTGAAGAAAATTGTTTTAAGTAAATTTTTTTAAACCAATATTTAGACAATTAAAAGCTGAATTAAATCAGCTGAATAAATTTTAAATCAAGTGTTCTCCTACCTGCTTGCAGATGCCGTGTAATACTTTTGTCTAGTTCACTCCACACCTGAAAAGAAATACACAATTTATATCTCATGTTTACATTGGTCCATGTCAATAAACTCATTGGTGATCGTTCTTTAACCAGTTCGCGTCGGGAATAAAAAAGTCTGGGCCCCTGTGCGGGTTTCTTTTTCCCACACACACGTTAATGGAAGCTTCCACAGCGCGTGGCCACGTCTTCCGAGCATGTCACCGTACACACGTGGCTCAACCGAGCATGCATACAAATATTCCGGAGTTTCCTATGGCGTGTTTAGGCACTCTCCGATCCGTGGTGCAAAAAAAAATTGCGTGTATACACGGCCTCCAACGCGAACTGGTTAAATTACAAATTTTCCCCACCTATTTTTCCCCCCAGCCTTTTTGGGACGATATTTAGGGCTCAATCAGGATTAAAGTATCACCCAATCAGGGTAGTATAATTGCCAACAGCCCTGAGAGCTCAAGTGATTGTAACAATTGTCATTGTCAACTCAATGGTTTCCCCATTAGAGTCCACGAGTACTCCTAATGGGAGTATATGGCTCAATCAGGATACAAGTATATCCCAATCGGGATAGTATGATTGCCAACAACCCTGAGAGCTAAAATAATGGTAATGTTATTCATTGTTAACTCGATGGTTTCCCATTGGGATCCACGAGTATCCCTAATGGGACTACAGGGCTCAATCAGGGTACAAGTATATCCCAATTGGGATAGTATGATTGCCAACAACCCTGGGTGCTAAAATAATGGTAATGTTTTTCATTGTCAACTCGATGGTTTCCCATTGGGATCCACGAGTATCCCTAATGGGACTACAGGGCTCAATCAGGATACAAGTATATCCCAATCGGGACAGTATGATTGCCAACAAATCCTGAGCTCTCAAGTCAGGGTAACATTTGTCATTATTTCCCGATTGGGACTATATGGCTCAATCGGGATACAAGTATCTCCCAATCAGGATAGTATGATTGCTGATGATCCCCGTACTAACCTTCTCAGTAATGGAGTCAGTCTGAGGGCTCGGTACCTGTTTCTTGGCAAGATGTCGACTGGGAGATAGGTCTAAGCTGCCATCTAACATCTGTCTGTTGCGCTGCTTTTGTAACCTGACAAACAAAAAATTACAAAATATTATGATAACTGCCTCGTTATTTTGATTGCATGTCTTCTATAAAATATTACCTATTTTCCCCTATACTTTACCCACAAAAACATATGTATCTATATAATGGGGCAGACAACACAAAATTAAATTACATATGACAAGAAATCTATTACCTACATGAAGTGTACTATCCTAGTCCATGGCATAGTACCAGAAGTCTGTTACCTACATGAAGTGTGCCACTCGTGTACTAACCTAGTCCACGACACAGTACCAGAAGTCTGTCACCTACATGAAGTGTGCCACTCGTGTACTAACCTAGTCCACGGCACAGTACCAGAAGTCTATTACCTACATGAAGTGTGCCACTCGTGTACTAACCTAGTCCACGGCACAGTACCAGAAGTCTATTACCTACATGAAGTGTGCCACTCGTGTACTAACCTAGTCCACGACACAGTACCAGAAGTCTGTCACCTACATGAAGTGTGCCACTCGTGTACTAACCTAGTCCACGGCACAGCACCAGAAGTCTATTACCTACATGAAGTGTGCCACTCGTGTACTGACCTAGTCCACGGCATAGTACCAGAAGTCTATTATCTACATGAAGTGTGCCACTCGTGTACTAACCTAGTCCACGGCACAGTACCAGAAGTCTATTACCTACATGAAGTGTGCCACTCGTGTACTAACCTAGTCCACGGCACAGTACCAGAAGTCTATTACCTACATGAAGTGTGCCGCTCGTGTACTAACCTAGTCCACGGCACAGTACGAGAAGTCTATTACCTACATGAAGTGTGCCTCTCGTGTACTAACCTAGTCCACGGCACAGTACCAGAAGTCTATTACCTACATGAAGTGTGCCTCTCGCGTACTAACCTAGTCCACGGCACAGTACCAGAAGTCTATTACCTACATGAGGTGTGCCTCGTACTAACCTGGTCCACGGCACAGTACCAGAAGTCTATTACCTACATGAAGTGTGCCACTGTGTACTAACCTAGTCCACGGCACAGTACCAGAAGTCTATTACCTACATGAAGTGTGCCACTGTATTAACCAGTCCACGGCACAGTACCAGAAGTCTATTACCTACATGAAGTGTGCCACTCATGTACTAACCTAGTCCACGGCACAGTACCAGAAGTCTATTACCTACATGAAGTGTGCCACCGTGTACTAACCTGGTCCACGACACAGTACCAGAAGTCTATTACCACATGAAGTGTGCCACACCTGTACTAACCTAGTCCACGGCACAGTACCAGAAGTCTATTACCTACATGAAGTGTGCCACTCATGTACTAACCTAGTCCACGGCACAGTACCAGAAGTCTATTACCTACATGAAGTGTGCCACTCGTGTACTAACCTAGTCCACGGCACAGTACCAGAAGTCTATTACCTCATGAGTGTGCCACTCGTGTACTAACCTAGTCCACGGCACAGTACCAGAAGTCTATTACCTACATGAAGTGTGCCACTTGTACTAACCTGATCCACGGCACAGTACCAGAAGTCTATTACCTACATGAGTGTGCCACTTACTAACCTAGTCCAGGCACAGTACCAGAAGTCTATTACCTACATGAAGTGTGCCACCTGTGTACTAACCTGGTCCACGGCACAGTACCAGAAGTCTATTACCTACATGAAGTGTGCCACCTGTACCTAACCTGGTCCACGGCACAGTACCAGAAGTCTATTACCCACATGAAGTGTGCCACCTGGGTGTACTAACCTAGTCCACGGCACAGTACCAGAAGTCTATTACCTACATGAAGTGTGCCACCGTGTACTAACCTAGTCCACGGCACAGTACCAGAAGTCTATTACCTACATGAAGTGTGCCACTCGTGTACTAACCTAGTCCACGGCACAGTACCAGAAGTCTATTACCTACATGAAGTGTGCCACTGATGTACTAACCTAGTCCACGGCACAGTACCAGAAGTCTATTACCACATGAAGTGTGCCACTGTACTAACCCAGTCCACGGCACAGTACCAGATGTCTATTACCTACATGAAGTGTGCCACTCGTACTAACCCAGTCCACGGCACAGTACCAGAAGTCTATTACCTACATGAAGTGCCACTCGTGTACTAACCTAGTCCACGGCACAGTACCAGAAGTCTATTACCTACATGAAGTGTGCCACTCGTGTACTAACCTAGTCCACGGCACAGTACCAGAAGTCTATTACCTACATGAAGTGTGCCACTCGTGTACTAACCCAGTCCACGGCACAGTACCAGATGTCTATTACCTACATGAAGTGTGCCACTCGTGTACTAACCCAGTCCACGGCACAGTACCAGAAGTCTATTACCTACATGAAGTGTGCCACTCGTGTACTAACCTAGTCCACGGCACAGTACCAGAAGTCTATTACCTACATGAAGTGTGCCACTCGTGTACTAACCTAGTCCACGGCATAGTACTCCAAGAACAATGGACTTGGCACATTCACAACGTTTTGTTCCACAAACTGACGCACAAGGTCTCAAAAAGAAGCAGTGCAGTCTGGGAGACTTACCCTGCACGCACCTTAGCATTTATCACGGTCGCCCTACAGCTGATGGTTCCCCTACATCTAGTTTCAGATTGCGTCTAGTTTTAGGAATTTGCTTTGCGCGTCAATCGCTTCATCCCATGATGCCTTACGGCAGGCTGGGCAGGGAAGCAAAACTCATAACCATGCTCGTTGTGTATATGTGCATTTGGAGTACAATGCTATGGTATGGATTACAGCAGGCTGGCACACTTCATGTTGGTAATAGACTTCTGGCATGGACACATACATGTATACGACATAAAACACAATAAAGGGGGCCACTTTGCATCCGTCACGTTAGCAGTTTTTCCAATGGTTGTTATTTATTTTTAAGTACCTGAAACCGACCAAAAAGTGTTTCAACATGTGAATGGGCATGCAGGCTTTATACTAGAACTAATTTGAGTTGATTTATTTTATTAATTTTTTTAAAATTTATTTCTTTACCCTCAAATTTCCATAAAAATTGGATGGAAAAAGTTACCTCACCTTTCCGTCCATTTGTTGATGGAAATTTTAGAATAATTAAAAAAATATTAGTAATAATCAACTCAAATTATCTTTAGGATAAGCATGCATGTCTATTCAAATGTTGAAGTTCTTTTTGGGTGGTTTCAGATATTAAAAAAAAAACTTACAACCATTAGAAAAACTGCTAACATGACGGTAGGAAAGTGGCCCCCTTTATATTGTGTTTTATGTCATACATATATATACGGAAACATTGCTTTTAAAGTAGAAAACAATTCTCAGTTATGATGAGGGTAGAAAAGTGCGCATTCATTCTCCCAGTACCCTATTAGCAGACACTGGTGCATTTGCACCAATTGAGGGCTAAAATGTGAACGAAGTAGATAAATTTGAAACCTTAACCCTAACTCCCTAGGCCCATTTGCTTACACATAACCTGAATCCTCCAAAATCCTTCAGTCGTAAAGCAAGTACGTGACATGTATGCACACATGTGTTTCTAATATGTGATACATGTACATGGCCAGGGACCCTCCCTGCATGCATGGAGCAATAAACAGTGTCCACTGACCCAAGCACTGACCTTGCAATCACTACAACAAACCTGGATGTACATGTACCATGGAAAGGCAAGTATGCCTAATAACCTCAATCCTCCAAAATCCTTCACTTTAGCAAAGAGCATGTTGCATGTAACCTCAATCCTTCAAAATCCTTCACTTTAATAGCAAAGAGGATTTTGGAGGATTTGGGAAGGTTAGGGTTAATAAAACTGTCATAAGAATGTGAATTTATAAACTATGTGTCGATATATGTCCCAAGGAAGGAAAAACCATGATGAAGGTTCCACCTGACTTACGGTAAGATAATGAACCGTTTCAAAATTTTCGACTTTTCAAAAGTTGTACATACGTAAACTTGGCTTGAAGATCCACAAGCTTATCATGGGTCATTTCTTGATGAGACGCCATCTTGTCTTGTTTCTGCACTGCATCTTGGTACAACTCCTTCAAGAAGAGAAAAGTGATAACTTGTTCAAATACATGAAGAAATACAATCAACCCTATCAAAAGTTTTTAAAAATATCCTTTTAACCAGTCGTTTACATTGTAAAATGCATGACCCTGCAGGACAATGCTTCAGTTAAATTTCTTCAAATTTATGTATGAATTTTTGCTTTTTGCCTTTGAAAAAGATCGTGCTACGTTTGAAACGTATGGCCATTAACCAGTTCGCGTCGGAGGCCGTGTATACATGCAATTTTTTTTTGCACCACGGATCGGAGAGCGTCTAAACACGCCATAGGAAACTCCGGAATATTTGTATGCATGTTCGGTTGAGCCACGCGTGTACGGTGACATGCTTGGAAGTGCCGGCCACCCGCTGTGGAAGCTTCCATTAACATGTGTGTGGGAAAAATAAACCCGCCACAGGGGACCAGAAAAACATTTTTATTCCCGACGCGAACTGGTTAATTACAATGTTGCATTTACATTACAGGTCACTTTGGTTGGTAAGCAGTTAACAACAACAGCTAATTCTTTATTTATACAAATTGTGTCACAATGGAAAACTGAGTTTGTAAAAAATTCCTACCTTAAACCTGGCTACTTCAACCTCCATGGTTTCTTTCTGTGCCAACATGTCATGATAGCTGCTACGAAGCCTACTTATTTCATTCTGCAAGAAAACGCAATAATCATATGATTATATTCTGTGGGAGAAATAACGCTACTTTGTGTATTTGATACAAGGATTAGCATTTCAAGCCAGTATACCCTCTTGGTAAAATGTCTGTAAATGCATCCATACTGTATGTGAATCAAGAGATATGTATAATAACCAATCTGTTTCATCTTATTTGATTGTGTCTTGTACAAAAATAGTGAAAATAATAATAATAATAATAATAATGTGGACTTATATGACATAAAACACAATAAAGGGGGCCACTTTGCATCCGTCACGTTAGCAGTTTTTCCAATGGTTGTTATTTATTTTTAAGTACCTGAAACCGACCAAAAAGTGTTTCAACATGTGAATGGACATGCAGGCTTATACTAGAACTAATTTGAGTTGATTTATTTTGTTTTTTAATTTTTTTATTTATTTTTTTACCCTCAAATTTCCATAAAAATTGGACGGAAAAAGTTACCTCACTTTTCCGTCCATTTGTTGATGGAAATTTTAGGGTAATTAAAAAAATAATAGTAATAATCAACTCAAATTATCTTTAGGATAAGCATGCATGTCTATTCAAATGTTGAAATTCTTTTTGGGTGGTTTCAGATATTAAAATTTTTTTTACAACCATTAGAAAAACTGCTAACGTGATGGTAGGAAAGTGGCCCCCTTTATTGTGTTTTATGTCATATAGCGCATTATATTATTACCCCTGCTCACCAGGCTCATAAATCATTCCTGAAACCATCTCAGCTCCCTGGGGAGTATACAGCTCAATTGCTGCCATTACAGCACATATAGGGCTAATCAAACACAACAACCAACTCTGCCCTCACAGGTACCCATTTACTCCTGGGTGGAGAGAAGCAATTACGGTAAAGTGTCTTGCTCATGGAGCACAAGCACCATGGTCGCGGTTGGGATTCGAACCCACATTCTGATGACTCGGCCATCAGAACACAAATCCGATGCACTAAACCGCTCGACCATGGCACTCCATGCGCTCAGATTGTTCATATTCAAATCCAACATGGATGAGAAAAGTTCATTAGCGATAATTTGATAAATTGTTCTCAAATGATAGCACCTGAGACAGACATATTTCGATACTATTATCAACTTTACACCAAGTAAGTTTCATGTAAATCTGTAATCATAACCATAAATTTTATGGTTTTTAAGAATAACAATGGTGTGAGGGCAGAGTTGGTTGTTGTGTTTGAACAGCCCATATGCGCTGTAATGGCAGCAATTGAGCTGTATACTCCCCAGGGAGCTGAGATGGTTTCAGGAATGATTTATGCACCTGATGAGCAGGGGTAATAATATAATTGCGCCTTGAGCACCAGTTTGGTGGATACATGCGCTATATAAGTCCACATTATTATTATTATTATTATTATAATCAACTCACTTGCAAATTTGGCAAATTCATTTGAATAAAATTGTGTTTACATCCTAAGATGGTCAACACAACAGCGCCCTCCTGTGGTTGAGCGTAAAAAAGTCTATTGAACAAACCTTGAGATCGTTGATTGTATTCTCTTGTTCCTTCCTCAGTTCATTCTCGTTTGAGTTCCTCAACATCTCAAGTTTCTCACGAGCCTGAGACTATGAGTTCAATGAAAGATAACACAAATATATCAGGGAGGAGGGCCAAAGTCACGGCACAGCCAAGCCTTTGAGAAGCCCCACCAGGCCTGGGCTACCTGGCCTCCTAATCTGTCTTTTGTGAGTCCTAATCCTGTAGCAATACAGTACCTGCCAATCAACATAACCTGGGCTTCTGGAGGGTCTAGCCCAGGCAAGCAGAGCTCATTATATAGGCCAGTAGGCATGGGAAAAGCCTGGGCCTGGCCAGGCTTCTCAAAGGCTTAGCTGTACCATGACTTTGGCCCTTGCCCCTTAGTTGTTGCATCAGTTGTACTTGTATAAATGGGTGACACTTTTAAAAGTGGGATAAGCACAGGAGAGCAAATCTGCAAACATCCGCACTGAAGGAAAAATAATAATAGGTTGATCTTTGATCTTTACTTGATAGTGTCCTTTTTTATGTAAAAACTTTGACCCATTGCAAATGTATAGGAGCTGTGTAATGGAGTGCAATGGCCGAGTGGTTTAGCACATCAGACTTGTGTTCTGATGGCAACGACCGTGGTACTTGAGTCCTTGAGCAAGACACTTTACGATAATAACTTGTCTACATCCAGGAGTATAAATGGGAAGCTATGAGGGTAGAGATGAATGTTGTGTTTGATAGCCACTGTAGCGCTGACTATGGTAGCAAAGAGCTGTATACTCCCCAGGGAGTTGAGAAAGTTTAAAGGTTGGATTAACACGATTAAAACTCTTAGGTTAACACGTTGTGATAGATTTCGCACTAGTGTTTATCCCTCATACACATGGAGGCCACTCCAAACCACTAAATTCTGTTCTTAAGCAACCTTCAGTACATACATGTACAAGCCTGCTGGTTCTTTCCAAGTAATCTTACAAAATCAAATGTGTGCCACCCAAGGCCACTGTAAATGTTTGAACATATCAGTATGGCCTGCAATGTATCAATGGGAGACCACTTTACCCTGCAATCTCAGTGGTGTGACAGTGCACAGAAGGGTAACCATAGGAGACCACTGGCAACAGCTAATGGCTTGGAGTGGCCTAAATGGGTTGTTTCAAAAATTGCACTGATTGTAGGAGGGATATAAAACTCCATTATTATTCACATGTCTGATATTTAACTTTGCCATGGTAATAACCGACCTGTTCTTCCAAGTAAGTGTTGACCTGATCCAGTTTCTCATTCACTTCCATCCTAGCCTGTCAGAACACGAAGATCAAGTTGACATAAAGGATTAATATCAGCTCACTTATTACTCATTGTTAGTAAGGAATCATCAACCAATGAGCCTTGTGTGTGTACACCTTTAACACACAGGCATACTGACGGCATACGTTTTTGCGGATGCTCCAAGGACAGATAATACACTGTGTAATTACATAGGCTGAGAACCTTTATTTCACATTTTTCACAATTTAAATGTGATTCTGTTACTGAAATGGTAGCCATGCAGTAAGATTCCAATCTTTTGCAAAACATAAATCGCAACCAACTCCTACTTTTTTTTTTTTTACAAATCTATAAAGAAAAAAGTCGGCAAGGCATTTTTGTATGTTAGCAGATTATCATTGGAACCATTCCATGTGGTGGAAGCATGGCTTATGTCGAAATGACGTCATACTTAGGGAGGAGGGCCGAAGTCATGGTACAGCCAAGCCTTTGAGAAGCCTGGCCAGGCCCAGGCTACCTGGCCTCCTAATCCTGTAACAATATAGTACTTGTCAATCAACATAACCTGGGCTTAATGAGGGCCTAGCCCAGCCAAGTAGAGCTCATTACAATGGATGCAGTCTTAACAATAAGAGCTAGTTGAGATCTATTCATTACAGTAAAGGGTCTTTTGTGCTCAGTTAGGGAAGTACATCCATGTAGGCCTCTCTAGGCCTGGGTCAGGCCTGGGTCATGCCAGGGCCTAGCTGGGCTTCTCAAAGGCTTGGCTGTACCACGACTTTGGCCCTCCTCCCTAACCAACCAAATAAAAAGACTAGTGTTTTTTAAAAACTTTATTACATCAACAATAAAATTTGAACACATCTTGTCATTAAAAAATGTACCTTTGTATCCAGCTGTTGTTTGTATTTCTCTAACTCTCCTTTCTCAATGAAGTTCTGCTGTACTATCATCTGTAGTTATATGGATATTGAGAGATATGACATAAAACACAATAAAGGGGGCCACTTTGCATCCGTCACGTTAGCAGTTTTTCCAATGGTTGTTATTTATTTTTAAGTACCTGAAACCGACCAAAAAGTGTTTCAACATGTGAATGGACATGCAGGCTTATACTAGAACTAATTTGAGTTGATTTATTTTATATATTTATTTTTTTATTAATTTTTTTACCCTCAAATTTCCATAAAAATTGGACGGAAAAAGTTACCTCACTTTTCCGTCCATTTGTTGATGGAAATTTTAGGGTAATTAAAAAAATAATAGTAATAATCAACTCAAATTATCTTTAGGATAAGTATGCATGTCTATTCAAATGTTGAAATTCTTTTTGGGTGGTTTCAGATATTAAAAAAAAAAACTTACAACCATTAGAAAAACAGCTAACGTGACGGTAGGAAAGTGGCCCCCTTTATTGTGTTTTATGCCATATACATTATAAAACTTCAATTTGTCTAAATTAATGGTCTTGTTCACAGGGATTTTTGTTTCAACAGCCCTCCAATAAGGGTGGTCATTGCTGTGAAAGTCAGATTGATGGTATGCAAATAATGAATGTTTATGAGTGCAATGGTGAGAATATTTTCATGAGTTGAAAGATGGAATGTTCCATTCACATCTTTCAACGAATGAAAATATTATCACCATTGCACGAATGCAAAACATTCATTATTTGTTTTATATAACATCCAAGTAGATCTTTGTCATTTGATTGGAGGATAAAACTATAAGAATAAACAAAATATACAAGATTGCATTCTGGCATCCACTACTTTATTTTTCAGCTTATGACGCACGATTTGCTGGAATGGTTGTGTCTTGTCAAAAGAGGGCGTTTTGTACTGGTGTGTATATAACGCATGATGTGGTCTAGCATGCAATAGATCAAGTGGGATGGAACAAAAATGTTGGATGGAACAAAAATGCACGTTGAATGGAACCAAAATGCACGGTTTATGACGTAGGCCATGTAATGGTTTGATTAATGAATGCAGCGTGACCTACAATCCTCCAATCATATGACAAGGATCTACTTGGGTGTTACATAAAATCCATTAACGCATTGTTAAGGTAATGCGTATTGTATACTGACAAACACACACTGTATATAACCAAACACAAATGATTTTGATTTTATTTTATTTGATTTGGTAAAAATCAACTAGACAGCATAAGAACAAATAAACATAAAAACACAAGCATGACAAGAAAAACAAATCGGAAATAAAGAAAAGACTGAAACATCAACGTTAATTAAAACCAAGGATAGCCCAACAACAAAATTACTCAGGCTTCTTTCCATTGGTACATTTCTTTGTTTGCCCTGGTTCGAGCCTGGTCATGTGATGTGAAAGAGCCACGTGATTGGCCATCATTTATAAATAGTGCAAAGGTCAATAAATTTAGAAGATTTCAGGAATTTAGAGAATAAATTTGATACCTACCTTCATCTGAGCCAATTCATCTTCTAATTTCCTCTTATTTCTTTCCAACTTCTCTTTCCCCTAATGTGAAATCAAAACAAATCATGAAATTACACTCAACTTCAGAATTTCAAAGAAGCAGTTGGGTTTGCGTAATACCATATAGGTGATATTTCTAATTTTGATTCTGATAAAGAACAATTGGTCTCAGTCAGGGGTGTGATTCAACAAAAGTAAACAATTCTGAAAAATGGGTAGCAGGCCTGGGTCTCCCTTTGGTCTAGAGGACAGAGCCCCCTGAACCTCCTGTGGGTAGCAGGCCTGGGTCTCCCTTTGGTCTAGAGGACAAAGGCCCCTGAACCTCCTGTGGGTAGCAGGCATGGGTCTCCCTTTGGTCTAGAGGACAAAGCCCCGTGAACCTCCTGTGGGTAGCAGGCCTGGGTCTCCCTTTGGTCTAGAGGACAAAGCCCCCTGAACCTCCTGTGGATAGCGGGCCTGGATCTCCCTTTGGTCTAGAGGACAAAGCCCCGTGAACCTCCTGTGGGTAGCGGGCCTGGGTCTCCCTTTGGTCTAGAGGACAAAGCCCCCTGAACCTCCTGTGGGTAGCGGGCCTGGATCTCCCTTTGGTCTAGAGGTCAAAGTCCCCTGAACCTCCTGTGGGTAGCAGGCCTGGGTCTCCCTTTGGTCTAGAGGACAAAGCCCCCTGAACCTCCTGTGGGTAGCGGGCCTGGATCTCCCTTTGGTCTAGAGGTCAAAGTCCCCTGAACCTCCTGTGGGTAGCGGGCCTGGATCTCCCTTTGGTCTAGAGGTCAAAGTCCCCTGAACCTCCTGTGGGTAGCGGGCCTGGATCTCCCTTTGGTCTAGAGGTCAAAGTCCCCTGAACCTCCTGTGGGTAGCGGGCCTGGATCTCCCTTTGGTCTAGAGGTCAAAGTCCCCTGAACCTCCTGTGAGTAGTGGGCCTGGGTCTCCCTTTGGTCTAGAGGACAAAGCCCCCTGAACCTCCTGTGGGTAGCAGGCCTGGATCTCCCTTTGGTCTAGAGGTCAAAGCCCCCTGAACCTCCTGTGGGTAGCGGCCTGGGTCTCCTTTGGTCTAGAGGACCAGCCCCTGAACCTCCTGTGGGTGGGCCTGGGTCTCCCTTTGGTCTAGAGGACAAAGCCCCTGAACCTCCTGTGGGTAGGTCTAGAGGAGCCCTGAACCTCCTGTGGGTAGCAGGCCTGGATCTCCCTTTGGTCTAGAGGTCAAAGCCCCCTGAACCTCCTGGATATTTGATTTTGGAGGATTTACAGACTCTCCACATGCCCACAAACAAGAAACTAGAGGTTTGAACACAATACAGGCTACTTCTTTCTTTCCTTGGTGGCTACTTCTCTTCTTTCAAGAACATTTTTGAGGCCAAGGCAGATTTGTAAAAAATCCTGAAATCAGAAAAAATCCTGAAGAAAGCACAGGCCTGCTCAGTTCTCTATGTTTAGTCAAATATGCTCATATTATCATCAGGAGACTGTTGCTAGTGTTTCAAGACTAGGTCATACACAGGAACGCAAATGCAAAGAGAATTGTGACGTGAAAAACTGAATGTGTGAATCGTTTGCTGCAAATTTATGATGTAAACATTCAGGGAGAGGGGCCGAAGTCATGGTACAGCCAAGCCTTTGAGAAGCCTGGGCAAGCTGGCCTCCTAATCTGTCTTTTGTGAGTCCTGTAATCCTGTAACTGCCAATCAACATAACCTGGGCTTCTGGAGGGCCTAGCCCAGCCAAGTAGAGCTCATTATAACGCAGTTGTGAACAAAAGACAGCTGAGGTGTCAGTCAATGTCTGTGTTAACAATAAGAGCTATTTGAGATCTATTCATTAGTCAAGGGTCTTTTGTGCTCAGCTAGGGGATTATCGAGGCCTGGCTGGGTTTCTCAAAGGCTTCGCTGTACCATGACTTTGACCCTCCTCTCTTACACTGTATTCATATTTGCTTGCAAAATGAACCAGGCTTCACACTTGCATTCATAAACCTATACATGACATGTGTGCCACACATGTTCCACCTCAATAGTTACTTGCCAAGACCTCCATTGCTAAGATAAACTGAATCTTCTAACAAAGGTATCAATGGAATTTAAATTAAAAAAATTAAAAATTACCTTCTCTACAGTCTTTGCGGAAGACAACTCTGAAAATGAAAACAAGAAATGTAAGAAATTCATGAATACAAAACTTGTTCTAGTTTCTGTAAATGTTTTCAATAAGTCTTTAAAAAAATTATTTAATCTATACACATGTCCGTGTAGGGTAAAAATTAAATAAATTGTTTATCACCCGACGCAAGAATTTCATCAACCTATATATACTACTCAAAACAATTTAGGGAACACCGGATTTTTAACATCAAATAGGTTTGAAATGTTCCATGAACCGGGATTTTCATTTGCAACCCCCTCTCTCTTTCAGTAGTCATGTCATGAAATGTGTAATCACTACATGCATCCTTTATCATCTGTTTCATTGTGCAGTTGTTACTCATCAATTCTATGAAACATTGTGTTTATCTGAAATAAATGATCTTGCTTTAACTGAGATTATTCCGGTATTCCCTAAATTGTTTTGAGTAGTATATATCGTGGAACCTGCTGTGGAACCTACTGCTATATAGGATTCTAGCCAGCCAATTTTCATCGGGCAAGCTCGGTGGTCGAGAGGTTAAGTAAGCAGGAGGTCGTGGGTTCGAATCCCGCCCGAGTCGCCTGTGAAGTTTTTTTCGCAGACATTCAGGAAGCACTGAGTTGTCAGTGCTATACACATGTCAGGTTAGGGCAAAAATTTAATAAATTGTTTATCACCTGACGCAAATATTTCATCAAACTTTAAAAAAAAAACTGATAAAGAAATTTATAAAACATTTTTTCAGAAAATCTACATGTATATTTTGCAACAGCAAGAAATGCATCTCGTTTTGGAACATACCTTGTTGCAGCTGTCTGTTCTTCTTTTCGACTTCCACCCTCAATGAGCTCTCTCGCTCCAACTGCTGGTTCAGGTCATCAAGCTGTTGTAAAATGAATACATGGTAGTAAGAGAAGCACGGGAGGAGAAGCACGGGAGGAGAAGCACGGGAGGAGAAGCACGGGAGGAGAAGCACGGGAGGAGAAGCACGGGAGGAGAAGCACGGGAAGAGAAGCACGGGAAGAGAAGCACGGGAAGAGAAGCACGGGAAGAGAAGCAAGGGAAGAGAAGCAAGGGAAGAGAAGCATGGGAACAGAAGCATGGGAACAGAAGCACGGGAATGATCTTGGAATTTGGGATCAATCTAGTATGTTTTAAATTCACATTACATACGTTTATATATAAAATAATGAAAAAGTATCAACATTTTGTTGTATTCATTCTAATTTACATCTCAGGAAGACATAAATTAATTTGCAAAATAATTTTATTAACTGGACTAAAATTATGGCACCTCAGACAGAAATATTTCAAGGGATGTTTGATACTTTCATCAACTCTACACCAAGTAAAGTCTCTATGTAAATGTGATCATTTATGTTTTTCAAGAATCATAATATCTATGGCACCCGCTGCTATATAGGATTCTAGCCGTCCAATTGTCATCGGGTAAGATTGGTGGTCAAGAGGTTAAGACACCTGTACTAGTAAACAGGAGATTGTGGGTTCAAATCCCGCCCAAATCGCCAGTGAATTTTTTTCACAGACACTCAGAAAGCACTGAGTATGCAGTGCTACACACACGTCGGTGTAGGGCAAAATTAAATCAATTAATCCTAATAGTGCATAGAGGCTTTGACATAGACTTGTCCGGGGTCCTCAAGTCATTTTGTCAGATTCTTTCATATTCAAGTCAAAGTCTGTGGAAATTGAGTACTACACCACTATTTCAGGGTTATTTTCTTCACGATCAAATAAAACAATTGAAAACTTTACCTGTCTTCTTTGTGTGGTGACTGTAGCATCCATGTTCAGACGTTCTCTTTCAAAGCCAGTCTGTAGAGTGTTGAAACGGAGCTCTGGAGCTTCCAAATCCTTCCAAAAGAAACCAGATATAAGAAAAACTAATCTCATATTGGCTGTACAAAGCATTTGATTTCTAGGCAGTGAATGATAGTTTAATAGCAATGCTTTTTTGTTATTGTTTGTGTTTAGGTAAAACTTGTAGCTTTGCATGATGAAGAGGATAAGTAAGACTAATTGCGGTGACACTATGTGAAATTCTCTATTGAGTGCTAATTAGTTCTGAAAAGAACTGGAGGTTACAAGTCGACGTTTCGATCAGTATGCTCTGATCGTCATCATTGTTTGTGTTTGTTCAATAATGCAACTAAGGGACAAGGGCCAAAGTCATGGTACAGCCAAGCCTTTGAGAAGCCCGGCCAGGCCCAGGCTTTTCCCCTGCCTACTGGCCTATATAATGAGCTCTGCTTGCCTGGGCTAGGCCCTCCAGAAGCACAGGTTATGTTGATTGGCAGGTACTGTATTGTTACAGGATTAGGACTCACAAAAGACAGATTAAGAGGCCAGGTAGCCCGAGCCTGGCCAGGCTTCTCAAAGGCTTGGCTGTACCATGACTTTGGCCCTCCTCCCTAAGTACATGTAGATATGGTTTGATTACAAACTACACAGTAACATACAGGGAAATGTGAACAGTGATCACCAGCTAGACCGAGATGCAACGTGCGCGTATATTTGCGCATGTTGTCATTCTTCGAATTTTATAATCAGGGTAGAATGTCGTATCCGACTGCCACTTTTTCTCATTAAATATAACCAATAATGTAATCTTACTTACCTAGTAAGGTGGAGAACATATGGATGATGATGGACATATACTTTAAATTATTCCAGGATATTTATTTCATGAAAAATCAGGCATTTTTGGTATACGATGACTTCCTCAGTCATGTCAGTCTGATCTTGTCAACTCCTCCATAAGTGACCAACACGGTCATTGTACATGCGCAGTGGCAACTATAATAGGATCCTTCTATTTTCTGAAGGGGAGGATTTTTTTTTAAAGGGAAATCAAGTCCGAAAACCATCATAAAAGTGGATTTTAAAGAGTTTTCGCTTTCTGTACCCCCAAAAATCGATGGAATCATTTTTTAACTGGTTAGTGGTTGTAAAAAAATTCCAAAAAACCCTTAAAAAGTGGCGGTCGGATACGACATTCTTTCCAATAATCATCTCAATTAGTTGTTAGCTTCTTACCTTGAGTTTTTTCTTGGCTGTCCTCAGCTTAGCTTTCAGTATACTATTCTCCTGCTCCTGCTGTTGTGTTCTGTAACATCAACATTTCATGACACATAACCGGACATGCAGCCAACCAATTAACCCTCCTACAATCAGTGCAATTTTTGAAACAACTCATTCAGGCCACTCCAAGCCATTAGCTGTTGCCAGTGGGCCTCCTATGGTTACCCTTCTGTGCACTGTCACACCACTGAGATTGCAGGGTAAAGTGGTCTCCCACTGCAGGCTATATGTGACCCGCTCTGCGAAAAAGGGTATTAAGGGACGCTATGCTATTACCCGTAAAGGGCTGTTCTATGTGGAGAGGGTGAAAAAAAAATTCACAACGTGATTTTTGTTGTTGTTGGTTTATTGGCTTCTATTATATCAATACTTTCATAATTTATTTACAGAAATATTATTATTGATGAGTAAAGAAAAAAAAAAAAAAATTTAAATTTTACACATTATGCAAATTAGCAAAAATATTTGAAAAAATACTTCAAGATGCTTGATAATTCAAATTTATATTGCACAAGCATTCCTAAAGGAGTTCAAAGGAACATAACTGTTGCTATGGGCATTCAAGAGAGTTTCTTCTTAGCTCATTTCTTTTTCCACTTGCTGTGTTTAAAGGGCTGTATCTCTGAAGGCACTTCCGTTAATTTGTACAATATGAATATGCAAAAATCAGTATCCAGAATGCAAAATCTGCAGAATGCAAAATGCCACAGGGTTCAAACCTACACCAAATTAAAGCTTATAATGTAACCAATTCAGCTATGTATGTAACTCAATTTTTAAATTTTGTCCCATAATACCCATTTTTGTGGAGCCGGTCACATATTTGACTGTAAACACACCTATACAAAACCACAAAATTACTAAAGACTGTGGCCTTCAGTGTGTGTGTTGAGTATGTAATCAGAGATGGTCTTATTTACAGTGGCCTTGGGTGGCACTGGGTTGATTTTGTAAGATTACTCGGAAAGGACAGCAGTGGTTTGTATGCTTTAAAGGTCGGTGAAGAACATATTGGAAATTTAGTGGATCGGAGTGGCCTCCATGTGAAGTAGGATTAAACAAAAATGAAAACCAATGTTATCAAGTTAAGAGAGAGATTATGAGTAGTCCTTGTACAAACCTTTGCACTTCATTCTGCCATCTTTCCTCATAGCTTCTCTTCATCTCTGCCATCTTACGAGCCTTCTTCTTTTCCTGTATGACAAATACACAAAATTAAATCTCTTTATCATAGCCCTGTAGCCACGCCACATATAGCCCTCTAGCATCAGGCGAGCATTGTACACTTTATGCATGTATGTTAGGGAGGAGCGCCAAAGTCGTGGTACAGCCAAGCCTTTGAGAAGCCCGGCCAGGCCCAGGCTTTGCCCAGGCCTAGGGGCTTATATAATCCCCTATCTGAGCACAAAAGACCCTTTACTAATGAATAGATCTCAAATAGCTCAGGTACTGTATTGTTACAGGATTAGGACTCACAAAAGACAGATCAAGTGGCCAAGTAGCCTGGGCCTGGCCTGGCTTCTCAAAGGCTTAGCTGTACCACGACTTTGGCCCTTCTCCCTTGTGCTACTGCGCGCGCGTGTACTTCTGCAAGCTAATGATTGCTGGGTATATTCTGCGCATACGCACATCAACTGAAAAATATGCCAAACACAATGCACTATCCCCGCTGTATGGATGATCTAACAACATAAGACCTCAACAACTCATGCACGGTGCGGATAGACCCCAATCTCACTGTATCAATGTCTGTATGGCCTTGACTGCCATACAAAAAAAAAACACAGTAAAAATCTGTGAGATTCAAATGTTTGAAGTAACGCAAAAGTCTTTGAATTTCAATTTCTGTTTGACTGACCTCATCCACCTGAGCCTGAACTTCAGCCTTGGCTCTCTCCAACTGTGCAATCTGAAAATGAAATATCATAAATTGTAATTACGTGGAGGAAAGATGAGGCAGAGGCAGAGGAATGCCGAGAAGGAAATGGGAGAAAGATGTGGATGGGTGCAGATGTTACGAGTGTGGGATGGTTATCAATGAGCCGAGAAGATTATAGGGTGTCCATCCAAGCTGCAATGTCCGTAACTGGATAGGCAGTTCATTCATACAGATGGGCAATTCCACAGTTACTCGCGTTACATTTTTTAGGTATATGGCCCACTCTTATGCCATAATTTCCTTATTAACCCTCTCAATACCGAATTGTTTTGACATAAACAACCGCTGGTGACTGCATTGTTTGACCACTCAAGCGTGAAGCACACATTCTTACACAACAGAAAGCTTGTGTTCAAAGGCCAATTTTACAAACTCTATTATCACCTTGAAGATATCGTTTTACAGCAAAATGAATAATAAACAATATCTTACTTATTGAATTCCCTTTCATAAAATCCAAAAAACATTAAGATCGGTCAATAAATGTCCAAGTTCTCGGTCTTTGTTTCCTCAGTGTGATCTGTAAACTCAAACACTTTTTTGTACACAAACACATGGTGCTCCATAGGTGTTTGGCATTTCGGATCTTTCCACTCCAGTTTGAAGGGATTGCATAATAGCAACCTTATTTTATTTCACCATCAATGGAAAGATCCGATCTTTCTCTTTCCAACCATTGTAAGCTTGGGTATGGAGGGTGAACATGGACAAAACTACAGCTTTATAACAAATGGCCTTTGTGCTCAGGCTTGAGTGCTTTTTTGTGTGAAAGCTTGGTCGACTAAAGTCGCCTATGGTAAGGAAGAGGGGGTATGAGTGCAGTCAACTAAAGTCGCCTATGGCAAGGAAAGGGTTAAATATATTTCACTCATCAGTTTTTCACATTAGTTGCATTATAGCCAGACCTTACTCAGTACAAAAAATAATTTCAATTTTTTTTTTAAATATACATACATTATATAAGATAAAAATGCTGGTTACTCACGTTACATGTTTCGGACATGCATAAAATGTTGCTTTTCCTCTTACATAGTGTTCATTTAACATATTTATTTCTGAAATTATTATTTTGTGCCGAGTAAGGTCTGGGTATAATGCAACTCCTGTGAAAAAAAACTGATGAGTGAAATACATATTATGGCATTAAGAGTGGGCCCTAAACCTCAAAACTGTAACGCGAGTAACCATGGAACTTGCCCATATATAGTTAGTCAAAATAATGCCTGAATCTCACCTTCATATCAAATTCAGATTGATTTCGATGGTCTTAAAAAGGCAACATGTTTTCTGAGAAATCTGAGAATATCATTTTGGAGGACAAGGAATTATTCCCACGTGTATTCCCACGTGTATCCCCACGACCTTCCGACTCGGAGTCTTGGAGATCTTCTACATCTCGCTCCAACCGCGCTTCAAGTAAACCTACGGGATCTGCTATATCCCTAAGGCAAGCCTCACACCTCCGCTCACAGGACGCGTTCCAGAAACACACCGTCGTCAACCTCAGCCAACGCACCCTCACTCCTATCGAAACATCAGTACTGTCACTGGGAATGAATTTTGCCCTCACACCCAAATTCATTCCAACGGAAGAAATCATCCAGTCAGTTGAGCCAGCCCTGCGACGACTCAACAAAACAGCAGCTGATGACGTCAGACTACAGACGAGCGATGTTCTATAAAGCTGCCAGCCAAGCCCAACCTCTCCAAGGGAGAACTTTCTGCTTTACGGGACATCCGACGAGACAGCTCCATCCACATCCTCACCGCAGACAAAGGCAACGCTACAGTCATCATGGACCGAGCACAATACACCGACAAGGTAAGTCACATTTTATTATCCGATCTATACCGCCCCTCAAGAAGAACCCCATCCCATCCATAGAGAAAAGAGTCGCTAGCAAACTCCTTGCCCTCCACCGTGCGGTGGCCTCTCCATCCAACTCTACCGACATCTCAGACCATCCAGCTCATCCTGCCCTAGGTTCTTTGGCCAGCCGAAGATTCACAAACCTGATGTTCCTCTCCGCCCTATTGTCGCCTCCAGAGGTTCACCCACGCACAACACAGCCCGTCATCTAGCTAAGATCCTCCGACCTTGGTGGGTCTCACTCAACACCATGTGTCCAACTCCAGTCAGTTCGTTGAGATCACCCGGGCGCCACACTTCAACCCAGGGACATCTTGGTTGGTTTTGATGTTGTCTCCTATTCACCAATGTCCCAACTACAGAGACATGCCTCCTGGTGAAGGACAGACTCTGACAAGATCTTTCTCTTGATGATCGCACATCACTCACCCCGGACCCAATTCAGGATGTGCGACTAACATGTGTCTCTTCAAGTTGTTTTCAGTTTCAGGGCAAGTTCTATGAGCAGACAGTTGGGACCTCCATGGGATCTCCTTTATCCCCGGTCCTTGCTGATATTTTCATGGAAGAGTTTGAAAACTCTTCCCTCAACACCGCCGACCTCCAACCCAAGCTGTGGCTCCGATACGTGGATGACACCTTTGTGGTTTGGCCACACGGCAGAGACACACTCCAGGATTTTCTACAACATCTAAACCAGCAACACCCGAGCATCAAGTTCACCATGGAAACGGAAGATGACAAGATCGCGTTCGTTGATGTTGGCATTTCCAGAAACCCAGACGGCTCCCTACACCACAACGTCTACAGAAAGCCCACGCACACAGATCGGTACCTGAACCAGCGCTCCTTCCATCATCCAAACATCAAGTCATCGGTCAACCGTGCGGCATAACGCGCCTACAACATTTGTGACAAGGACAGCCTTCCCAAGGAACTACAGCACATCCGAACTACCCTCAAACGCAACGGTTACAATCCCAACAAGATCAGCACAGCGAAGCCGGTTCCAAACTCCAAAAGCAAGGTAAGTGATCTAACCTCTCTGCTTGTCTCCCCTATCTAGGTTCGACGTCTCACAAACTACAATGCATCCTCCGACAAGCAGGCATCGATGTGTTCCACTCAGCCCCCAGCAAACTCAAGGACTTCTACATACCCACAAGGACAAACCGGACCCAAACAACAGAGCGGAGTCTACCGGATCCCCTGTGAGTGCGGTAAGGTGTACATTAGAAACAAAACGCAACCTCCCCATCAGATTGAAGGAACACCGAGCACACGGCCGCAGAGGAGATTTCGAGAAGTCCGCCATCGTCAAGCACTCGCACATCAAGGACCACCAAATCGACTGGCAGGCAGCCCAACTCATCACACCCATCGACGCATGGCACCCCAGATGCATCAGAGAGGCCATCGAGATCGTCAAACACGACACTGTGCCACAGGACATCGGTTTCTTCATCAGCGACATTTGGCGACCTATACTACAGACTGAAGGATCTTCAATATCCAAAGTCCATAACCCACCCCAGACTGAGGGATCCCCTATATCCTAAGTCAACCACCCTCCTTCCCCTGTGCTTGTTAACAACTGATTCAGTTCAGTGAGCACACACTCCTCTCCCCAACCCCTAGGATCCTAGTCTCATAGTTTCCCGCCTGCGCGCCTCAACGAACTAATCCTCCAGCATCCATTCATGGGGTGATCCTCCAGCAGTCTACTTAAGCAGCAGCATTTTCCAGAGTCCGGCATTCTCCTGAGGACGATCAGAGCATACTGATCGAAACGTCGAGTTGTACCCCCAGTTCTTTTCAGAACTAATTACTACTCAATTGAGATTCCACATGGTGTCACCGCAATTAGTCTTACTTAAGGAATTATTCTGTCAATACTTTTCTGCATTTTATTTTACACAGCAACCACATCCAGGGTAGGTGCATCCAGGGTAGCTTAAAAGGTGGAGGAGGAAACACGTAGTTAACCAGTTCGCTTCAGATGCCGTGTATACACGCAATTTTTTTTTGTACAGCGGATCGGAGAGCGTCTAAACATGCATTACGATTTTTGTGTGTGTCACCGGGAGACTTGTCAACACGCCACACATGGCGTGCCGTCGTGGCGTCTGACGTGTATACACGCAATCGTTTCTTGGAGTCCATGGGGTCACGGTTCGGTGGCCCTGGACAAAATGCACTGCAAATACTGAACGAGTTCACTCTTTTTGTTGATTTTTGCCTAATCTCTTTATCCAAGACATGTTCCTTTGACGTACCAGCCAAGCATTTGTAAAGACGGATTTATATCCATTGTTTACGAGGCATTCGATCTCTCTCCAGGTATGCCGTCTTTTTGACCGGGCGCTGGTCGCTAATAGGCCGTTGTATCGGAGCTTGCCAACGGTCTAATTGTGCTGAACAAACACAACCGTAATTAAAAAACTAGCCATTTAATTCTCGAAATGTCAATGAGTAAAGGTGTTTATTTGGTTGTCCGAACTTAGTTTCATTGACAAAAAAAAATATTAATGGCTAGAAATTTTTTCAGATTTTTCACTGAAAATAAACCCGCACGGTGGACCGGAAAAAAATTAATATTCCCGACGTCAACTGGTTAATTAACTTGCACAGTGCATCCCCTTCTCTCCCCGCAGACCCCCACCCCCAAATCTGCAAATGCACTTGAAATTGTCATCAGTTCTAGGGAAGTACTCCTTCTAGCACCAGGGTCAAGACCCTGAGGCCAAGACCCTGAGGCCACCCTAGAACACCACCCAAAAGATTTAAAGACTGTGGAATCATAGACACAGAGCATGGCACAGACACAAGGCTGGTATCAGCACACGGACCAGAGCTGTCTATGCGGTAGAGTGAATGAGTGAGTGAAACAAGAACTGAAACCTACCCTGAGCCCCAGCCGTGACCTCGATTTGACCTCCAATTCCCACAATCCTCTGTGGTCTTCTGCCTCTTTGGCAAACAGGCTGCGATTGGCCGTCTCCTCCTGACAAGCAAAAATTGGAGGAAAAAAAGCAAAGTTTGGATGTTAGAATTTATCTACAGTAGTCTCACAAGTGCCTTTAAGCAAATTCTTAATATAATTTAAAAAATTTAAAATTATGATTAATATCACAAACATAAAAAATGATTTGTTAATGGCGAGTGGAGAAATTACTCTCTGTCGGAAAAAAATCATTAAAATTCTTTGGCCCTGTCATGAAAAGATTAGAAATGATAATCAGTATGGAGTGCCATGGTCGAGCGGTTTAGTGCATCAGATTTGTGTTCTGATGGCTGAGTCGTCAGAACGTGGGTTCGAATCTCAACCGCGACCATGGTGCTTGTGTCCTTGAGCAAGACACTTTACCGTAATTGCTTCTCTCCACCCAGGGGTAAATGGGTACCTGTGAGGGCAGAGTTGGTTGTTGTGTTTGATTAGCCCTATATGCGCTGTAATGGCAGCAATTGAGCTGTATACTCCCCAGGGAGCTCAGATGGTTTCAGGAATGATTTATGAGCCTGATGAGCAGGGGTAATAATATAATGCGCCTTGAGCACCAGTTTGGTGGATACGTGCGTTAAGTCCACATTATTATTATCACCATAATAGTGATTACAGTGAAATATGTGGATGAAATCAATAAGGCATTTTCTAAGGATGAGTTTCTGCATGGCATATCCACACAGATATTATGGAACAAACAATGTGTATGATGTCTGATGTACGCATGCCATTATCCATATGCTGTCTGCAACTTCCATGCATGATGTACTTGTCAGTAAATGCTTCATAATTTACACACTTACCAGAAACTATAAGTCAAATTAGTCATCCAAAAATTATGCATTCGCAGTTCTCTGCATTTCAGATTAACATCAACATTTATTCATATCAAGAGTGACATTTTCAATGCGCTTACCTGCAATTTCCCCTCAATATGCATTGAGTTTGTCTGCAGTGTTGAGACTAAACCCTCTAAACCGTGCCGCATCTGAAATTAGAGATGAATCCAGTTGAATTATTATTATCAATTTTTTGGTGAAACTTTTGATATCTTTTCTAATCAATATTTTGGACTGAACAAAGAAAGATTGACTGAACCAGAACACAAACCGATTCTACTAACTGAAGGGTTCTAGTGAACTGGGGGGGGGGGGGGGTACTAGTCAGAAGCCATACATGTCATGAAGCCAGGTATCTCTTCCCAAGTTACGATGCTGAATTTGGGGAGAGGCAGGCGGGAGATCACTCAGAGCAGAGAGGATGCAGCTTTTTCAAGCAATACGCATACAGATATACCCCCCCCCCCCCCTGTGTGTTTGGCTAAGACAACAGTAAGAGCGAACGTTCATTCATGCGCACGGAAAGAAAATATCCCTTGTTGTCTTTTTATTCAAGCCAATGCCAACTGAACCTGTTCTTTACACTAGCATCGATTTTTTTTCAGATCCACACCTCTTCCGACCTCCATTATGGTAGTCAAGTTGAGTAAAATCAGTAAAAAATTTCAGAAAATGAGGGTTGCAAAATGTTATCTTTATGATCACATTGCGATCACATTGCAATCACTATGTATACAACGCATACATGCAACACATGCACATGAACCCACACATACAAAGGCAAATTTTTTTCCCGGCCGGACGGAAGACGGAGCACCAGATTTCTTTGGGAAAAATATGAAAAAGCCGGAATTCCGGCAATAGCCAGAAAATTGGAATCCCTGGATATGTAATAGGGTCCTGTGATACACGCTTTTGGGATTGTTGCGCACAGAGGTTGCGTGTGGTAAATCCCCATAGACTGTGATTGGCCATGATGTATGCATGCCGATAGCAAAATACACGCTTTTGGGATTGTTGCGCACAGAGGTTGCGTGTGGTAAATCCCCATAGACTGTGATTGGCCATGATGTATGCATGCCGATAGCAAAATACACGCTTTTGGGATTGTTGCGCACAGAGGTTGCGTGTGGTAAATCCCCATAGACTGTGATTGGCCATGATGTATGCATGCCGATAGCAAAATACACGCTTTTGGGATTGTTGCGCAGAGGTTGCGTGTGGTAAATCCCCATAGACTGTGATTGGCCATGATGTATGCATGATGATAGCAAAATACACGCTTTTGGGATTGTTGCGCACAGAGGTTGCGTGTGGTAAATCCCCATAGACTGTGATTGGCCATGATGTATGCATGCCGATAGCAAAATACACGCTTTTGGGATTGGTGCGCACAGAGGTTGCGTGTGGTAAATCCCCATAGACTGTGATTGGCCATGATGTATGCATGATGATGGCAAAATACACGCTTTTGGGATTGTTGCGCACAGAGGTTGCGTGTGGTAAATCCCCATAGAATTGTACTCTCTCTACAGCATGTGTGTATGTGAAGTCAACCGATCATTCACACCTTGTTGGATTCGTCAATCTCTTTCTGTAAGCTTTCACTTCTAGCCTTCTCTTTGTTAATGATCACCTCCATCTTCGCGTTCTCAGTCTCCAGGTCTCTTAGTCTCTCCTCAAGCTCAGACTGAAATTTTGAAATAGAGAAACACTTTCAGACAGGCCTGGGAATGAACAAAATATGTGGATATGAAATTGACTGATGCCACTCAAGGATAAACTTCAAATCGAACCATTTGAAAGTGAATTTGATAGATTGGTATACTCTGTGGAAGAATGGAAAGGAAATTAGTCAATTAGTCAAACACTCACACTGCAGAATTTCAGGCATATTATTATTATTATTATTATTATTATTATTATTATTATTATTATTATTATTATTATTATTATTATTATTATTATGTATTATGTAATATGTATTATTATTATTATTATTATGTATATTATTATTATTATTATGTATGTATTATGTAATATGTATGTATGTAATATGTATGTATTATTATGTAATATGTATTATTATTATTATTATTATTATTATTATTATTATTATTATTATTATTATTATTATTATTATTATTATTATTATTATTATTATTATTATTATTATTATTATTATTATTATTATTATTATTATTATTATTGGTTTATTTCAACATTCATCACTGCCCAAAGATAGAATTACAAATATTGTACACAAGAAATAAATAAAAATATCTTATTTAAGAATAAAAATGATTAAGGGAGTAAGGGTGGGGAGGTGGTAGGAATAAGGGTAGAAAGGGGATGTGAGTAAGGTGAAATCCCTCCAATATCAACAACAGTGGCAAGGAGGAGAACTCGCTTTGCTTGGCACTGCCACCATACTAAGGATCAAGTCATCTCAGACCTGCTTCTATGGCAACTCCCCACTAACAGACGAGGACAACGCCCATTCAACTTTGTATATGGGAAATTTGGTCCCTATGTATTCAATGTATCATGTATTTCCCTGTTAATATTTGCAAACTACAAGGGACTCTTGAAGTTCATGAGGAAGATTGATTGGTTATTAATTACCTTTCTCTGTAATGACGTCCGAGTAACCATGAGTTGTTGAGAAGTATTCAAGTTGTTCCTCTGTGTCTGCATCAACTCGTTCTGCATCTCCTCGATCCGTGCCTCCAGTGAGCGACGATCCTTCTCCATTAGGCCGATCTGCAAGATGAAAACACAGAACCGGTGGTGAGGTAACTCAAAGTTTCGATCAGTACACTCTGATCATCTTCAGGAGAATGTTTCCAGGGTGGTCTAGTTTCCAGAATCAACTACACAGCACAGAATGAGCTGTCCTGAATTACCAGTCTAATAATCTGGTCACTGCATTTATGTGGGAGTGTTGTGTCTACATTTTGAGCCCGCATGCAAAACTGCTTCATCCAATGATCTTGCGGGAATATGCACAAATTGTGTGTGCATAAGCTCAACGCTACGTACCACACATATTGTCCAATTAACCCTCCTACTCTAGCTGCACTTTAGTGGGAAGTTGCTATAGAGGTCAAAACCAGTCAACTGCCCGTTTGGACCGTTGATCCACATGTGCACACAGGGGCATTTTTGACTGGTTTTTACTGTCATTTTGACCACCCTGAACAATGCCAGACAATGGGCCGAATAAATAAAAAGTAGCATTTGCTTACAAGAAGAAGCACCTAGAAAAAGCAATTGCTTACCAAGCAGAAGCAAAAGCAAAAGCAATTGCTTAAAAACGTATAAATAACAATTTGCTTTGACTAATAGCTTTTTCTTTATCTTGCCTAGTAAATACTTAGGTCAACAACAATAGCGGTATTCATTCCTGAACATTGAATGAAGGAAAGTTCTTGCGATTTATGAATTCATACCCGAACTGTCCACTTGGCTTATCAATACGTACATGAGTGCCCTCGATGGCCCCAAGCGTAAAGGGAAAACCGAGCTTATCAGCCCACCGTTGCTTTGCGTCCGTCAGATCAGCATTAGACACAGGAAATTTTATCCATGTTGGGCATTGGGCAGATATGCGGTCCAAAGTACTTGCAACGTATGTACTTACAGTGGGCTGGGTTATCCCCATCACCTCTGCTACTGAGGTCTGGTAGCCTGGATCTGCTAAATAACGCAAAGTTGTCTCCATGCGCTCCACTGGTGACAAGCATCCACCACGTGTCTCATGCCTTTCGGGCAGAAATGTTTGTGCAAGCCACTCAACATTTTCCTTATCAAATCGAAACAATTTTAGATAGGTGCCAGGAGATGTCTCAGCACGATTAATCCTGTTCTTATACACCTTGGGACCTTCTCTTGCATGCATGAACTGGTGCTCACAGTTAAGCATGAAGGCGTGAGTAAAAGATCAAGCTGGTATGGAGGAGCTTGCAAAACTACGAACAAATGCTTCTGGTTATAAGTAAAAGATAGGTTTTATTTATATGTTTTCAAGCATTTGCTAATTTGTAAAGCATTTGCTTACAAGAAACGAGCTTGTGCTTATGCTTATAAGCAGAAGCTTTTGCTGATGAGCAATTACTTAGTTTTATTTATAAATATTCAAGAAAAAGCCTAGAAAAAGCAAATGCTACTTTTTATTTATTCGGCGCAATGCTTTCACCAGTCAAAAACGGATGACTCATTTTGACCTGTAAATGTACTTATTACACGTAAGGTTTGACAGTGTTTGACTTTTTAAGTGCACTAGATATACCTTGGCAAGTATATCAACATTTTGACTGTTTTTTACCCTTGTAGTAGCAATAATAATAATAATAATAATGTATAGATTTATATAGAGCACGTATCCACCAACTAAGTGGCGCTCAAGGCGCATTATATTATTATCCCTGCTCATAAGGCTCATAAGGCTCATAAATCATTCCTGAAACCATCTCAGCTCCCTGGGGAGTATACAGCTCAATTGCTGCCATTTCTAGCGCATAGAGAGCAAACCATCTCTGCCTTCACAGGTACCCATTTAACCCCTGGGTGGAGAGAAGCAATTATGGTTAAGTGTCTTGCTCAAGGACACAGGTGTCACGGCCGGGGCTCGAACCCACACTCTGCTGCTGGCAACACCAGAACTTGAGTTCAGTGCGCTAGACCACTCGGCCACGACACTCCACTTTTAGGTGCATTATACAACACGGGACCCTACGGCTACGTCCCATCCGAAGGACGAAGCAATTATGGTTAAGTACCTTGCTCAAGGATACAAGTGTCACGACCGGGGCTCGAACCCACACCCTGCTGCTGGCAACACCAGAACTTGAGTTCGGTGCGCTAGACCGCTCGGCCACGACACTCCAAGAGGGTTAATGATGCAGGGAAACTATATACACAGCGCCCTCAACATGTCATGCAAGGAGCATACAGCAGGTGTGGTTACGTGCCACTGATCAATAGCCCAATTGCAATTGACCAATCAACAGTTGTCATTCAAAATCCCTTATTTAAACCAATAAGATTTGTTTGAGCGGCCGTTTGCGCGCTGCATGTAAAATAAGCACAATTAATAAGAAATAAGTCATTATCTCTGACATCCGTGATGCATATATAGAACAAGTACAAATAGATGCATACTTAAAGCATGCATCTATTTGTACATTGTTTTATACACACACAGATTGGATTTGTCTGAATTTTGTCCAGGGGAGCATGGCATGAATTGTTCAATGATTGCATTCGTGTACATACCTGATCCTGCAACTGTTTCATGTGGTGTCCCTGATGCTGTTTGTCTTTATCAAGCTCATTCTGGCTCTGGAAAGAGAACAGCATGAAAAATCTATAAAAAAAACAAAAAAACCAACCCTTTCCATGCCTTCAGCACTGACTAATGTCATCTTCGCATTTCAATTCTTAGAAATACGACAATATGTTATTCATAAATAAGGGGTATGTCTATGTTTTGATAGAACTGTAGAAGTATTGTAGTTGCTCAGTGAGTCGATCATTGTCCAGTTATTATGTCAAATAAGGCTTTTATCGAGATTATTATTTGTATCATTATGGAGTAGTTCAAGAAAACTTCACCAGATGAATTACACTTGAATACACTGATCTAACCTGCCAATCAAATGGCATGGATTAACCCAATCCTGTTGGTAAGTGTGACATCATTCTAACACAAACCACGTCCACTTCGCTCGGGCTGGCTCCAACGATCATCACAAGAGCATTGGAAATGCATTGACCACACTTTTCTTTAAGGATTTACGCAAGGAATTAGAAAGCTCGGGACTCAAAATCTTATTAACAAGGTCAATTTCTGCCTCAAGAATCGCTTTTGAATGTTAAAAATCAATGAATATATGTTAAATTACACACAACGGTATGCCGGCTTTGGAACCGGAAGTAGAGAAAAGAATGCGCGTACTACCAATGCACATGCGTATTATGTATCGACTTAACAGTGTCGTGGCTGAGCGGTCTAGCTTACCGGACTCAAGTTCTGGCGTTAGCAGCAGAATGTGGGTTCGAATCCCGGTCGTGACACTTGTGTCCTTGAGCAAGACACTTAACCATAATTGCTTATACATATACAGGCAGAGGCAGTTTAACAACTGCCTTGTTCTGGACTAGTTACCCCTCCCAGTCCTATTCGCACCGTGAAGAGGCTGGTTATTAACTTATCTTGTTTCGGTGCGAGGGGCTGGTTCTTCAGTGTGGAGTTGTTGTAACAACAACAGGATAGGAATAAGCATTTATTTCCATACATAAATTGTCATGAATAATCCATCACAGGGTACATACAATCCCAACATTCAACGATTACTGACAACACTATTTAACAGACGATTTGTTTTACATTACTTTCTTAGTTTGTATATAAACTGATTTACCTTTCTGGCTAGCTCCAAATTAGCATCTGAGATAGACAACTTCCTAAGCGCTTCTGTGAGTTCCTGAATTGAAAAAAAAAAATAAAATCATAAATGTTTATATTAAGAATTCTCTCAATCCCAGATTGAATGGAAAAGAGTAAGTTAATGCACTAGCGATATCTGTGCCAGATTCTGTGGAAGCCAGCAGTGTATTGTAATGAGACAGATGCTGGTATCATTGCATTTTTTTGGGGGTGGGGGACGGCCAGATTTTTGAAAAAAGCATGGAGATCCGCAGAGACGTTGAATGACTGATAATTGCTGACTTCTTATGTTTACGAAGTGAAGATTTTTGGCTCCACAAACCTGTTGGTTCTGTCTGATTTCCTGGTCCCTGAAACTCCGGTTATGCTCCGATCGTTGCAGCTCCTCCTTGAGTCTGGAGATGTTCTCGGATGAGGTTGACATCCTCTCCTCCCACATTGTGCGCGTCTGTGAGGTCAAACATAAAAACAATTATCAAACTACAATACATATCTTGGGCACCCCAGACGCATCAGCGAGGCCATCGAGATCGTTAAACACAATACTGTTCCACAGGACATCAGTTTCTACATCAGCGATATTTGGCGACCACTACTACGGACTGAAGGATCTTCTATATCCAAAGTCCATAACCCACCCCAGACTGAGGGATCTCCTATATCCTAAGTCAACCACCCTTCATCCCCCTGTGCTTGTTAACAACTGATTCGGTTCAGTGAGCACACACTCCTCTCCTCCACTCCTAGTCTCAACAGTTCCCGCCTGCACGCCTCAACGCACTAATCCTCCAGCATCCAGTCATCACGTGATAGCCTACTTAAGCAGCAGCATTTCCCAGAGTCCGGCATTCTCCTGAAGACGATCAGAGCATACTGCGAGTTTATGTGTTTCTTTATTTTTCCCATTGGAAATCCAATAGAAATTCATATGCAAGAATTGTTGATTTGTGGGCGGTTCCTTTTAAACGATGGCCAATCCAGACCCCCTTTGATCCCACACACAATGCACGCACACAATGTACGCATATATGAAAGACATCGATCGCAGCCAAGCAGTTGCTGGGCCAACCAACAACCAATGAGAATAAGTCTTTCGTTTTTAAATTTGACATAATGAGCTACGCCTTGAGTACAGAAGGATCAAGGCTCATCGCCTGAATGGTCACTGTCTGTATGTACATACACATAGAGTGTGTATGTACATGTGTATATGAATTCATGCACTGTGTGTGCAATGGCTGCAACAGGGTTTTCAGATAGCTAAGTGGAGCAGAATTATGCGACCAAACTGTTCCTGATGCACCTTAAGTCAAGGCTACCTTTGGTCTAGAGAACGAAGCCCCCTGAACCTCCTGGATGTTTAATTTTGGAGGATTTAGAGACTCTCCACATCCCCACAAACAAGAAACTAAAGGATTGGACACAAGAAGATTTTGAGGCAAAGGGAGATTTGTAAAAAATCCTGAAATCAGGAAAAAATTCATGAGAAATTACAGGCCTGTTGAAAAGAAAAGGGTTGAAATGGATGTTTCCAAAAGCCAAAGCCTGGTGATAAAAAAAAACTTCAAAAACACATTGTGTACATACACCCATCACAACTTCTAAGTTCCCCCTAATATTTTTTAGAATATCTCAACAAGTATTGCATGAATTTTAAAAGTTCAAAAAGCAAATGACAGAATGACATGTTCTACACAGCTCGTAATGAAATAGTTGAAATTCAATCATGCATGCACGATTGACAGTGATTTGAATGAAAATTCAGCTGAAAAAAAAGTTGCAGTACAAAGCATTGCTTCAATGGCATGTTACACATATAGTTTTCTGTAAGAACTCATGCATCAATAACAATGGTATTGATGGCTGTTTCATAATAAGAAAATAATATTCAAAGAGCAACATGCAATATGCATGTCCATTGTTTTAGAAGGGTAGAGCAAGAGTTAATATGGAATTGGTCCTCCATTATTCTCCATAACTGAGTTCTTACAGAAAACTATATGTGTAACATGCCCTTGAAGCAATGCTTTGTACTGCAACTTTTTTTCAGCTGAATTTTCATTCAAATCACTGTCAATTGTGCATGCATGATTGAATTTCAACCATTTCATTACGAGCTGTGTAGAACATGTCATTCTGTCATTTGCTTTTTGAATTTTTAAAATTCATGCAATACTTGTTGAGATATTCTAAAAATATTAGGGGGAACTTAGAAGTTGTGATGGGTGTATTGTCCTCTTGTCAAAATCTGGTCGTGGAGAACAAACCAAAATGGGTACATATAACCAACCACTCTCTCCCACAGTGCATTGACCCCATGGCCATCTCATCCTGCTATTAGACAATTTGCATATCCAAGAATCTTGGATATTATAATTTGGTGCATTGCAATGGATGAGTTGAGCCAAATACACAATATTGGCCCAGTCCATGGCCATATGAGGGCGCCATCACATATGATACAGGGCTTTGTGGAGGGCATTTTGTATTGTAAGCATTGGACGGCCATGAGTGACCAAAATTTTTTAAACATGGTTAACAAGGTCTGCCCACAATTAAACATTTCACACCAGTATTTGAGAGGAATATATCTTGGTAAAGTATGTTGATTTTATCAGTGTTTTTAGCTGTTTTGCAGCGAAGCGCAGCGAAACAGCTGTTGTTTTTGTTAAAGTTTTTTTTCTTTCTTTTTTTTCTTTTTCTTTTTCAGCGCTTTCCGTACCGGAAGTGCATGCACAGGCCTGTGAGTGGGGTTTGATAAAAAACGAGGAAAAAAGAGGAGAACCTAAAAAAGACCCGGTGTCAATGGAGAACATCGTGAGGATGGGGATCCACCGACTTTCTGAAGCTTTCTGATGGTATCGCCTAATTTCTGTTTGTGTCCATCGTGATCTACGGTGTATTCCATCCAGGACCAATTCCACGGATTAGTAAGTTCCTTGCTCCTTTTATCATCGTCGGTGTCAAATTCTGATTGTCTTTGGACTATCACGCATTTGTGCTGCACCATAGATCCGGACATCTTGGCGATTCAATACAACAAAACCATTCAACCATTGAAAAAATGTCGAACTCGCAAGTACTAAGTAGTAATCATGCACGTGTCACGTGGTACACATGGACGTAGAATACAAAATGGTGGTTGTTGTGGTGTGTCAGCGTGTTGTTGGGCACGTATAATTCTTGGCTCGGCCGGAAATAACACGCAAGTCTATGAGGAATTGACCGCAGCCGCTAGCTATTGGCTTCCGTAGGCACACTTTCCAGCCATAGCCAGCAGTAGGACACAGCCGAAATACGGTGTGACGATCAGCTATACCGCTGGTTCGTGCGCTCTATATCCAACAGGCAGTATCTGGTGTGGGAACCAACGCACGGATCGCCGATCGAGATCGAGATCCGCGTGAAACAATAATTACACGCAATGCGCAATTTACAACAAAATAAAAAACGGAATTTTTTTTTCGGGCGGATTTAAAAAAAAGCGGAAATTAAAATCGGGAGAGGAAATGAAAAAAGCGGAAATCCGCTAAAACGTGGAGATTTCACAGGCCTGATTGCAATAACACATGTTTCATTCTGAACGCCTTTTTGCAGTGTTCCATAAATGCGATTGCAATGAAACTTAAGGGGACCAAAGGCAATAGTGCAATAGTGTGCATATTGCAATGACGTCATAATGACATCATCAGGTGTCAAGTTACACTAAATCAAAGATTAATAATGAAAAAACATTAAAAAATTAATAACTCCTGAACCACATATGCTATCAATTTCATCTATGTGGCATATTGTAGGTCGTTACCCTCCGTATTTTGTGCACAGATATGACCCATTTGACCTTAGCTTCCGGTCCAAACCGGAAGTTCAAGTTTAAAGAGCTCTACAGCCAATATGATAAAAAATAATGCTATGATTTCTGTGTATGTAATCATCAGTAGGGTGTACTCTTTTGGATAGTAGGTTTGATAATAATAATAATAATAATAATGTATAGATTTATATAGCGCACGTATCCACCAACTAAGTGGCGCTCAAGGCGCATTATATTATTATCCCTGCTCATAAGGCTCATAAATCATTCCTGAAACCATCTCAGCTCCCTGGGGAGTATACAGCTCAATTGCTGCCATTTCTAGGCATATAGAGCAAACCATCTCTGCCTTCACAGGTACCCATTTAACCCCTGGGTGGAGAGAAGCAATTATGGTTAAGTGTCTTGCTCAAGGACACAGGTGTCACGGCCGGGCTCGAACCCACACTCTGCTGCTGGCAACACCAGAACTTGAGTTCAGTCGCTAGACCGCACGACAATCCACTTTACGTGCATTATACAACACACGGGACCTCTGACTTTACGTCCCATCCGAAGGACGAAGCAATTACGGTTAAGTACCTTGCTCAAGGACACAAGTGTCACGACCGGGGCTCGAACCCACACCCTGCTGCTGGCAACACCAGAACTTGAGTTCGGTGCGCTAGACCGCTCGGCCACGACACTCCATATGATGACGTCATCATATGCAAGAGCGCCCTCTAGCGACAGGTTTAAAAAGACGTTATTTTCACTTGTACACTTGCCAATGTCACATTACCACAAATGATATGTCATATTGTAGCTTATGAATCAACTTAAATATCAAAACAAATTACGTCATTATGACGTCATCAGGTGTCAAGTTACACTAAGTTAAAGATTAATATTGAAAAACTATTAAAAAATTTATAACTTTTGAACCACAATAGCTATAATTATGATCTTTGAGCCATATTGTAGGTCGTTACCCACTTGACAATTCGTGCAAATATGACCTTATTGTGACGTTTGCTTCTGGTCGAAACCAGAAGTTCAAATATAGCAATGTTGTTAGAGCTCTACAGATACCGTGTGCTGCAAAGAGAAAACAATTACACACGGCTGGCTCCGAGTTTTGCATGAAATAGCGCCCTCTTCTGGTTGAAGATCGAGTTCTAATGGTGTTCGTCATTGTATTGGTTACAACAATTTTTTGTCATGTAATTACACTCAAGCCACCTCCTTTTAATAGTGTTTGTTCTTTCCTTTAAAACCCCTTTCGAATACCCATTTAATTGCTAAGTTTCAATAAATCAAGGAGCTATGTTCAACGACTTTGTAATATCTTTCTTGTTGGTTTAGATTTAAATTTTATATTAAAAAATATCATAACTCAGTTACACTTTTGATTTTTACAAAATGTACATCATCAGAAGTAAGTGTATTGGTGATGCAGGTATGACTTAAAATTGACCTTTATTTCAGGTCCAAACCAGAAGTTGAAATTTCCAAAATATTTCTCAAAAACATTTTTTTTGTTTTGTTCTGTTCCGTTTGGTATGAAAAATAATGGCTATTTGAAAAAATAGACTGCTTCAACGAGCCCCTTTCTTTGTTGAAAGTCAAAAGGTTTACAAAACTCATTTGTGCGCCATTTACTCGAAGATGTGACATGCAGTTTATGTGTTTACAATAGACCCAAATCCTGATGACGTGGCTGGTTAACCGCATTGCTTAAGTTCCCCGATCCCCTCCCCAATTGTGTCATCTTGTAGCTAATTATTTGTATCACAATCCATTCAATGATGTCATAACATTTCAAAAGTCCTCACGGCTCAAAGTGGAAGTTAATATGATAAAAAATAGCGAAACAGCTGGGTATTCGTTCACGAATACAATTGAGCTCTAGTTTACTAATTACAGTTTGGCAACCGTAACTATGACTGTAATGTAGGAAAGTTAGTATCACTGGTTAACCGTTGCCATGCGCTACTGGCTCCATTCTAGTATTAACGGTTACCAGGGAAGAGTTTTCACTTTGACAATTTGTGACAAAATGGCCCGCTGAGATCTCCTTTTTTCAGGTAGAAAAACTCTTCATACTAATAATAATAAGTGCAAGAGGTTAAAAAACATAGGAAAAGGTATGAGATTTGGAAAGTAATTAATTCAGCATTGAGAATTTCTGGTTTGCATGTAAAATGACTTTACTTTAATAATCATTCAAGCAACACCGCCGCGACCGTACTCTTGTGATATGTTTGTACAGTAAAGAGGCTGCAAATGGAACTGCATAAAGCCTGGAGCTGAAGTACATTTCACCACTAGAGGGCTACGATATGCACGAGGTGAACAGCCTGATGCAATGATTATACACCCCACCCTCTGGATAGTGTGTGTTGCAGTAAGTGGAAGTCGGGGTACAAGACCAATTGCAATGATCAATCGCCACACTGCACGAAAACTTTGCGCGGTCTGGTGGTACGAGTATCGGAGCGAGATATACCCACCCGGTTGTTCTCAGCCTGTAGTGTCTTGAGGGTGTTACTGAACTTCTCTTGCGCCTCCATCATGTCTTTGTCCCTCTGCGTCTTCTCCTGCTGGGCGGTGTCCAAGGAGCGACGCAGCTTGGCAATCTCATTCTGGGCGTCGTTCAATCTGAGGGAGAATCAAACACGAAAAGGTTATGAAGAAATTCCAAGTAAAACACAGAATGAAATACAGCGTTTGAATTTGAACATGGGGAAATTCTCTTTAATGGAATTTTGCAAAATTTCCTTGCAGAATCAAACTGAAGATATTGAGCGATATCATTGAATGCATGTTTGAATAAAAAAGCAAATGAATACAAATTTGACACAGAATTCTATAAGCACATGCATCCAGAGAAGCATTCTGCAAGGCATTTTTGACAATCAAAGAGTGTACAGCCATGCAAAGTATAAACTCCATCCAGCCGTGCTTTTCTGCTTGATGGGGGGGGGGGGTAAATCCATATTTAACCCTGCTACACATGGAGGCCACTCCGATCCACTAAATTTTCAATATGTTCTTCACCAACCTTTAGTACATACAAGCCTGCTGTCCTTTCCAAGTAATCTAACAAAATCAACTGTGTGCCACCCAAGGCCACTGTAAATGTTTGAACATATTAATATGGCCTGCAGTGTATCAATGGGAGACCACCTTACCCTGCAATCTCAGTGGTGTGACAGTGCACAGAAGGGTAACCATAGGAGGCCACTGGCAACAGCTAATTGGCTTGGAGTGGCCTGAATGGGTTGTTTCAAAAAATTGCACTGATTGTAGGAGGGTTAACAATATTTTGGGATTATTTTTGTATCAGGCGTCAATGTTAACCGCGGCCACTTCGGCCATTACCGTGGTTGGCCATAATCCCACTTTGGTTGGCCTTGAAATTTTGAGGTAGCTAAGGCCAAAGTGGTCAAGCAATCTCAGTCCTTAAGGTCAAGGCCTGGTGTATAATCATGATAATATGACTAATGTATACTGGTATAGGTGGCAGGTACATGTATGTGAATGGCATATTCTTCATGGTGATGTAATTAATTACCTTTCAACCATGCCTTCCATTCTTGCAGCGATCTTGTAATTATCTTCCTGCAAGGCAAATAATTAATTGTATGAATCAATCAAAGCAGTCAAAAACACATATTATTATTATACAGTAAACACTACTATAATGACCACCATTATACCAAACATTGACTCTTGACCCCTGTATAGTCAGAACTTAACCCCAACCTTCCCAAATCCTCCAAAATCCTCTTTGCTAAAGTGAAGGATTTTGGAGGATTGAGGTTATATCCTCTTTGCTAAAGTGAAGGATTTTGGAGGATTGAGGTTATTAGGCATACTTGCCTTTCCATGGTACATGTACATCCATGTTTGTTTTAGTGATTGCAAGGTCAGTGCTTGGGTCAGTGGACAGGGTTTATTGCTCCATGCACGCAGGGAGGGTCCCTGGCCATGTACATGTATCACAGATTAGAAACACATGTGTGCATACATGTCGTGTGCTTGCTTTACTACTGAAGGATTTTGGAGGATTCAGGTTATGTGTAAGCAAATGGGCCTAGGGAGCTAGGGCTAATATAACACTACTTCTGTCAGGGGAAAACATTTATACACATTCACTTATGCAAGAATTCCATTAATTTTCCATATTTGAGGCTACCCTAAGTATTGTACATGTGTTATTAAACTTATGTCCCCCTCCTCCCTAACATACAGCACTGCTGGGTACTGATGCAGTTATGGCTATAGTCCCTGCCCACCCTTAGCAATGCTGAAAACCTGGTAATGTCAACTACATTTAAGTACCTGACTGACATATTAACAGTATTTTTTATTTATTAAAAATAAAATTATGCTAACTCCCTAGGCCCATTTGCTTACACATAACCTGAATCCTTCCTAACTCCCTAGGCCCATTTGCTTACACATAACCTGAATCCTCCCTAACTCCCTAGGCCCATTTGCTTACACATAACCTGAATCCTTCCTAACTCCCTAGGCCCATTTGCTTACACATAACCTGAATCCTTCCTAACTCCCTAGGCCCATTTGCTTACACATAACCTGAATCCTTCCTAACTCCCTAGGCCCATTTGCTTACACATAACCTGAATCCTTCCTAACTCCCTAGGCCCATTTGCTTACACATAACCTGAATCCTTCTTAACTCCCTTGGCCCATTTACTTACACATAACCTGAATCCTTCCTAACTCCCTAGGCCCATTTGCTTACACATAACCTGAATCCTTCCTAACTCCCTAGGCCCATTTGCTTACACATAACCTGAATCCTTCCTAACTCCCTAGGCCCATTTGCTTACACATAACCTGAATCCTCACAAGTCATGGAAAGACTTAACCCTATTCTGTTGGTAAGTGTGACATAATTCCAACATAAACCACACCCACTTCGCACGTGCTGATTCCAACAATCATCAGAAGCCCATTGGAAATGCAATGACCACCCTTTTCTTAAAGGATTTACGCAAGAAATTAGAAAGCTTGAGGCTTGCATTTAACATATCGTCGCAGTTTTCACGAAGTGACGGATTGCTAAAAAAAAAAAATCGTATTTTTTTGGGAAAATGAGTTTAGTCAATATTTGGACTTCAAATACTGTTACCTTTAGTTTTAATCCTCAAAACTATCTAGTTTTCTAATTAAAGTAATGAAGTTTTTGTAAAAAAAGTCAACTGTGGTTTTAAGTTTTCACAAAGTGACCGATCGCAGCCTTGTGCATGTATTACTGCATGTATTTTATGCGAACGGCATGTTTTTAAGTTTTCACGAAGTGACACAATTCGATCACGCCACACGTGTGTTCCTCGAAGTTGACACGTGTCCCTATACTAATGCACGGGAAATGTCAGTTCGTGAAAACTTGACAACAGCGTGTGCAGTTTTCACGAAGTGACTGTTTGGTTTATAAGTTTGTTACTCATTTATAGTTATTTTCCTCTACAAAACAAATACAGTTACGTATCATTTGAGATTTCAGCTTTCTAACAAAGTAAAAATTAATGATCATCGAGATTAAAATGACATTGAAACCGCGGTTTTAAAACTTGACCAACTTCAATCGCTTATATCTCAGATTGCGATTTTACCACGACGTGGACGAATATGTCACTTCGTGAAAATTGCGATGATATGTGTTGTAAAGACTCAAAATCTTATTAACAAAGTCAATTTCTGCCTCAAGAATTGCTTTTGAAGGTTAAAATCAAGGAATTTGGGTTAAATTACACACAAAGGTATGCCAGCTTCGGAACCAGAAAAGAATGCGCATCTACTAATGCGTATGTGTGTTACGTATAAACTTACAAACATGATTGGTTAATCCATGCCGTTTGACTGACATGCTGGATCGGTGTATTATGCGATATTTCCCACCCCTCCCCATACCTTAACTGTATGGGGTTAACTGCACTGACGGTTACAAATTGTGTTATTAAAAATGAGTACTTGATCAATCAGTTGTACCTTTTCCTTTTGCAGGAGCGAGTCGTTTGAGTTCTGGCGCGAGTTTCTACTGTCTAATTCTCTCTGCAGAGATGCAAGCTGGTTACTGCGCTCCATGAGGGAGGTACTGGTGACCTGAAGCTGTTATGCAACCAGCGGTAACGAGAGGAGAGGTGAAGTGGCGGGCGATGATAAAGAGAAATGATCGGTGAGATGGATCAGAACCGACAAGATGAAGAAGGAGGGGGGGGGTACAATTACAGCGAGGGGAAAGAAGGAAAGAGACGGCAAAGAATACCTGTTTAATTGATTGTTGCAAAAACTGAAATGTTATTATGAAAGATTTTAGTTGAGGCTTAGTCTTGGTTCAAGACTGTGTTTGTGTGTTTTTGATACACGATCCCACAGCGCTACACGAACGCTACAATCACGAACTGCTATCAAACACAGTCTCGGGAATTTCGTAGAATCTCCCCCCGAAAAAGGGGGAAACCACTACGCATGCATCAATTTGAAATTCTAGTGCCGGACTGCCGTGAAGTTGTGAAGTTGTTGATCAGTGAACACAGCAGTCTGTTGTGGGCGACGCTAGCATTTCAAATTGATGCATGCGTAGTGGTTTCCCCCCGTTTTCGGGGGGTGATTCTACGAAATTCCCAAAACTGTGTTTGATAGCGGTTTGTGGGCAGTAGCGGTTCGTGATTCGATTGTAGCGATTCTCGATTGTAGCAGTTTGTGATTGTAGCGGTTTGTGTAGTCTATCGTGCAGCGTGCGGCGACGGATCGTGTATCAAAAACGTACAAATACAGTCTTGAACCAAGACTAGTTGAGGCTTTGCATGGTGGCATATAAGTAAGACTAATTGCGGTGACACCATGTGGAATCTCTATTGAGTAGTAATTAGTTCTGAAAAGAACTGGAGGTACAACTCGACGTTTCGATCAGTATGCTCTGATCGTCCTCAGGAGAATGCCGGACTCTGGAAAATGCTGCTGCTTAAGTAGACTGCTGGAGGATTAGTTCGTTGAGGCGCGCAGGCAGGAACTGTTGAGACTAGGATCCTAGGGGTTGGGGGAGAGGAGTGTGTGCTCACTGAACTGAATCAGTTGTTAACAAGCATAGAGGGATGGAGGGTGGTTGACTTAGGATATAGGAGATCCCTCAGTCTGGGGTGGGTTATGGACTTTGGATATAGAAGATCCTTCAGTCCGTAGTAATGGTCGCCATATCATTATTGGTGTGGTTTGCCATTTGCCGTTACATCTCAACTATTGCTATTAAGTGAGATTGTGATGAGAACGGCACTGTCTTCTCTTTCGTTTGACTAGCCTGCCCTAGTCGACGTGAGGAGAAGGTTAATATTTTATGATTGCCTCAACATTATTGCAGGTTTACTTTCCCGAGGGCAGGACAAAGTGAAAGTCCCCAAACCTTTTTATAATCGTTATTAAATAAAGACTTTAACTGCACAAAACGTTTTGAAAAATGTAGCTCTCGGATTGCTCTATTCCATAAAATTATAATATAGCATGTGATTTTCCAATTTTATGCACATATCAAAGAGAACAAAAAGTGCCATGTAACAATTTTCATTTAGACACTGTTAAAATAAATACAAAAATAATTTAAAAAAATAATTTTAAGAAAGGTTACTTATAATCTAACACACTTATGATCAGCATTTTGCTGGATGAGTTATCCTACATATTTAATGCCAGTATACAATTTTGGTTAAATGTCTGTAAATGCATCCATACTTTGTACAGGGTGTGATTTGACAAAAGTAAAAAATCCTGAAAAATGGATGGCGGGCCTGGGTCTCCCTTTGGTCTAGAGGACAAAGCCCCCCTGAACCTCCTGTGGGTAGCAGGCCTGGGTCTCCCTTTGGTCTAGAGGACAAAGCCCCCCTGAACCTCCTGTGGGTAGCGGGCCTGGGTCTCCCTTAGGTCTAGAGGACAAAGCCCCCCTGAACCTCCTGTGGGTAGCGGGCCTGGGTCTCCCTTAGGCCTAGAGGACAAAGCCCCCCTGAACCTCCTGTGGGTAGCGGGCCTGGGTCTCCCTTAGGTCTAGAGGACAAAGCCCCCTGAACCTCCTGTGGGTAGCGGGCCTGGGTCTCCCTTAGGTCTAGAGGACAAAGCCCCCTGAACCTCCTGTGGGTAGCGGGCCTGGGTCTCCCTTTGGTCTAGAGGACAATGCCCCCCTGAACCTCCTGTGGGTAGCGGGCCTGGGTTTCCCTTTGGTCTAGAGGACAAAGCCCCCTGAACCTCCTGTGGGTAGCGGGCCTGGGTTTCCCTTTGGTCTAGAGGACAAAGCCCCCTGAACCTCCTGTGGGTAGCGGGCCTGGGTCTCCCTTTGGTCTAGAGGACAAAGCCCCCTGAACCTCCTGTGGGTAGCGGGCCTGGGTCTCCCTTTGGTCTAGAGGACAAAGCCCCTTGAACATTCTGGATGTTTAATTTTGGAGGATGCACAGACTCTCCACATCCCCACAAACAAGAAACTAGAGGTTTGGACACGATACAGGCTACTTCTCTCTTTCCTTAGTGGCTACTTCTCTTCTTTCAAGAAAATTTTGAGGCAAAGGGAGATTTGTAAAAAAAAAATCCTGAAATCAGGAAAAATCCTGAGAAATCACCGGCTTGTTTATAAGAATCAAGAGATATGTATAGCAACCAACCTGTGTAAGTATCAGCTTATTTCATTGTGTCGTTAACAAGGAAATAGTGCAAACGCATTCAGATTGTTTGCACTCATTCCAACATGGAAGTTGAAAATTCTTTTTAAAAATAAGTTGATCCAGAAATATTTCAAGGGACGTTTGATACCATCATCAACTTTACACCAAGTAAAATATCTGTTTATTTATATTTGTTGAGAATACCAATAGTGTATAGGGGCCTTTAAGATAGATAGTTTTAAATAATAACAAGATTAACCCTCCTACTATAGCTGCACTTTAGTGGCAAGTAGCTATAGAGGTCAAAATCAGTCAGGCACACTTATGACACTCTTGGGAGTTTTTCGTGGGGGAGCCTGGGGGGGGGGGGGGGGCGCTTTAAATTTGTGGGGGAGGGGACGCATCCCCAGGCCCCTGTGGCAACGCCGCTGTGTACATACTGCATTATACTGTCTTTTATCTTTAGATTTTAACAAATTTCTATTTTTGATATATATATACATATATATTGCAATTTATAATTGTAATATCAGTGGTTCTGGGTATGAAGGCCCCCGGGCCACAGTTATTTAGTTAACTTTTTCATGCCCTGGCATGTTCCACTGGTAATGCTCTGTTTTGTATATTGTCTCATGTTTGTTGTGTTTTATGCCGAATAAATAATAATAATAATAATAATAACTGCCTGTTTTGACTGTTGACCCACGTGTGCACACACAGGGGCATTTTGACTGGTTTTTACTGTCATTTTGACCACCCTGAACAATACCAGACAATGCTTTTACCAGTCAAAAACAGTCGACTCATTTTGACCTGTAAATGTACTTACTACACAGTAAGGTTTGACAGTGTTTGACTTTTAAGTGCACTAGATATACTGTGGCAAGTATATCAATATTTGGACTGATTTTGACCCTTGTAGTAGCAGGAGGGTTAATACAAATAATTGATATTTTTATTTTGCTATTTGTTGTCCAGGATAATGGTTCCAGAACAATTCAAACCTTGTGTGTGACCAAGTTGCAATTTAATTCTGCATGCAGTGGATTAGGGTTAGGAGAATGAGGTAGGCATTAGGGCTAGTGTGAGTCAACTTAATATCAGGGATGCAAGTTAAAGATGTATCATGCAGTTTTTCTTTTAACCAGCAATTATCCGGACATTTTGGTTTTAATCAAAAAATTGCTAAAAAATAAAAAATAATAACAGGTATAACATGAAAGTTTTGAAGCTTTGCATGATGGAGTGTTGTTATTTGTCCGGGTTAACGGAGAAGGGCCAAAGTCATGGTACAGCCAAGCCTTTGAGAAGCCCGGCCAGGCCTGGGCTACCTGGCCTCCTAATTGTCTTTTGTGAGTCCTAATCCTGTAACAATACAGTACCTGCCAATCAACATAACCTGGGCTTCTGGAGGGTCTAGCCCAGGCAAGCAGAGCTCATTATATACGCCAATAGGCAGGGGAAAAAAAGCCTGGGCCTGGCCGGGCTTCTCAAAGGCTTGGCTGTACCATGACTTTGGCCCTTGTCCCTAAATCTGAACTATCGCTAAGTGAGATTATGGTTCTGCCAGAGGCCATAGAGGTCTCTTGGGTGATTTCCTCATGCCGACTAGCCTGCTCTGGTTTAGGAGACTGGAGACTGCGACTAGAGGATGCTTAGTCGAAATATAGAGAAGATCAATACAGGTCTTATCAGAATCACAATCTCAGTTAGGGATAGTTGAAACCATATGGTGCTACCGCATACCGAACCGAGAATTACAAATCAATTCTTATACTACTCAAAACAATTTAGGGAACACCGGATTTTTAACATCAAATAGGTTTGAAATGTCCCATGAACCGGGATTTTCATTTGCAACCCCCTCTCTCTTTCAGTAGTCATGTCATGAAATGTGTAATCACTACATGCATCCTTTATCATCTGTTTCATTGTGCGGTTGTTTCTCATCAATTCTGTGAAACATTGTGTTTATCTGAAATAAATGATCTTGCTTTAACTGAGATTATTCCGGTGTTCCCTAAATTGTTTTGAGTAGTATATATAGCGCATATCACCGTGAGGTCCATACACACTATCTGAGAAAGGAAGCAAAAACAAAAACTACTTTGAAACTTTAACAAGAATTTAGTTCCTAGATGAATTTATGATAGAACCCACCATAAATTCACGATGGGATAATATTTACTGTAAAACTTCGCTTGCGACATTTATTCTGTGAAATCATGTCATTTGAAAGTATGTGTTATCCTTTCCTCAATAAAATGTTCCGATGAAGAAATGTTCCGAAGAAAATTGCCGGAAAATATGGAGAAAATAGTGAAAAAACTACGGGGGATACATCTTTAACAAAGCCCGCTGTAAAAAGCAGAGCTCACTAAGTAAAATACAATTAACAATATGCTGAAATGATCCAACTACGGAAGCAAGGATGTTAAAAAAAAAATCACCGAGCTGGACAAAAGTACAGATAGAGAGAGACTTACCTCTTTCTCCAGACTGCGGAGTTTGCTTTCCACTGTCGCGTACTTTTTGCTTGTTGCCTTAAATGAAAATGAGAGTAGTAATTAGGACAAGGATTATTTCATTATCAAAAATGACAACGAGAGTAGTAATTGAGACAAGGAATGTTTCGTGGAGGTTTTGAGACATTATCTTAAATGACAACAAGAGCAGTAATTGAGACAAGGATTATTTCGTGGAGGTATTGAGACATTATCTTAAATGACAACGAGAGTAGTAACTGAGACAAGGAATGTTTCGTGGAGGTATTTAGGCCTTATCTTAAATGACAACGAGAGTAGTAATTGAGACAAGGATTATTTCATGGAGGTATTGAGACATTATCTTAAATGACAACGAGAGTAGTAATTGAGACAAGGATTATTTCATGGAGGTATTGAGACATTATCTTAAATGACAACGAGAGTAGTAATTGAGAATAAGGATTGTTTCATGGAGGTATTGAGGTATTATCTTAAATGACAATGAGAGTAGTAATTGAGAATAAGGATTGTTTCATGGAGGTATTGAGGTATTATCTTAAATGACAATGAGAGTAGTAATTGAGACAAGGATTATTTCATGGAGGTATTGAGACATTATCTTAAATGACAATGAGAGCAGTAATTGAGAATAAGGATTGTTTCATGGAGGTATTGAGGTATTATCTTAAATGACAATGAGAGCAGTAATTGAGAATAAGGATTGTTTCATGGAGGTATTGAGGTATTATCTTAAATGACAACGAGAGTAGTAATTGAGAATAAGGATTGTTTCATGGAGGTATTGAGGTATTATCTTAAATGACAATGAGAGCAGTAATTGAGAATAAGGATTGTTTCATGGAGGTATTGAGGTATTATCTTAAATGACAATGAGAGTAGTAATTGAGAATAAGGATTGTTTCATGGAGGTATTGAGGTATTATCTTAAATGACAACGAGAGCAGTAATTGAGAATAAGGATTGTTTCATGGAGGTATTGAGGTATTATCTTAAATGACAATGAGAGTAGTAACTGAGAATAAGGATTGTTTCATGGAGGTATTGAGGTATTATCTTAAATGACAACGAGAGTAGTAATTGAGAATAAGGATTGTTTCATGGAGGTATTGAGGTATTATCTTAAATGACAACGAGAGTAGTAATTGAGAATAAGGATTGTTTCATGGAGGTATTGAGGTATTATCTTAAATGACAACGAGAGTAGTAATTGAGAATAAGGATTATTTCATGGAGGTATTGAGGTATTATCTTAAATGACAACGAGAGTAGTAACTGAGAATAAGGATTGTTTCATGGAGGTATTGAGGTATTATCTTAAATGACAATGAGAGCAGTAATTGAGAATAAGGATTGTTTCATGGAGGTATTGAGGTATTATCTTAAATGACAATGAGAGCAGTAATTGAGAATAAGGATTGTTTCATGGAGGTATTGAGGTATTATCTTAAATGACAACGAGAGTAGTAATTGAGAATAAGGATTGTTTCATGGAGGTATTGAGGTATTATCTTAAATGACAATGAGAGTAGTAATTGAGAATAAGGATTGTTTCATGGAGGTATTGAGGTATTATCTTAAATGACAACGAGAGTAGTAATTGAGAATAAGGATTGTTTCATGGAGGTATTGAGGTATTATCTTAAATGACAACGAGAGGAGTAATTGAGAATAAGGATTGTTTCATGGAGGTATTGAGGTATTATCTTAAATGACAATGAGAGCAGTAATTGAGAATAAGGATTGTTTCATGGAGGTATTGAGGTATTATCTTAAATGACAATGAGAGCAGTAATTGAGAATAAGGATTGTTTCATGGAGGTATTGAGGTATTATCTTAAATGACAACGAGAGTAGTAACTGAGAATAAGGATTGTTTCATGGAGGTATTGAGGTATTATCTTAAATGACAACGAGAGCAGTAATTGAGAATAAGGATTGTTTCATGGAGGTATTGAGGTATTATCTTAAATGACAATGAGAGTAGTAATTGAGAATAAGGATTATTTCATGGAGGTATTGAGGTATTATCTTAAATGACAATGAGAGCAGTAATTGAGAATAAGGATTGTTTCATGGAGGTATTGAGGTATTATCTTAAATGACAACGAGAGCAGTAATTGAGAATAAGGATTGTTTCATGGAGGTATTGAGGTATTATCTTAAATGACAACGAGAGTAGTAACTGAGAATAAGGATTGTTTCATGGAGGTATTGAGGTATTATCTTAAATGACAATGAGAGCAGTAATTGAGAATAAGGATTGTTTCATGGAGGTATTGAGGTATTATCTTAAATGACAGAGAGTAGTAATTGAGAATAAGGATTGTTTCATGGAGGTATTGAGGTATTATCTTAAATGACAACGAGAGCAGTAATTGAGAATAAGGATTGTTTCATGGAGGTATTGAGGTATTATCTTAAATGACAACGAGAGTAGTAATTGAGAATAAGGATTGTTTCATGGAGGTATTGAGGTATTATCTTAAATGACAACGAGAGTAGTAATTGAGAATAAGGATTGTTTCATGGAGGTATTGAGGTATTATCTTAAATGACAATGAGAGCAGTAATTGAGAATAAGGATTGTTTCATGGAGGTATTGAGGTATTATCTTAAATGACAATGAGAGTAGTAATTGAGAATAAGGATTGTTTCATGGAGGTATTGAGGTATTATCTTAAATGACAACGAGAGCAGTAATTGAGAATAAGGATTGTTTCATGGAGGTATTGAGGTATTATCTTAAATGACAATGAGAGTAGTAATTGAGAATAAGGATTGTTTCATGGAGGTATTGAGGTATTATCTTAAATGACAATGAGAGCAGTAATTGAGAATAAGGATTGTTTCATGGAGGTATTGAGGTATTATCTTAAATGACAACGAGAGTAGTAATTGAGAATAAGGATTGTTTCATGGAGGTATTGAGGTATTATCTTAAATGACAATGAGAGCAGTAATTGAGAATAAGGATTGTTTCATGGAGGTATTGAGGTATTATCTTAAATGACAATGAGAGCAGTAATTGAGAATAAGGATTGTTTCATGGAGGTATTGAGGTATTATCTTAAATGACAATGAGAGTAGTAATTGAGAATAAGGATTGTTTCATGGAGGTATTGTGGTATTATCTTAGATGACAAGCGAGGTAGTAATTGAGAATAAGGATTGTTTCATGGAGGTATTGAGGTATTATCTTAAATGACAATGAGAGCAGTAATTGAGAATAAGGATTGTTTCATGGAGGTATTGAGGTATTATCTTAAATGACAACGAGAGTAGTAATTGAGAATAAGGATTGTTTCATGGAGGTATTGAGGTATTATCTTAAATGACAACGAGAGTAGTAATTGAGAATAAGGATTGTTTCATGGAGGTATTGAGGTATTATCTTAAATGACAATGAGAGCAGTAATTGAGAATAAGGATTGTTTCATGGAGGTATTGAGGTATTATCTTAAATGACAATGAGAGTAGTAACTGAGAATAAGGATTGTTTCATGGAGGTATTGAGGTATTATCTTAAATGACAATGAGAGCAGTAATTGAGAATAAGGATTGTTTCATGGAGGTATTGAGGTATTATCTTAAATGACAATGAGAGCAGTAATTGAGACAAGGATTATTTCATGGAGGTATTGAGACATTATCTTAAATGACAACGAGAGTAGTAATTGAGACAAGGATTATTTCATGGAGGTATTGAGACATTATCTTAAATGACAACGAGAGTAGTAATTGAGACAAGGATTATTTCATGGAGGTATTGAGACATTATCTTAAATGACAATGAGAGCAGTAATTGAGAATAAGGATTATTTCATGGAGGTATTGAGGTATTATCTTAAATGACAACGAGAGTAGTAATTGAGAATAAGGATTGTTTCATGGAGGTATTGAGACATTATCTTAAATGACAATGAGAGCAGTAATTGAGAATAAGGATTATTTCATGGAGGTATTGAGGTATTATCTTAAATGACAACGAGAGTAGTAATTGAGAATAAGGATTGTTTCATGGAGGTATTGAGACATTATCTTAAATGACAACGAGAGTAGTAATTGAGAATAAGGATTGTTTCATGGAGGTATTGAGACATTATCTTAAATGACAATGAGAGCAGTAATTGAGAATAAGGATTGTTTCATGGAGGTATTGAGACATTATCTTAAATGACAATGAGAGCAGTAATTGAGAATAAGGATTATTTCATGGAGGTATTGAGGTATTATCTTAAATGACAACGAGAGTAGTAATTGAGAATAAGGATTGTTTCATGGAGGTATTTAGGCCTTATCTTAAATGACAACGAGAGTAGTAATTGAGACAAGGATTATTTCATGGAGGTATTGAGACATTATCTTAAATGACAACGAGAGTAGTAATTGAGAATAAGGATTGTTTCATGGAGGTATTGAGGTATTATCTTAAATGACAATGAGAGTAGTAATTGAGACAAGGATTATTTCATGGAGGTATTGAGACATTATCTTAAATGACAACGAGAGCAGTAATTGAGAATAAGGATTATTTCATGGAGGTATTGAGGTATTATCTTAAATGACAACGAGAGTAGTAATTGAGAATAAGGATTGTTTCATGGAGGTATTGAGGTATTATCTTAAATGACAACGAGAGTAGTAATTGAGAATAAGGATTATTTCATGGAGGTATTGAGGTATTATCTTAAATGACAACGAGAGTAGTAACTGAGAATAAGGATTGTTTCATGGAGGTATTGAGGTATTATCTTAAATGACAATGAGAGCAGTAATTGAGAATAAGGATTGTTTCATGGAGGTATTGAGGTATTATCTTAAATGACAATGAGAGCAGTAATTGAGAATAAGGATTGTTTCATGGAGGTATTGAGGTATTATCTTAAATGACAATGAGAGCAGTAATTGAGAATAAGGATTGTTTCATGGAGGTATTGAGGTATTATCTTAAATGACAATGAGAGCAGTAATTGAGAATAAGGATTGTTTCATGGAGGTATTGAGGTATTATCTTAAATGACAACGAGAGTAGTAATTGAGAATAAGGATTGTTTCATGGAGGTATTGAGGTATTATCTTAAATGACAACGAGAGTAGTAACTGAGAATAAGGATTGTTTCATGGAGGTATTGAGGTATTATCTTAAATGACAATGAGAGCAGTAATTGAGAATAAGGATTGTTTCATGGAGGTATTGAGGTATTATCTTAAATGACAACGAGAGTAGTAATTGAGAATAAGGATTGTTTCATGGAGGTATTGAGGTATTATCTTAAATGACAACGTGAGTAGTAATTGAGAATAAGGATTGTTTCATGGAGGTATTGAGGTATTATCTTAAATGACAATGAGAGTAGTAATTGAGAATAAGGATTGTTTCATGGAGGTATTGAGGTATTATCTTAAATGACAACGAGAGTAGTAATTGAGAATAAGGATTGTTTCATGGAGGTATTGAGGTATTATCTTAAATGACAATGAGAGCAGTAATTGAGAATAAGGATTGTTTCATGGAGGTATTGAGGTATTATCTTAAATGACAATGAGAGCAGTAATTGAGAATAAGGATTGTTTCATGGAGGTATTGAGGTATTATCTTAAATGACAACGAGAGTAGTAACTGAGAATAAGGATTGTTTCATGGAGGTATTGAGGTATTATCTTAAATGACAATGAGAGTAGTAATTGAGAATAAGGATTGTTTCATGGAGGTATTGAGGTATTATCTTAAATGACAATGAGAGCAGTAATTGAGAATAAGGATTGTTTCATGGAGGTATTGAGGTATTATCTTAAATGACAATGAGAGCAGTAATTGAGAATAAGGATTGTTTCATGGAGGTATTGAGGTATTATCTTAAATGACAACGAGAGTAGTAACTGAGAATAAGGATTGTTTCATGGAGGTATTGAGGTATTATCTTAAATGACAACGAGAGCAGTAATTGAGAATAAGGATTGTTTCATGGAGGTATTGAGGTATTATCTTAAATGACAACGAGAGTAGTAACTGAGAATAAGGATTGTTTCATGGAGGTATTGAGGTATTATCTTAAATGACAACGAGAGCAGTAATTGAGAATAAGGATTGTTTCATGGAGGTATTGAGGTATTATCTTAAATGACAACGAGAGTAGTAATTGAGAATAAGGATTGTTTCATGGAGGTATTGAGGTATTATCTTAAATGACAATGAGAGCAGTAATTGAGAATAAGGATTGTTTCATGGAGGTATTGAGGTATTATCTTAAATGACAACGAGTAGTAATTGAGAATAAGGATTGTTTCATGGAGGTATTGAGGTATTATCTTAAATGACAATGAGAGCAGTAATTGAGAATAAGGATTGTTTCATGGAGGTATTGAGGTATTATCTTAAATGACAATGAGAGCAGTAATTGAGAATAAGGATTGTTTCATGGAGGTATTGAGGTATTATCTTAAATGACAACGAGAGTAGTAACTGAGAATAAGGATTATTTCATGGAGGTATTGAGGTATTATCTTAAATGACAACGAGAGTAGTAATTGAGAATAAGGATTGTTTCATGGAGGTATTGAGGTATTATCTTAAATGACAATGAGAGCAGTAATTGAGAATAAGGATTGTTTCATGGAGGTATTGAGGTATTATCTTAAATGACAACGAGAGTAGTAATTGAGAATAAGGATTGTTTCATGGAGGTATTGAGGTATTATCTTAAATGACAATGAGAGCAGTAATTGAGAATAAGGATTGTTTCATGGAGGTATTGAGGTATTATCTTAAATGACAATGAGAGCAGTAATTGAGAATAAGGATTGTTTCATGGAGGTATTGAGGTATTATCTTAAATGACAATGAGAGTAGTAACTGAGAATAAGGATTGTTTCATGGAGGTATTGAGGTATTATCTTAAATGACAACGAGAGCAGTAATTGAGAATAAGGATTGTTTCATGGAGGTATTGAGGTATTATCTTAAATGACAACGAGAGCAGTAATTGAGAATAAGGATTGTTTCATGGAGGTATTGAGGTATTATCTTAAATGACAACGAGAGCAGTAATTGAGAATAAGGATTGTTTCATGGAGGTATTGAGTATTATCTTAAATGACAATGAGAGTAGTAATTTGGACAAGGAATGTTTCAGTAAAGGTTTTGAGGTATTATCAAAAAATGAAAATGAGAGTAGTAACCCGCCAGGGTCGTAGGGTCGCTGCACAGATAAATGCTGCACGAGCCGGTTCCATTTTTGAAAGTACAACTATTACTTTGAATTGAGATATTTCACCAAGTATTGTCAGAAGCTCGGTTTAATAACAGTAATAATCTATCACATGAGAATCAACATCAGATTTCGCACTAAATAAGACTCGTTTATTATAATCCTTTACTAAATATTTACTGTAAAACCATGCTTCTTATTCATTTTGAGAAATGCGTCATCTTAAAGCATTTGTTCTCCTTTCCTTCACAAAAAATAACAATGAAAAAGGAAACTGCCTGTAAAACATTGTATAAGGGTACAAAATACCATCTTCCAAAAATCACAGAAATCACTTTTACATTCACCACACTGAGGAAACGCAAATGTAGACATTTTAGGATACGTGTCTGTACTGACACGACAACATATTCCTACCTGTGAAGTATCTCGGAATGAGACAATCTCGGTTCCCAGCTTGTCTCTGCTCTGACTCCACTCATCTCTTTCTCGTTGCAATGTTCTGATCGTTTGGGGATGAAGAAGAAGAAAAAAAAAAGGAAGAAAAATTTGTAAAGACAGTTTATAAGTGCAGTCTCCGCACGGCACAAATTGCGTTCATAAAACCACGTACTGACTTGTGTCTCCTTCGCTAATTCAATTATCCTGATCAAATCAATTTACATAATTGGACAGTAACTCTGCAGCACAATGACATCAAGACAGTATAAATCATTTAAAGCCAGTATACACTATTTGTTAAACTGTCTGTAAATGCATCCATACTTTGTAAGAATCGAGAAGAGATAAAAATAAACCCGTAAAATGTTCAGCTCATTTCATTCGGACGTTAACCCTAACTCTCAAGGCCCATTTGCTTACACACAACCTGAATCCTCCCTAACTCCCTAGGCCCATTTGCTTACACATAACCTGAATCCTTCCTAACTCCCTAGGCCCATTTGCTTACACATAACCTGAATCCTTCGTAACTCCCTAGGCCCATTTGCTTACACATAACCTGAATCCTTCCTAACTCCCTAGGCCCATTTGCTTACACATAACCTGAATCCTTCCTAACTCCCTAGGCCCATTTGCTTACACATAACCTGAATCCTCCAAAATCCTTCAGTAGTAAAGCAAGCACATGACATGTATGTATGCACACATGTGTTTCTAATCTGTGATACATGTACATGGCCAGGGACCCTCCCTGCATGCATGGAGCAATAAACAGTGTCCACTGACCCAAGCACTGACCTTGCAATCACTACAACAAACATGGATGTACATGTACCATGGAAAGGCAAGTATGCCTAACAACCTCAATCCTCCAAAATCCTTCACTTTAGCAAAGAGCATGTAGCATGTAACCTCAATCCTTCAAAATCCTTCACTTTGGCAAAGAGGATTTTGGAGGATTTGGGAAGGTTAGGGTTAATGAGAAAATAGTGACAATAATAACAATAATAATAATGATTTATAAAGCGCACAAATCCACCCAAAAGTGCTCATGGCGCTGATACATAAGAACAAGATAACTTAAATACAAAAATACAAGGATACAGCAGAAAAAACCCCAGAATAACAACATTATATAAACGCTTCGTTAAAAAGATGAGTTTTAGGTTTTTCTTAAATTGGATAAGAGAAGCCGATGATTTGACATATGATGGCAATTGATTCCATAGACGTGGTGCTGCATGAGGAAAAAAGACCGATCACCCCAGGAATGATTAGATTTAGGCTCAATGAGGTGGTTTAACTAGTTTGCGTCGGTAATAAAAAAGTTTTTCTGGGCCCCTGTGCGGGTTTCTTTTCCCCCACACAAACATGTTAATGGAAGCTTCCACAGCGTGTGGCCACGTCTTCCGAGCATGTCACTGTACGCTCGGCTCGTTGCCACGTCAACCGAGCATGCATACAAATATTCCGGAGTTTCCTATGGCGTGTTTAGACGCTCTCCGATCCGTGGTGCAAAAAAAAAATTGCGTGTATACACGGCCTCCGACGCTAACTGGTTAAATTGTCAGAACAGAGTTTGCGAGGAGGATTGTAAGGTTTAGGCAAATCATCAAAACGCATTCAGATGTTGGAATGAATATGATCGTATTCATTCCAACGTGGAATTTCTGTCTCTGGATAAAAGGCATTTTATTTTTATTTCAATTTTACTCAAATGATAGCCCCGGAGACAGAAATATATCAATGGATGTTTGATACCATCATAAACGTTTTATACACCAAGTATTAGTTTCATGTAAACCTGTGACCATTTATGTTTTTTTCCGAGATGACCAATATTGTATATGTTCAGTGCGCATCGTAGCCCTCTAGCGGTGAATTTGCACCCAGTGTCTTGATAATAGCCACTTTGGCGTCGTGCGAGTGTTGTGCGTATACTTTATGTGCGTATGTTATGGTACTAAGTGCGCGTGTACTTCTACCAGCCAATGATCGCTGGAGATATTCCACACGTACGCACATCAACTGCAAAATACGCCAAACGCGACGTACTATCGCTGCCCTTTCACCCACAGTGGTCTATCAACATGTGCCCTCAACATCTCATGCACGGTGAGAATAGTGGCTTTTTAGATGCAATTATGCATGCATACGTCAAATTCCGTTGTGATATTCAATTCATCAACATTTATTTCCATCAAATAGCACAATACAACAATAAAAAGCATCAGGTATAACAAATATAAAAACGTGGTATGGAGGCATGGTCCCATCAGGTGTAACAAATATAAAAACGTGGTATGGAGGCATGGTCCCATCAGGTATAACAAATATAAAAACGTGGTATGGAGGCATGGTCCCATCAGGTATAACAAATATAAAAACGTGGTATGGAGGCATGGTCCCATCAGGTATAACAAATATAAAAACGTGGTATGGAGGCATGGTCCCATCAGGTATAACAAATATAAAAACGTGGTATGGAGGCATGGTCCCAAAAAAGCATAAGCTTGTAAAACTAAAGAGTATGTAGAAAAACCCATCCTATGAAATGAAAACTCACACTTTTTAGTAAAATGGGGGAGGAGGGTCATACGAAGGGCAACAGGGGGGTTAAGGAGGAGGTATTGGACAGAGAAAGGAATGTTCTAGGTCAGCCCTTGCCTGCAGAAGATAAGGGCATTAGCGGATCCAGAAAGGGGTGGGGCAGAGGGCATTTTCCCCCTTTTTTATTGCTGTGCATTTTAAATCTATAATACATTTTTTTCATGTGCCCCCCCCCCCCTTTTTCAAGACCCCTGGTAAGGGTCATATGATGGGAGACAGAGGGAAACGAAAGAGGACAAAGGAAAATTGGTGCTGACCTTTCTAGGTTGGCCCTCGCTTGTTGGGCCTTCTCCAGTTCTTGTGATGTGGACTGGAGTCTTCTGTCCATGGAGTCCAGCTATTAGTGAAGGAAGAATTGATTAAGGTTTCTTATTACTCCATGTAAAAAAGTGAATTGGTGATAATCCTTTGAAAAATAAGAAAGGAATTTTTCTTCTTCATCCATTACAAAAACACTGCAATGTTGTTTTGGGTGAACATGTTTGATGGTCAGTCTGGACCTGGGAACATTTTTCCATGGTAGATAATAATAATGACACTTTATAAAGAACCAATATCCCCACGAAAGACGCCCAAAGATGTTTTACAATAATTACAAATTTAAAAGACTACAACCAATTAAAATGGATAAAGTATAAAAAAATATGTGAAACATGTAAAACAAAAATATATATAGGAAGGAGATGGAATATATGATGTAATCTATGACATCACATTTTTACAAAAGAGCCCCAAAGGTGAAACTGCTCCGGGCACAAAAAGGTACACTGGTCTATGACAAGAAACCATCAAATCTGATATTTTAAGATGTCCGCAGAAAAATTCCCAATGTGATTCATTTTTAATAAGGCACTCACATTCAATCTTATTCATCTGAAAATGAAAAACTATTCTTGATGTTATGTGGAGAAGTACAAAATGTACAAACTCTGCATACAAATACACACACTTTTGTCCGGCGGGAAATCACCCTGGTACTCCAAAGGTCAGGCAAAGTGTAAACAAGTCACATGGTCTATATGAATTGCAGTTAGTAACTGCTCTTTATTATTGGACCAATTATTAGACCTACATGTATTTTAGATCTTTAAAATGAGAGTAACTCAGAGAGAATCATTTTCATCAAATTTACACCAACTATACTTTTGAACAATAACTTCGACATAGTTACGACCTTGTTGCAGACATGGATTTTGCTCAGTGCAGCAAGGTCGTATCATAGTTACGACCTGGTTGCAGACATGGATTTTGCTCAGTGCAGCAAGGTCGTATCATAGTTACGACCTGGTTGCAGACATGGATTTTGCTCAGTGCAACAAGGTCGTATCATAGTTACGACCTGGTTGCAGACATGGATTTTGCTCAGTACAACAAGGTCGTATCATAGTTACGACCTGGTTGCAGACATGGATTTCGCTCAGTGCAACAAGGTCGTATCATAGTTATGACCTTGTTGCAGACACAGAGTTTGCTCAGTGCAACAAGGTCGTATCTCTTTACAGAGTTCCAGGATGAACACGCAAAACCTATGGAAGAAGATGCGACGTTGTTGCACTCAACTGTTTTAATGTATGCAAATTTATGCACTGTTGCACGTACGACCTTGTTGCATTATATAGATACGACCTTGTTGTTCTGACACGAGGATTCGATAATTAGACAATCACCCATGGCACAGTGTGTAACCCAAGATTTGACAATAAGGTGTCCAAATGTAATAATTATTATTTTAAGCTGGGTGTCCAAATGTATTATTATTTTAGGGAGGAGGGCCAAAGTCATGGTACAGCCAAGCCTTTGAGAAGCCTAGCCAGGCCCAGGCTACATGGCCTCCTAATCTGTCTTTTGTGAGTCCTAATCCTGTAACAATACAGTACCTGCCAATCAACATAACCTGGGCTTCTGGAGGGCCTAGCCCAGGCAAGCAGAGCTCATTATATAGGCCAGTAGGCGGGGGAAAAGCCTGGGCCTGGGCCTGGCCAGGCTTCTCAAAGGCTTGGCTGTACCATGACTTTGGCCCATGTTCCTTAAAGATGGACTACAACGAGAACTCTCACATTAAATTGACTATCGAACCTTGTTTATGTTGTGTTCAGGTAACAATTTATTGTTGTGGTCATGTTTTTCTCTTTATAATTTTGTTGCAATTTGACCGAAAAAATTAGACCCCGCTTCTTCGATTTTTGAAATTTCCCGCCCTGCACTGGTTCCCGACAAAGACCCATTGAAAATCCACTATGAAATCCACGATATAGTACTAAACCAGCGAAAAGATCTGACGTATAACCCATGAGCACCCGAGAGTAAACAGAAGACGCCATGTTACTTCCGTGTATATTATACATGCGTTTTCATGGGTGCTACGTCACACATGAAGTATGAATTATTCATGAGTTGAGGGCTTTTGGTGAAACTGGGCTTTTCTGGGTCGTAGAACGCCGATCAAATTGATTTTTTTTTTTGCATGAAGGAACAAGTTTTATTGAATAATAATAATATGTTAGTAATCATTACACATTTCTCGAACGAAAACAGCAACACAGCACTTATTATTATTCCGTTGTAGTCAATCTTTAAGCTTGGTGCCCAAATGTATTATTATTTTCAGCTGGGTGTCCAAATGTCAAACTTACAATTACTTTTGCATAAACAATACGACAGGGTTTCCATTTTCAGTCTAGGGCGTCCAAAAAACACCCTGACGTTTTGCTGGCTAAAAACAGATCAATGTAAAAATAAATAATACAAAATACAAAAAAAAAAAAATCCACCAAGAATCAAATGCGGTAGTTGACTTCTTTTTACCTTTGTCTGTAGCTTATCTGTTTTATTCATCTCTTTTTCTACGGTGCCGTGTAGCACTGCGTTCTCTGTCTTAACAGCCATGAGTTGGGAGTTGTAGGCCATCGTGGCATGAGCCAGAGCCTCCTCACTGACTCTCTGAAGAATGGAATATCAACAAGTTTGTCACTTTTTAAGTTATGTACATGTAGCTTTGAAGAAATGTGTTCTTAATGTCAACAAATGTCCATTTGTATTGTAATACAAAGACAAAATTTAGCTACCCACTTGCACCTGCGAGTGCTTTTATGAGGGAATAAAAAGGACAATAAATGACTCGGAAATATAGACCGGTTAGGCTCGGCATTTTCCGTTTAATTTGCAAAACATGTACACAAGTAAGACTAATTGCGGTGACACCATGTGAAATTCTCAATTGAGTAGTAATTAGTTCTGAAAAGAACTGGAGGTACAACTCGACGTTTCGATCAGTGTGCTCTGATCGTCCTCAGGAGAATGCTGGACTCTGGGAAATGCTGCTGCTTAAGTAGGCTGCTGGAGGATTACGCGATGACAGGATGCTGGAGGATTAGTTCGTTGAGGGTGCAGGCGGGAACTGATGAGACTAGGATCCTAGGAGTTGGGGGAAGGAGTGTGTGCTCACTGAACCGAATCAGTTGCTGACAAGCATGGGGGGAAGGAGGGTGGTTAGCTTAGGATATAGGAGATGCCTCAGTCTGGGGTGGGTTGTGGACTTTAGATATAGAAGATCCTTCAGTCCGTAGTAGTGGTCGCCAAATATGGCGAGCACACACTCCTTCCCCCAACTCTTAGGATCCTCGTCTCATCAGTTCCCGCCTGCATCCTCAACGAACTAATCCTCCAGAATCCTGTCATCGCGTAATCCTCCAGCAGCCTACTTAAGCAGCAGCATTTCCCAGAGTCCGGCATTCTCCTGAGGACGATCAGAGCACACTGATCGAAACGTCGAGTTGTACCTCCAGTTCTTTTCAGAGCTAATTACTACTCAATTGAGAATTTCACATGGTGTCACCGCAATTAGTCTTACTTATCCTCCTCACCATGCAAAGCTACAAGTTTTACCTATAAAACATGTACACGTTTTGACACTGACCGTGTACAAGAGTAAACAAACATTGTGTAAATGAACAAACGGCACAATGCAGACGGATTGTCCGTATTTAGTATGAGAAATAATCCAAAATACAGCAATACGGATTTAGGAAAAATAGCACAGATTAAACAAATACAAGCCTGGCACAAAACATCATCTGAAATTTCTGTTTGTATTAAATTAAAAACAAAGTATCAGTTGAACTTCCCGGGAATCGTGATATAATAATAGCTGGCCCACTGGTCGCACTTCGTGAAATAAAAAAGACCGGCCAAATATCGTGGAAATGGAAGGGGTTCCATTTTTTAAATGCAGGATTTGTTTGCACGTTTCATGACTTTAAAAACGTTTTGCGAACTTGTAAATGTCCCAACCCTAAGACCGTTATTGCACTGCATTCATGTCTTGCCAAGCTGAGGCTGGAAGGGAAATAGGCTGGCCCCTGTGATGTATTGGAAATCAGCATTGGGATACAGGGAATCGGACACATTGACGGCATGATATTCCAACCAGTCAACTGCCTGTTTTGACCGTTTTGACCCAAAATGTGCACACAGGGACATTTTGACTGGTTTTTTACTGTCATTTTGACCACCCTGAACAATACAAGACAATGCTTTTACCAGTCAAAAACTGTCGACTCATTTTGACCTGTAAATGTACTTACTACACAGTAAGGTTTGACAGTGTTCCACTTTTTAAGTGCACTAGATATACCTTGGCAAGTATATCAACATTTTGACTGATTTGGACCCTTGTAGTAGTAGGAAGGTTAATGTTACAATGACACTGATCAACAGTTAGTCAATGCTTTTCTTTGGTTGTTTTTCTTCAGTTTAATATGTAGATTGTTCGATTCTAAACTACACAGTAATAATAATAATAATAAGTCATACTTAAATAGCGTATTACACCCCTAGATAATGTCCAAATGCGCTTTAAATTTCCCCTGGACACTGGGCCAATATAATAATAATAATAATAATAATAATGTGGACTTATATGGCGCACGTATCCATCAAACTGGTGCTCAAGGCGCATTATATTATTACCCCTGCTCATCAGGCTCATAAATCATTCCTGAAACCATCTCAGCTCCCTGGGGAGTATACAGCTCAATTGCTGCCATTACAGCGCATATAGGGCTAATCAAACACAACAACCAACTCTGCCCTCACAGGTACCCATTTACCCCTGGGTGGAGAGAAGCAATTATGGTAAAGTGTCTTGCTCAAGGACACAAGCACCATGGTCGCAGCTGGGATTCGAACCCACATTCTGACGACTCAGCTATCAGAACACAAATCCGATGCACTAAACCGCTCGGCCTTGGCACTCCATATATCATTCCTATAATCTTCCTCAGCTCCCTTGGGAGTAAAAGTACAGGGATATGTGAACGGTGATCACCAGCTCGGACGAGATGCAATGTGCGTGTATATATTTGCGAGGTAGTCTGCAAGGTTAGTCTATGCATGAAGCCGATACAGCCGGGTCCCCAATTGTTATACACTACTCACTATTTCATTCTTGAGGTCTTCAATCTTGTTGGAGAGTTCTTCATTTTCAGATGTCAGCATGCCCTGATCATCACGGTGCCTCATCCTCTGACGCTCCAACTCAACCTAAACATTTCAATAAAAAAACACGGAAAACGCTTTAATTTGACACGAAAATATGTCTTAACAAAATTATTATTTCCAATTCCCATCTTTTGTAAAATTTCAAAATCAGTCTTTAATGTCAGAAAAATCTAATGGTTTGTTAAATTTTACATTTTGTTCTCTATGCATACAAAATGTTTTGAGTTATTTAAAGGGAAAAAAAAAATTCTGGAAAAGTGCTGCAGTAGGATCCATGAATAAATCTTTGACAAGGAGCCTAGTTAAAAACAAATGCGATTTGGTTTACGTCGTCAAGCTAATGCGTTTCACTTCTGTGAATTAACTACAGCTAATCCCAGCAATTCGCTTCCCAATCGTGATCACGATAAGTATGGCCAGGTCTGAAAGGGAAGATACAGCATTGGTATTTGGAAAGAAACGTTCATTTGAACCCTACTTGTTTACAAGATATATTTCATAAAACTTACCTGTGAAAATTTCATTTTAATAGGGGCTCACCTTTTTGAGAAAACAATGAAAACTGTTTTTTTGTTGTACTTTTTAACTTTTTGTTCAATAAGTTGTCGGACTGCAACTTTTTGACAACACAATTCCATTTTTAATAATAATAATAATAATAATACAGACATTTATAACGCGCAACATATCCACCCAAAGGTGCTCTAGGCGCTGACAACTTATTATTTCCATTGGTCACTGGGCCAATATCATTCCTATAATCTTTCTCAGCTCCCTGGGGAGTATACAGCCCATTATGTGCAACCTTTTGGCACTACAGGGCTAATCAAACACAGTAAGCACCTCTACCCTCACAGGTACCCATTTATACTCCTGGGTGAAGAGAAGCAATTACAGTTAAGTATCTTGCTCAAGGACACAAGCACCCCGGTCGCGGTTGGGATTCGAACCTACATTCTGACGACTCAGCCATCAGAACACAAGTCCGACGCACTAGACCGCTCGACCATGGCACCCTTTTTCTCTAAGACGGAAGCACTTCAGGCAGAGTAATTCTTCAAGACGACTGATACTTGTACCATCTTTACACCAATTAAGCTTACAGTTAATTATTTGTTTAGTTGATAATCTGATAATTACCGATGCTGTACCTCCCCTTCAACTCGAATTACCTCTGCCTTACCTTGAGCGCGTTGAGTTCCGTCTTCAACCTGTCACTCTGGTTCAATACCACCCTACGGCTCTCATCGGCAGCCTCTAGACGAGTAACAGCCTCTGCCTGTCAAGTTAACCAGAGATGTTGGGGGTTGATGTAGTTGTACTATCCTCATCCTTCAACTTTGTGCACCTAGGATTTGAATCCCCCTCCTACCCCCAGCCAACATGAGGATGGCGTATTCAGCCCCCTACCCGATGATGTGACTTTCCCAGCGATCCCTATGATATATATATATCTCTCATTTTTAAATATTTTTTCGTAATTTTTCTTCATAGATTTCTCTTCTCTGATTTCTTCAGGCTTATGACATTCTAATTGTTAGCAAACAAATTATTTTTTCCCCGGCAGTTGATCATTGTACAAACAGCCCCGAGAAAACATACTATGGATCTATTTAATATGTACTGAAGTGAAAATGTCTGCAACTGTTTACAAAAACCATCTTTACAGGGCTAGTTCCCCAAGTAATGGCTGGTTTAACATACTTACAGCGAGACTAACTGGGCTCATTATAAATAACACAAACAACAAGTGAGAAAAAGAATCTCTCTGTACCTTTTCAGTGAAGAATCTGGAAGTTTCCTGCCAAAAAAAGAAAAGAAAAAAAACATCCCAGAAATTATAAGTGAAGATTCTCTCGTTCTTTGCCCTCTGATTAATTTTGCCTTCAACCTAGAAAGTGACTGATAAAAACTCATAAAATGAGGACCAGTGGTAAGGCTATGTTGGGTATCCGTGTCCCCGGACACCCGACCGAAACCGTCAATACCCAGTTCCATTCTTCGGTTCCAATCACCCGTAAACGACTTTTGAAAATTTCGACTGAACATTTGAGCCACACAAAAGGAAGTGTCTGATTTTTTTTTGTTAACAAAATGTGTGTGTGGGGAATGGGGATGCTTAACCAGTTCGCGTCGGAGGCCATGTATACATGCAATTTTTTTTTGCACCACGGATCGGAGAGCGTCTAAACACGCCATAGGAAACTCCGGAATATTTGTATGCATGCTCGGTTGAGCCACGCGTGTACAGTGACATGCTCGGAAGACGTGGCCACGCACTGTGGAAGCTTCCATTAACGTGTTTGTGTGGGAAAAAGAAACCCGCACAGGGGCCCAGAAAAACTTTTTTATTCCCGACGTGAACTGGTTAAGTCTTTCTCTAATATAGAGGCGGGAAATTATTACAGTTAAGTCCACATTTATGATGACTCTAATAAAACAAGACTTATTGTGTTCATAGGCCATATTGGTTATTTTATACATTCGGCATTGTTTATGCATTTTTACAAAAAAAAATTTACGGGTACCCGGGTATCCGAAGACTTCCAATTTCGGGTATCCGGTTCCCGATATACCCGAAAACGCAGTGGGAGACACATAAATTGCTTCTCTCCACCCAGGAATACAAAAGGGCACCAGTGAGGGACACTTAACTATAAATTGCTCTCTCTACCTAGGAGCACAACTGGGGACCACTGAGAGACAATTGCAACCATACATTGCTTCTCTCCACCCAGATGGTTGCAAAAATGATTATTTGCCTATTGACCAGGGATAGATATGCACTTTGAACGTCATATCATGGCCGAGTTGGTGATATATTATTTCTAATTATATTAATTATAGGATTATTATAAAGCCATCTAGCATTGTATCCTGTACCTGATGTAAGACATCTTGGGCATGGAGTTGCTCCTGCATCTGTTCTTCTTGGAACGCTCTGGCATGTTTCTCATGTAGGAGCTGAGAACGAAACTCATCTCGTTCCTCCTCAAACTATCAAAAGAACAGAAACATCAGTGAGTAAAACATCGGACCTCACAGTAACTGCTTATACTGGAATGATCTTATCGTTGTCTCCATGCAACATGGTGGTATCCCAAAATACAGTGCATATATTCAGACAATGGAATGCAACAACTTCAAATCTTCTCCCATGTGGTTTTGAGTGCACAATACAGAGCTTTTGGAGGTTAAGACGTTCTTGGTCTGCAAAATTCTGAAGGTCCTATCTCATATACAAAGACTTTGATGTACTGACGTGATGACAAAGTCAAAGGAAAAGGCAATAAAAGTTCAAACTTAAACATTCATGTTAAGCATGCAATAAAAACTGATCTATGTAGTTTTGTAATCATATTTTGCAGTCCTAAATTAAAAAAGAAATTATACATTGTACATTCAGAAATCATAATGGAAGCTTTAACATTCTCAGTCTATGTAATAACGTAATGGAGCCACAAATTGAAAAACGTGCGCGCATGCCATCAACAGGTGTGCGTATAACGTATCTCATTACAAAAAGGAGAGTGAATATTTTGTGTGGACACCATGACGTTCATTAGCGTGGCGTTTCACAGTAAATGCTAAAACTGGGCATTTATCACTACAAGACTAGTGGTTGGATCCACTGTCACCTTAACCCTCCTACTACTACAAGGGTCAAAATCAGTCAAAATGTTGACATACTTGCCAAGGTATATCTAGTGCACTTAAAAGTCGAACACTGTCAAACCTTACGTGTAGTAAGTATATTTACAGGTCAAAATGAGTCGACCGTTTTTGACTGGTAAAAGCATTGGCTGGTATTGTTCAGGGTGGTCAAAATGACAGTAAAAAAAAAATGCCCCTGTGTGCACATTTGGGTCAGCAGTCAGTTGACTGGTTTTGACCTCGATAGCAACTTCCCACTAAAGTGCAGCCTTAGCAGGAGGGTTAACACAGAATAGACAACATGAAGAAAACAATATGTGGGAACCCACCTGTCTGACTAGATTCTGAGCTGTCCGTAGCTCAAGGCTCAGGTTTCTAGATCCAAGCTCAGCCTTCTGCTTGGCTTCAATTTCACTGCAATCAAAATAAATAATTGATTAACTGAATTCACTGCCATGTTTCTGGGGAGGCCATGAATGATATTTCATAAATAATTGAAAAAAATGTATATATGTGGTGCAGACTCACTGTAAACACAGAGGAAGGTGAAGTCTCCGGTATTTATTTGCCAAAGGATACAAGGCGCTGTATCAAGGTAAAACATTATTATAAATGGCTTATGGAGTGCCATGGTCGAGTGGTTTAGTGCATCGGATTTGTGTTCTGATGGCCGAGTCGTCAGAATGTGGGTTCGAATCCCAACCGCGACCATGGTGCTTGTGTCCTTGAGCAATACCATAATTGCTTCTCTCCACCCAGGGGTAAATGGGTACCTGTGAGGGCAGAGTTGGTTGTTGTGTTTGATTTATAGCCCTATATGCGCTGAAATGGCAGCAATTGAGCTGTATACTCCCCAGGGAGCTGAGATGGTTTCAGGAATGATTTATGACCCTGATGAGCAGGGGTAATAATATAATGCACCTTAAGCACCAGTTTGGTGGATATGTGCGCTATATAAGTCCACATTATTATTATTATTATTATTTATTAAAAATACTGCTTCAATAACCAAGCGGCAGAATTACAATTTGTTTAAAGAATATTAGAGTATGCACATGTGGGCGAAAGTACATAAAAGGCATTTATTGCAAGGTTAAATTAAAAAAAACAATTGCGAAAACAAAACACACTTCATTCATTTTAGGACATGGTTACTGTAAAACCACGCTTCTCATGATTTTATTGAGAAGTGTGTCATTTTAAAGTAACCATTTTCTTTTGCTCAAGTAAAACAGCAGTGTTCTTATGAAAAAGAAAACTTCAGAAAATTGCTGCTACAATTAGCAATACATCTTTAACCCTAACCTTCCCAAATCCTCCCAAATCCTCTTCGCTGAAGTGAAGGATTTTGAAGGATTGAGGTTACATGCTACATGCTCTTTGCTAAAGTGAAGGATTTTGGAGGATTGAGGTTGTTAGGCATACTTGCCTTTCCATGGTACATGTACATCCATGTTTGTTGTAGTGATTGCAAGGTCAGTGCTTGGGTCAGTGGACACTGTTTATTGCTCCATGCATGCAGGGAGGGTCCCTGGCCATGTACATGTATCACAGATTAGAAACACATGTGCGTACATGTCATGTGCTTGCTTTACTACTGAAGGATTTTGGAGGATTCAGGTTATGTGTAAGCAAATGGGCCTAGGGAGTTAGGAAGGATTCAGGTTATGTGTAAGCAAATGGGCCTAGGGAGTTAGGAAGGATTCAGGTTATGTGTAAGCAAATGGGCCTAGGGAGTTAGGGAGGATTCAGGTTATGTGTAAGCAAATGGGCTTAGGGAGTTAGGAAGGATTCAGGTTATGTGTAAGCAAATGGGCCTAGGGAGTTAGGGAGGATTCCGGTTATGTGTAAGCAAATGGGCCTAGGGAGTTAGGGTTAATGAAAGAGGAAATATACAAATGAAAGAATGAGTGTTATGATTGATGTGTTTTTTTGGCTATAACACAATGATTGTTTTCAACAATGAGCAAATCAAGAAGTTTTGATAAAACAAATTTAAAAAAAAATAATGAACGACATACAGACGATTTACGTTAAATCAGTAAAAAAAAATATTGAAACCTCTTACAGTGCATAGAGCTCTTCCTTTCGCATGAGTTGTTCCTTGGTCTTCTCCAGTAAGACCTCGGCGTTATTCCTCTTCTCAATCTCCTGGCTCATCTCATGTCTGCAAGGAGGAGAAAAACATCATCGAGAAAACTGTCTTTAAGGAAACCCTGAAAAAAATCCTTCAAACTGGACTTGCAAAACTTCTTTCTCTTCAAGACTGTCTGAGACAAACATTGTCTAGAATTGTCTTTCATTGTTCTAGAATTGTCTTAACATTGTCTTTCTTAACAAAACCATGACAAAAATGCTCCAAACTGGACTTTCAAAACATGTGCTCTTTAATTTTCTACAAATACATGTATAATAGCTAGTGGCCAAACATTTTAACTATGAAATTGTTCAAAACATGAAAAATGGTAGGTAGTTATAAGGTCTCTCATTTCGACCCTAGCACGGTAGCAGGATCTTTGACAAAAGCAATTTACCCTTCTGTGACTACAAGGGGTCAAAATCAGTCAAAATGTCGATATACTTGCCAAGGTATATCTAGTGCACTTAAAAGTCAAACACTGTCAAACCTCACGTGTAGCAAGTACATTTACAGGTCAAAATGAGTCAACTGTTTTTGACTGGTAAAAGCATTGTCTGGTATTGTTCAGGGTGGTCAAAATGACAGTCAAAACCAGTAAAAAAATGCCCCTGTGTGCACATTTGGGTCAACAGTCAAAATCAATCAATCAATCAATCAAATAAAATTTATAAAGCACCTAAATCAAAAGTTTGCTCAAAGGCGCTGAGGCACAGAAGAAATAAATAAGTCATTGATGGTTGGCCTCCTGAAACAAGTGGGCTTTCAGAATTGTCTTAAATGTGTTGAAAGATGTTGTGTCCCTGATGTGATTTGGAAGTTTATTCCAGAGTTTGGGTCCATAGACTGAGAAGGCTCTATCGGCAAATGTGACGTGACTCGTTCTTGGCACAACAAAGTATGGTGAACAAGAGCTATTTGATCGAAGCTGTCTCCGTCCAGCACAAACTTGCAGCATGTCCATCCATAATGTAATCAGGGGCTTGTTTATGACAGGCCTTGAACGTGAGAATGATGACCTTGAAGTCGATTCTTTGTTGAATTGGGAGCCAGTGTAGTTTGATGAGTTCCGGGGTGATGGAGTCAAACTAGCGTTTGTTTGTGATGAGTCTAGCGGCAGTTCGCTGAACGTTATTTAGCCTCCTTTTGAGTTTTTGACTAACTCCCTTCAAAAGACTGTTACAGTAGTCAAGTCTCGAAGTAACCAAAGCGTGCACTGCAAAACAGGCAGTTGACTGATTTTGACCACTGTAGCAACTTCCCACTAAAGTGCAGCTATAGTAGGAGGGATAATACTACATTTATACGACATTGCACACATGTAAGAGGGAACAGCTCTAGTTTAACGACATACTCACTCTAAAGTTCTAATCCTTGCTTCAAGATCTAACAGATGTTGATCCAGTACAGCTTTGACGTGATTTGACTCCTCAACTTTCCTGAAGTGTGTATTGAAAAAAGAAACCATGTCAGCAACACCATAAAACTATCACCGACTGTCATGGTGAGAGAGGTTTGTACATGTGGGATCGAATCCCGGCCAGGCCGGTCGCGGAGCTTGTGTCCTTGAGAAAGACGCTTAACCATAATTGCTTCTCTCCACCCAGGGGTTAATGGGTACCTGTAAGAGCAGAGTTGATTAGCCCATATGCGCTGAAATGGCAGCAACTGAGCTGTATACTCCCCAGGGAGCTGAGATGGTTTCAGGAATGATTTATGAGCCTGATGAGCAGGGGTAATAATGTAATGCGCCTTGAGCACCAGTTTGGTGGATACGTGCGCCATATAAGTCCACATTATTATTATTATTATTATAATTGCTTTGTCCTTCGGATGGCATGTTATGCTGTAGTACTAGATTATTAAAATAACACATGTAAAAGAACCCAGAAGACTTATCGTGGAAGAGTAGGGGTTTACCCCAGTGTTTCTGGTTCACATAGCAAGTGCCCTTGTTTACAGGTTGCCTCAGGCTTCCAAGTGTGCTTTTGAGGGATCCTTGGTTTCATTACCAGAAATGTATAATAATAGGAACATAATGTCACAGTCCCGAAGCACGCCCTCACTGAAGTCAAAAGAAGGTTTCTCATTGGCTCACATTAACGCACAATGCTTCCAATTGTGTTCCAACAGTTTTCTATGAAGAGTTTGTATGCTTGCACTAGTACCAAATTCCATGCGTTGTTTTTTTCTGACGAGGTAGCCAGGCCAAACTCACCTGTGCATTTCATCAATGTTGCCCTCTATTGCTTTACAGTGATTCTCTGCGTTGATGCGCAAGCCTTTCTCTCGGTCGGCAACACGCTTCTGCTCTCTCAGTTGACCCTGTAGTCTGAGGAGCACTGTAGGATCTATGGTAGTAAAAAGACATTGTTCATTCTCTAGATATGTAAATTCTCTAGATTTGTAGATTTGTCACAAACAGTTCTCATCTATCCAATGTTTCATCAAGGAAATCATGTGTTCATAAGGGTCATATGTAAACTAGAGGTTTTACGGGGTGCCATGGCTGAGATCTTTAATAATGCATCGAATAAACTTGTGTGATCGAATATCGCGATACCTTTTTTTTTATTCGATTACAATATCGAGAACCTTTTCAAGATATCGAGATATCGGCAAATTGCGATTAAAAAATATATACATAACAGCAAAAGAAACGTCATCCCCTAAATTTTGATAGGTCTGAGAACGTGTTTAGCTTATGTGTCCTCAGACGTCATGCATGACGAATTTTGAGGTCAACCAAATTTGCCACATTGTGTTCGTGTTACACTCCATACTCATAATATTCTTCATTAAACAAATTATATTAATTATAAAATAAGAATAATAAATATTTTTAGGGGTGACGTTTCTTTTGCTGTTATGTATATATCGCAATTGAAAAACAAAATTCGAAAATTGTGAGTCGAGTCAGAAATTCCATGGAAACAAAATTAGGCCAGTCTTTGTAGCTTTCGGAAAGGGGAAACAAAAGCAAACTACTTCAGTGGCTAGCCGACTGTTGGATCACAAATTAAGGAGCCGTGCCATTAGAACGCCTACAGAAGTACATACACTATGCAAATGAATTTGCCAGTTATGTCCATGGTGCACGCGCGATTGCCGTGACTGTAGATGTTTCTCAGCTAAGCGCTGGCGATTTATTGTGCTGCTTGTAGAAGGGTACATACCTGTGGTTATCGGCTCTTAAGCAATCATGCGTGAATGAAAATATAATTACAATACTATCGAAAATCGCGATATACGTTTGACAATATATTGTGGATGAAAAAAAAAAATCAAAATTGCCCAAGCCTAGCATCCAACTTAAATTCTGATGGCTGAATCGTCAGCATATGGATTCTCATCCTGGCCACAACCATGGTAATTGTATCCTTGAGCAAGACACTTTTACTGTAATTGCGAGCTAGAGCTTGATATTGTGTTTGAAAAAGCCTTTGAAGCACTCTGGTTGCTTGGGGCCGTATAACCCCCATGGACCTGAGTACGATTACAGGGATGATATTGGCACAGTGACCAGGGGAAATAATGTCAAGTGCATTGGGGCATTATGTGAAATGCATTTTATAAAAATGACATACATGTGTGTATTATAATTATAAACAAAATATAACATATAAAAACAACAGATAAAATTACTATTAAATGTCTACTGATCCATTAAGAAGCCTGGCCAGGCCCAGGCTACCTGGCCACTTTATCTGTCTTTTGTGAGTACTAATCCTGTAACAATACAGTACTACTGATCGATTAAGCCTTTGAGAAGCCTGGCCAGGCCCAGGCTACCTGGCCACTTTATCTGTCTTTTGTGAGTACTAATCCTGTAACAATACAGTACTACTGATCGATTAAGCCTTTGAGAAGCCTGGCCGGGCCCAGGCTACCTGGCCACTTTATGTCTTTTGTGAGTACTAATCCTGTAACAATACAGTACCACTGATCGATTAAGCCATTGAGAAGCCTGGACAGGCCCAGGCTACCTGGCCACTTTATCTGTCTTTTGTGAGTACTAATCCTGTAACAATACAGTACTACTGATCGATTAAGCCTTTGAGAAGCCTGGCCAGGCCCAGGCTACCTGGCCACTTTATCTGTCTTTTGTGAGTACTAATCCTGTAACAATACAGTACCTGAGCTATTTGAGATCTATTCATTAGTAAAGGGTCTTTCGTGCTCGGATAGGGGATTATATAAGCCCCTAGGCCTGAGAAAAGCCTGGGCCTGGCCGGGCTTCTCAAAGGCTTGGCTGTACCATGACTTTGGCCCTCCTCCCTAAGTATGTAGCATGAAATCAATGAGATATACTGTTTCCTTTTTAGTTATTCAGTGTAAAGGGTTCTTGAGAAGATTTTTTTCAGAACCACACTTCTTTTATAGAAGAGATGATTTGATTACACATGGTGTTACCCGTAAACCTAATCATTGTTATCCAATCCACCATGCATAGCTTGAAAAAAAAAATTTTTATAAAAGAAGTGCAAGATTCTGACTGTTTTCCATTCTTTCTCCCAACTAGAATATCCGACTGAGAAAAGGCAGTATTTCATATCGTCGTGTGCCCGGAAGAAGGACGTAACGAAAGTGTGACCCGGCAAAAGGTTGTAAGCAATTAATGTGCAAAATTGTGTTTCAAGAAAACCGAGTGTGAAAGTTTGGTCGTTTTTCTGCCATTTATAAGTCATTGTAGGAAAGTTAAATTCCGCATGGGAATGGAAAAACATGTCTTGGGAGTAATTCTAGCAACAAATATATAAACAGTTATGCTGTTTTTTTTACTGTTTTTTTTCAAAGGAGCCATTTTATTGCTTACGACCTTCTGCTGGGACAAAAAAGTTGTACTTTGTGTGCCCGGAAGACGGTCGTAGAGCCTTATGACCTTCTTCCGGGCGCACGACGAACATGAACTATGTCACTATATAGATATGAAGACAAACCTACCGAAGGCGCCATCAGGCTGGGATGTTCCCCCAGCATTCTGATTGGTGTTCAGGGTAATGGGTGTCGGGGAGAGGTAGGGTGCGAGGAAGGAGACTCTGAGCTCAGCAGTGGTATCGTCATCATCTTCATCCGTGGATGAGGCATCTAGGCCGTCTGGCTCGCTAAGGACTGCATGCCAGGCTGGTTGCTGTATTCAAGATACGTCCGAAATAAATTACAGAATAAGTAATTGGGGAATATTTCAGACACATATTCCGTGTTAATCCATGCTCTTTTCCAGGCAGAAAAGTACATGTAAATTACATGTAAATTACATGTAAATTACATGTAAATTACATGTAAATTACATTCAAATACATGGCATTTCAAGAAGTAACTGACCAGGGTATAATAATAATAATAATAATGTGTGGACTTATATAGCGCACGTATCCACCAACTAAGTGGTGCTCAAGGCGCATTCTTTTACGTGCATTACACAACACACGGGACCTACGGCTTTACGTCCCATCCGAAGGACGAAGCAATTATGGTTAAGTACCTTGCTCAAGGACACAAGTGTCACGACCGGGGCTCGAACCCACACCCTGCTGCTGGCAACACCATGAATAAAGATTAAGTGAATGAATCAATTTATGACGCAGCATATATGTAACTCAAGATTTGGTGGTGTTAGAATGTGGGTTCGAATTCCGGCCTGGCCGGAACGCAACACTTGTGTCTGTGAGCAAGAGACTTAACCGTATAATTGCTTTGTCTTCCAGATGGGACGTTAAGACGTAAAAGAACCCAGAACATTTATCATGGAACTGTAGGGGTTTCTGGTTCAGCAAGCACCCTTGTTTACAGGTTTCCTCAGGCTTCCGAGCTACAGTGCTTAAGTGTGCTTTTGAGGGATCCTTGGTTTCACTAACAGAAATGCATAATTATAACAATGATCAATTAATTGCTCATAAAATAATGGCAACTTCAGTTTAATAATTGCCCGTTTTTTATTTTTTATTTATTATTTATTTTATTTACTTTTTTTTTGGAGGGGGTGGGGGTTATTCATAAGAAATGGATCAATCAACATGTATGTTTTCTTACCTTTGACTGTAAGCCATGAGGATTCCCGTTGATGATGGCATTATGAGAAATAGGTGACCTGAAAGACCTGAGGGCTGTTGTAGAATGCAGAGGATTGCGTGCATTGTGACTGTGGAGTAAAGAAGAGAACCCCATTATGGAAAACAAAATTCACTAATCATTATACAAATAATGAATGTTTATGAGTGTAACGGTGAGAATATTTTCATGAGTTGAAAGATGGAATGTTCCATTCAACTTGGCTTTGCGTCGTTGAATGGAACATTCCATCTTTCAACTCATGAAAATATTCTCTCCGTTGCACGAATGCAAAACATTCATTATTTGTTTTATATAACATCCAAGTAGATCTTTGTCATTTGATTGGAGGATAAAACTGTAAGAATAAACAAAATATACAAGATTGTATTCTGGCATCCACTACTTTATTTTTCGGCTTATGACGCACTGTTTGCTTGAGTGGTTGTGTCTTGTCAAAAGAGGGCGTTTTGTACTGCTGTATATAACGCATGATGTAGTCTAGCGTGCAATATATCAAATGGGATGGAACACAAATGCACGGTGAATGGAACCAAAAATGCACTGTGAATGGAACCAAAAATGCACGGTGAATGGAACCAAAATGCACGGTTTATGATGGAGGCCATGTAATGGTTTAAATAATGAATGCCGCGTGACCTACAATCCTCCAATCAAATGACAAGGATCTACTTAGGTGTTACATGTATATAATTTCTGCTATTAACTATTCACAACTGCATGTATCATGCAGTGGACTCCCCCATTTCGAATAGTTTACCACTCTCTGTTAGGAATTCCATGTCTTATGCTATTGTAATAATAATAATAATAATAATGTGGATTTATATGGCACACGTATCCACCAAACTGGTGCTCAAGGCGCATTATATTATTACCCCTGCTCATCAGGCTCATAAATCTTTCCTGAAACCATCTCAGCTCCCTGGGGAGTATACAGCTCAATTGCTGCCATTACAGCGCATATAGGTCTAATCAAACAAAACAACCAACTCTGCCCTCACAGGTACTCATTTACCCCTGGGTGAAGAGAAGCAATTATGGTAAAGTGTCTTGCTCAAGGACACAAGCACCCCGGTAGCGGCTGGAATTCAAACCCACATTCTGACGACTCAGCCATCAGAACACAAATCCGATGCACTAAACTGCTCGACCATGGCACTCCACTCTCTGTTAGGAATTCTATGACTTATGCTATTGTACACTCAAACATAATGTGAATTATTGATTCTGTTTTTGTTTCTAACTGCTGTTTGCTGTCCTTGTTTGGTTTTGTGTTAGGATTACCCTTTGGTTCAGGGGAGAACCAATATCAGGCAACACGTTTCTCGACTATCGCTAAGTGACAATGTGGTTCAGGAAGTCATTGAACCAGTCGATAAAAAATAAAACTCTTTCTGAAAAAAATAAGCAGAAATGTTTTGAATGAGATGCTCTTACAGAATAAACTGGGTATGATTTGACAAAAGAAAAAAATCCTGAGAAATGGATAACAGGCCTGGGTCTCCCTTCGGTCTAGAGGACAAAGGCCCCCTGAACCTCCTGGATGTTTAATTTTGGAGGATTTACAGACTTTCCACATCCCCACAAACAAAAAACTAGAGATTTGGACACAATACAGGCTATTTCTTTCTTTCCTTGGTGGCTACTTGTCTACTTTCAAGAAAATTTTGAGGCAACAGGAGAGTTGTAAACAAATCCTGAAATCAGGAAAAATCCTCAGAAATCACCGGCCTGCCTTTCACAACCATTGCCTTTCTTAAATTTCCATGACTTTGTTATCACTTTGTACTGAAGAGAAATAAATGTATATATGTGACTTGTCACCACAAAATGAGCTTCAAGTCGGAAATTTAAACAATCGAGTTCTTGGTATTTCTGGATTCAGTAGAACAAGAGCTTTCCAATGATATATAACACTTGGGGTTACAGCGATCCCCAGACCACCAGAGGGGGATTTGTGGCTTTGTTTCCGTCTTTGTTTCAAGTTGTTTGCTACCAACGAAATTGGCCTGAAATTGAGGTTTTTAATTGTCTGATGGAACTGAAAATATGGAATTCGATATAAGGAGATTTACACATTGCAAATATAATAACAAAAACAAATTAGACCTCCCCGCCGATTTTTCACTTTTCCCACTGTACTGTGGAATGGTATAATGCGACTTTACGCTCATTTCGTTGTAACAGGTCACATATAAATGAATGACTGTCCAAAATGGATGTTTTGGTCTTGGCCACAAGTGTCTGTGTCCATTAAGGCAACATTGACTTATAGACAGCTATAACAGCTCCAGCAATTAACAAAAATGTGTAATTCAGAAACAACTTTGGTCATTTATACTTAATTCTGGAACAAATATGTGATGTGATCTGGGAAACCCTTCACATGGTGAAATTTGTCATTTTTGTGTCATATACATCAAATTAACGAGGACGTTGTGCTGTTTTCAAAACTGTTTTATTCATGATTCTAGGTTGTCTATAACTTGAGTTATGCTCTCGGGAAGTTATAGCTGCCACTGTCCGTAAAAAACAATGGCGGAAACGAGAAACAAGGACGGCTTTTTAATTATCTGTCATCATAAAACTATTTTTTTTTAAATAAAACGATGGAATTTTTATTTAATATTTTCAAGAATGATATTTTAGATTAACAATTAAAATGGTACCAAAAACTCAAATTGTCAAAAAAAAATTGGGGGGACTATTTTGCCATTATCTTCAAAACAAGTTCACCGACATCCGACGGGTTTTCCCAGATCGCATCACATATCGTAAAACACTATAAAAAAAGGTATCTTTTTGAAGAAAATGTTGTTCTATATTCAACCTATAATCCAATCGTTCAACTGCATTTGAAGAGTATCTTCTTGTATTTTTTTTTTAAATGTTGTTATTAATTGGATCAAACAATTTATAGTAAATTTTTATTAGTAAGACTAATTGCGGTGACACCAAGTGAAATTCTCAATTGAGTAGTAACACTGGTCAAATTTTTTTTTAAAGTTGTCTGCTTCGGAGATAAAAATGTGCTATTTATTATGGATTTTGATGTGCTGAATTCAAATATGACAATTCAAATTGCTGACTGGCTACTGTTTCAAAGATATTTAAGTTTTTACATTTTACGTACTACATGTACATGTATGTATATGGTGTACATAGCAGATTTTTAATCTATTCCCATACGTGTACAAATGTACATGTAGATCTTGAAAACTAGAGCCAATCAACAATTTTAAGCATCATTTCCATTCTCAGTGACCCATAATTAGTCAAGTTTGACTTCATTTGTTTCGGAAGCATTTTGGCTGTAGACCAGTGTAATTAGTTCTGAAAAGAACTGGAGGTTACAACTCAACGTTTCGATCAGGATGCTCTGAACGTCCTCAGGAGAATTTCTGTCACCGCAATTCGTCTTACTTATCTTCTTCACCATGCAAAGCTACAGGTTTTACCTATATTTTTATTAGATAATTTAACAAGATTTCTGTCCTTACCCTAGCAATCCTTGGTTGAATTCTGCCGTGTTCCCCTGCGAGTCCAGTCCATTATTCACGTTGGTGTTGGCTCTGCCTCCAGGCAGTACCGGACTCATTCCCTGCAGATCCCGCCTCTGATTCTCAATAATGGCAGACTCCATCTCGTGAAGATCAGCGTCAATGTCCGTGCTGTGATCACCCTCTGCTGTCGGGGTGTCGCTGACCTCTTCATCCTGCAGTCTCTTCTCGATGGACTTCTGGTACTTCAGCAGGTACCTCTGGGATTCCTTCTTCTCCCCTTCCCGTTTCATCCTTTCAATCTCGTTCCTCTTCCTTTCGATTTCTTCGTTCTGCCTCTGAAGGCGCAGTGTCTCGGCTTTCCGCTCCTCCTTCTCTCTGGTCAGCTCTTGCGTCATTTTCAACAGTTCTTCCTCTCGTTGCGATTCCATCAACTGTCTCTGCCTTTCAGCTTGTTTTTGCTTAGCCTCAAATTTCAGCCCTTCTTCTTTGAGCCGTTCTATTTCTTTCTGAAGTGTCGTTTTCTCTGCCGTCTGCCTCATTTTCTCTTGCTCAAAATCTCTCTCTCTTTGTTTCTGTTCGTCCTCCAGACGCCGAAGTTCATCCTCAAACTGTTTCTTTTCCGTTTCACTCTGGGATGAAATCCCTTGTAGCGATTCCCTTTGTCGTTTCTTGGCTTCCTCTTCTATTCTCTTGCATTCTATCTCGAGACGTTCCTCTTTCCTTTTGAGGCTGTCCTCTTCAAGTTTCCTTCTCTCTTCCTCATGCTTCCGATCATCCTCCAGCTTCTGTCGTTTTTCTTCTTGCTCTTGACGCAGAGTTTTCAGCTCCTCTTTATCCTCTTCTAGTCTCTTTCTTTCTTCTTCTTGTCTCTCTTCCCTCTGTTTTATTTCATCTTCTAGTTTCCTTCTGTCCTGCTCCTGTTTTTGCTTCTCTAATTTTATAGTGTCCTCAATCTTTTTCCTTTCCTCATCAAGACGTTTTTCCTCTGCGTGTCTCTCGGCCTCCAGATTGGCTTTCTCTTTCTCAATCTTCTCCTGCTCAATTTTCTTCTCCATCTCCAAACGTTTCTTTTCATCATTCATCCTTAACTCCTCCTTTTGCCTTTCCTCTTCAAACCGTTTACGCTCCTTCTCAAGATGCAGTCTTTCTGCTTCATTCTTCTCCTCTACCGTCTTCATCTTCTCCATATCCTGCCTCAGCTCTTCTTCCCTCTGCTTCCGTTCCTCCGCTTCCACTTTCTTCTTCTCCTCGAGTTTTCTTTCCTCTTCTTTTTGTTTCTTCTTCAGCTCCTGCTCTAACTTATGCAAGCGTTCCTCCTCTAGTTTGTGTCTCTTCTCATCTTCAGCTCTCTTCTCTTCATCTCTCTGCCTGCGTTCTGCTTCCTCCCTCTCTCGTTTCTCAGCCGCTTGTTTCTCTTTCTCCTCTGCCTCTTTTCTCTGCTCCAACTCCCTGTGTCCCCTCTCCCTTTTCTCGTCCTCTTCCCTCTCTGCCTCTTTCCTCTCCGCCTCTTCACTCTCCTGCCGTTCCCTCTCTATTTCCTCCTGTTCCCTGCGCAGCTCAGCCTCAGCTTCTAGTTTCCGTTTCTTCTCACGCTCCGCCTCTTCCTCCTCCCACAATTGCTGCCGACTGCCCTCTGAGTTCTGAGCCCGTTTTAACTCCTCATGAACACTTGCCTGCGACAAAAATTAACAAGATTTAAAAACAATTTTCCACATCTATTGACCTTTTTTTCTCGGGATGAACATACAATCCATCTGCGCACACACTTCAACCAACAACACTAATTTAAACAGAAACTATTGAGAAATGGCGGAGCGGCTTACTCGTATCCTGAACTGTACAGATTTTGTTTCATACAAAAGACCAACACATATCCTATCAGACCAGCTGAACGTTACACCTGTTCTCAACAGTTTCAATTACATGAAGGATAATTAAACCTGACGGTGGCCTATTCATGTGAAGTGTAACGATAATCATGACCCTTTTGCACAGGAATTAATCTGAATGGCTGTACAAAAGAGTGTTCCGGTGAGAAGCCATCTTTATCGTCAATTTGGATTTGGGCTGTGTCAAGCGTCCTTTTTTTCTCTACTCTTAAAGTTCTTCACCAACCAGTGGTGCACAGAATTTGTTGAAACGTCCGCTTGCAACAGGTAGCTTAAGCGTAATGTAAAGTTGTGCATTCAAAAATGGTCATTTCCCGAAAAGGCGGCCGATTTTACATGGTATGACATCAAGTGAAAACTATCTTTAGTCATTGAAATCAAATGATGTATTTGAGATGGCCAGGACTAGATGAACAGTGTGATCACTGACATTCAAGGCTTACACGTTGGACCTTATGGAGCAATCGGTGAGTAAGAACTCTGTTTTTATCAATTTCAAAGGGAATGGACAACATTGCTTACATGTATGTTTGCAAAAATGCTAAGAAAGGTTACCTTTTTGGAATTAAGATATACATATGCATTAAAAAAAATCACTCTGTGACTGTTTCAGCTCAATGCAGAGTCTTGAAAAAACAGGAGTTTAAAAAACATTCAGAATGTTTACAGAAATCACCAAGAGCCAAAAGTGGCATCGTCAACATTTTGTAATTGTGGAGTGTCGTGGCCGAGCGGTCTAGCTTACCGGACTCAAGTTCTGGTGTTAGCAGCAGAATGTGGGTTCGAATCCCGGCCGTGACACTTGTGTCCTTGAGCAAGACACTTAACCATAATTGCTTCTCTCCACCCAGGGGTTAAATGGGTACCTGTGAGGGCAGAGTTGGTTGATTAGCCCTATACATGTATGAGCTGTAATGGCAGCAATTGAGCTGTATACTCCCCAGGGAGCTGAGATGGTTTCAGGAATTATTTATGAGCCTTATGAGCCTTATGAGCAGGGGTAATGATATAATGCGCCTTGAGCACCACTTAGTTGGTGGATATGTGCGTTATATAAGTCCACACATTATTATTATTATTATTATATTTGCTTTCAGATCCGTAATTTTGTATTTAGTTTCCAATGTTGTACCATCCCAATCACCAGACCTGAGAAAACCAGTCCTAGCTGGTGATCACCGTTCACATTTCCCTGTACTTTACTCCCCAGGGAGCTGAGGAAGATTATAGGAATGATATATGGAGTGCCAATGCCGAGCGGTTTAGCGCATCGGATTTGTGTTCTGATGGCCGAGTCGTCAGAATGTGGGTTTCGAATCCCAACCGCGACCGGGGTGCTTGTGTCCTTGAGCAAGACACTTTACCATAATTGCTTCTCTCCACCCAGGGGTAAAATGGGTACCTGTGAGGGCAGAGTTGGTTGTTGTGTTTGATCAGCCCTATATGCGTTGTAATGGCAGCAATTGAGCTGTATACTCCCCAGGGGGCTGAGATGGTTTCAGGAATGATTTATGAGCCTGATAAACAGGGGTAATAATATAATGCGCCTTGAGCACCAGTTTGGTGGATACGTGCGCTATATACATGTAAGTCCACATTATTATTATTATTATTATTATTATTATTATTATTATTATTATTATTATTATTATTATTATTATTATTATTATTATTATTAAGACAATAAGACAGTTTGACAATGATGTCACAAACACTGCTTCTGAAAAGTTGTGGAGGACAACCAAAATTTTTTTTTATGGCCTAAGTGTCAAATTATTGTATTTGTGTTTCCTTTCAGTAAAAAAGCCACTGTAGATTGTTTATTTTAATTTGAAACAAATAAAATGTGGTACATGCACAACAAACTGATGTTTTTCTATGGTGTGATTATGAGAAGGGCCCAAGTCCAATGTATTAAGTGACCCCCTGCATTTGCGACCGAAATGTGTATCATCATGCAGTATACCCTTTTACATTCACATATGCATAAATAAGTTGCCACATAAACCAAAAGACCATATCTTAAGAAATAAATATAATATATATATTTTTTAAATTTTCTCAAAATAACATCTTGTGGACTTGGGCCCTTCTCATATTCAGGTATTCAATTATTAATTTACATGTAGTTTGTTTTTCTCTCTATAATTTAACATGTAGAGAGGTTTGGTTGATCATAACAATTTAGCTAAATTTGCATATCACATGAAAACATGTTTTGATTAGTTAAAACAATCCAATCTTGGAATTAGATGCATATTTTTGATGATCATAAAACAAAAATCTTTAAATTGAATACTGAAAATTAGCCTGATGCATTATCCATTAACATGCGATGCCATTAGCTGTACACACTACTTACATATGTACTCCAATGTCAGTCTCCTCCAATTATACCAAAGCACAAAGGATCCAGAAAACGGCTATTTTCACCCAACAAAATCATCAAAATAAACCCTCCTCCACATTGGATGTATTTTGGCACATTTGACTGAGCGCAATCCAAGAACAAAGCACCATATTTTCCATTGTTCTCATGTAGAACAGCACAACAAACAAATAACCAACACCATGAATTATTCTCCACTATGCAAGATGTAGTTTTCGGCGTAGTATTCCACGTTTTGTCCCGCTCTGCTTGTCCTTGGATCATGCAGCCCTCGTTTAATGAGACTACAATGGGTTCTCAGCTCCAGCGTGGCGCTGGCCAGTCAACCGAATCAATATCTGACAGCCTATCTGTTCTTATGACTGAGGGCAGGGGGAGGCGTAAGCTTGTGTAATTAAAGGGAAGGCACAGCATTGGTAATATTGGAGAGTTCTGCTTCTAAGAGTAAGCTAAAGGCCGGTTCATACTTCATGTGAAAGTGAATGCAACGCGAAATTCGTGACGTCGACAATGGTGCACGGCAAATATTCGCGGCGAAGGTTCGCAAAAGGTGCAAACACATTTCAACTTGCGCGAATCATTCACCGCGAAGTTGATGACGTAAAATTCGCTTCGCATTCGCTTTCGCGTCAAGCATGAACCGGGCTTTACTCTCTTTGAATCAAGATATATGCATTCAACAAAACATCCTGTGAAAGTTTCAGCTAATAATAAATACCGTCTTGTAAATGAGAAAATCATGTAAAAAAAGAATACAACATATTTTGTATTCATTCTAATTTAGGGAAGAGCAGTCTTTCTTAAATTCAAACTGGAAATCATTTCACTTTTCTTAAAAATTATAACACCTCAGACAAAAATATTTCTAGGGAAGACTAATAATTATCATCATATTTTATACACCAAGTAAGTTTTACATTAATATTTGATCATTACTGTAAAACTGGTAATTTTTGTGCGAGTAATTTTTCGCGCTCAGCCACCCTACTGACACACTGGCGGGTTGTTGCTTTTGCGCACGGTAAATATTTGACTTGTAGTACAATGCACACGATGTGGTTGACACGTATTTACCACTTCAAAAGGTGACCTAATTATAGTGCCGAAGTCGTGCACCGGCGCTTTGCACAATGCTTATATACATGTATGTACGTCTTCATTAAGGGGCCGGGGGTAGAGGTAAACAAAGAAAATATTAGTAACTTACCAATCCACCGGGCGGGTAATAATTTCGCGTGTTTTTAAATTTGCACTGTCTAATCATTAAGCGAAAAGCGCGAAAATAAATGTTGCGCGAAAATTACCAGTTTTACAGTATTTATTTTTGTATCACCAATTCTGTACTTAAAGGCAAGGTACAATATTGGTATTTGTTAACATACGTTCATTTCAACCCTCTAGTTTAAAAAAAAAAAAAAAAATCTTAAAATGGTGTTAACACTTTTGAGGAAACGAAGACAAAACTGTTACCATGTTTTTTTCTGTTTTTACGTTTTACAAAAAGTTGCCATCCAGCATCCAAATCCTATACCTTAAAGGTGGCAGTATCGTCACGATCAGAGCAGACTTTCAACAGGGCATGGAATCGGTGTCCTCGTTTAAGATGAACAAAGCGACTGAAAATTACTGGCTCATTTATGCAGCAGCAACGGTAATATGACATCATCATGTGGGGTATTATATTCAATCGCTGGGTTCATCTCAAACTTGCACTCCGATTCCATGCCCTGTTGATCGTGACGATATTGTCCCTTTAACTTTCATGAATAAAATACCAACATGTCTTATGACCAAAGATGGGGTTTCTGCACATATTCCACATTTCACCTGTCTGCTTGTCCTTGAAACAGGTACATTAGATCTAAGATTTCATCGCATCAGTCCTTGACTTATCACCGGCAATTTCCGGCCTTTTTTTTTTTTTTAATCTGAAAAGTGTTCCTTCCCTTATAAAACGGAAAGTAAATACACGTACTTTTTTACAATTCACAAAATATATTTGTCAGACGCATGATTTACCAGCAATTAAGTTCCATAATTAATTCAATGATGCACCTGGTTTTTGTTATTAAAGCCAAACTTTTGACAGCTTTGTTTTTTGTCTAAAGGTGTAATTACCCATCTTTTTCGCTCTTTTACTGTAAATTTAATGAATTTTCCTTTGTCATTAGAACACTGCTTTTTTTTTTTACTTTGGAAAGGAAAACAAATGCTTTAAATGGCACATTTCTATAAAAAAAATCATTAAAAATATGATTTTACTGTAAATATGTCCCAAAATTAATTTATATTGTGTGGCAGAAATGGATTTGAACACATAACTACATGTACTGTTAAACCAATATTTTGGATTTGTGAAATACATGTATCTTACTTCAAAGTATTTTTTTTTTCATTTCTAAAAGCAAATAATCAAAATTCTGATAACAGCGACAGTTTTCCCGGCTTTAACCATGCTTTTGACAGATTCTTTTGTGATTTGCTTTTTTCCTTTCAGAAGAAAACGAGATTCCCAAAATATTCTGTGAAACAGTCAAAACAGGCAATGTGACTTTAATAAGATTTAACAATGGGTTTTCATCTCCACGCTAGTAATGGCCAGCTGACCAAATCAATATCTGATAGCCTGAATTACTGGGCCTTGTAATTTAGGGCAGGCATGCCGCTGTGGTTTGTACATTACCGGTATTAATGAATACATATTTCTTAATGAATCATGCTTTTAAAATCATAATATTACACAGACTTGTATGACTGATGGCTCAGAGTCTGACTTGAGTCACATTTTTAGTGACCCGGACTTGGACTTGACTCACCATGCACAATGACGCCGACCAAGATCATAATGACAGGTGAAAATGAAACATCCAATATTTGGTACACAATTAATTGGTAAAAATTTCGTTTTTAAACGACTTGTGACTCACACTCGACCTTTGTGACTCTTGACTTGGACCCAAGCTTCATGACTTGGGACTCGGACTGAACACTAAGGACTCGGACTGAACACTAAGGACTCGGACTGAACACTAAGGACTCGGACTGAACACTAAGGACTCGGACTGAACACTAAGGACTCGGACTGAACACTAAGGACTCGGACTGAACACTAAGGACTCAGACTATAGGGGTTTGAGTACTCAAATACAGGTCTGAATTATTATACATTTATGGTAATCAGTCATTATGTTTAATCATGAGTGCACTGGATATGCAAATCAAGTCACTGATATGAATGGTAAGGTACACTGTAACATTTGGTAATTCAAAAGGAACCAAATGGGGCAAAATTTAATGTAAAAATTACTTTGTACAGAATTGATGGTGTTATCAAATTCAGTCTTGCCTTGATATAGTTGAGTCCGAGCTACTTTAAAAAATATTTCAGGAAAAGTAAAATAAATACAAAGTTACATCAGAAAGAGTTACCTGTTCCTGAATTCCATGTTTACATGTAAATAAGAAAAATATCTGACAGTATTTTCATGCATTTTACCCATTTTCAACATAAAAAAGTTGAAACTTTCATGCATGCACGTTTAATTCATTAGCTTAAATGGTTTGTCAACCTGGTTTTTTTTTTATAGATTGGTGAAATTCTTGCATCGGGAGATAAACAATTTTTTTTTCTTTCATATAATAAAAATATAAAATGTTGATACTGTACACGTATGTGTATTTCACTTTGAATATATCCTAATATATCCTAATATAGGAGTGTCGTGGCCGAGCGGTCTAGCGCACCGAACTCAAGTTCTGGTGTTGCCAGCAGCAGGGTGTGGGTTCGAGCCCCGGTCGTGACACTTGTATCCTTGAGCAAGGTACTTAACCATAATTGCTTCGTCCTTCGGATGGGACGTAAAGCCGTAGGTCCCGTGTGTTGTATAATGCACGTAAAGTGGATTGTCGTGGCCGAGCGGTCTAGCGCACTGAACTCAAGTTCTGGTGTTGCCAGCAGCAGAGTGTGGGTTCGAGCCCCAGCCGTGACACCTGTGTCCTTGAGCAAGACACTTAACCATAATTGCTTCTCTCCACCCAGGGGTTAAATGGGTACCTGTGAAGGCAGAGATGGTTTGCTCTCTATGCGCTAGAAATGGCAGCAATTGAGCTGTATACTCCCCAGGGAGCTGGGATGTTTTCAGGAATGATTTATGAGCCTTATGAGCCTTATGAGCAGGGATAATAATATAATGCGCCTTGAGCGCCACTTAGTTGGTGGATACGTGCGCTATATAAATCTATACATTATTATTATTATTATTAATATCTCCTTCATTTTCAAGATGTCCTTTCTGTGCTATATTCCCAAATAACCTAAATATCAGTACTCCTTTCCATTCTTCTATCCTCTCAACCGTGACTAAAGAGCTAAGAAACCAGCTTGCAAAGAATGTTACTACAATCATGGAGGAAGGAACGTTCCTTCCTCCATGCTACAATTGCTTTTAAGGTCCATACAGTGGGCCGGATAAATAAAAGTTAGCAATTGCTTATCTAGTAAAAGCTCAAGCAATAGCAATTGCTTAACAAGTAAAAGCTCAAGGTTAAGCAATTGCTTAAAAATGTATAAATAACCTTCTTCTTTGACTAGCACCTGTTGCTTGGGTGGGTTAGCAATTGCTTATGGGTATAACAATGATGGGAGGTCAGTTCCGATTAGCCTAGTGGTTGTATATGAGGCATGTGTTAGCAACATGGATGCTGCCGAAGAATTGGGGAGTGGTACAAATAGTGAGCAATCTTTGAACGAACTGTTCGTTAGTATAATCAAAGAGTACCATGTTTCTAATCGAGAAAAGTCAGTTGCCGGGGGTAAAAGACATGAAGGCAAATGCACTTAAAAAAGCACAAATGTCAATTGCTACCAACACAGGTAAAGCCATGGATGAGAAGCAAATTTTGAAAAAGATAGCAAACATGAAAAGTCAAGTGAAGAAGAAAACAGATGGAATGCAAACAGGAAATAGGAAGATTGTTTTGGTTCCATGGGAACAAGATCTGTACAACATCTTCAAAGGGGATGAAAACCCGACTATTACGAAGATGCCATGCACTATTTCTGCTGGTTTCAAACCAAGTACTTCGACTGCTGCTAGCCACTCCAAATTTTCAAAATTGAACCGAAATAATTTCCGGTATCTGGTAGGATTGACTTCATCATGATTTATTCTTTCATTGTACACCTTTTCATGTTCCCTTACATGCATAAACTCGGCCATGATGGCAGGAGTAATGCAACATGCAAGTGTTAGCAAATGCGTAAGCTCCTCATTTAGTATCTTGTAAAAATATTAGCAAGTGCTACAAGTCATTAGTAAAAGGTCTGGTTTATTTATATGCTTCCAAGCAAGTGCTAATCTCTCTAGTAATTGCTTAAAAATCATAGCAATTGCTTTTGCTAACTACTGGAAGCAATTACTTGCAAGTAATTGCTCACTTTTATTAATGAAGATTTAAGAAAATGACTAGTAAAAGCAATTGCTACTTTTTATTTATCCGGCCCAGTATCTATTCGCACTTTATTACAGTACCTTGCCTTACACACACGCTGTGCAGTCCCAAACTCATTCTATCATTGTTTCCAATTACACAAGTGTCCCTTGAGAGTTGTATTGTTAATGCATCCTGCTTACAACTGTGTTTCAATAAACAGCAAAGCAACCACTAACACTTCCAAATGGATAAATTAATGGCCTACATTTTTATTTAGCTGATAATGCACTGTGATGAGTGGTTATTACGCATATTAAACAATACTTCATGCATGCAGATTCTGACAGCTGATGTAGGGGTCCAAATTGCCACTAGCCCACTAGCCCGAAGCTAGTGGATTAACTATTACATCTGCTCAGGTTTATAGTAAGACTAATTGCAGTGACACCATGCGAAATTCTCTATTGAGTATTAATTAGTTCTGAAAAGAACTGGAGGTTACAACTCAACGTTTCGATCAGTATGCTCTGATCATCCTCTTCACCATGCAAAGCTAGTTTTACCTGCTCAAGTTTGATAGTCTGGGAGGCTAGTGTACTGGCCTCACAATTCAAAAAAAAAACTGACAATAATTTTTGCTAAACAGCACGAGGCAGTTCTTTGGCATGGCAGAGAATAAGGCACGGTATAAACATGTAAAAATGAGGGTTTTTTAAATTTTTATTGTGGAACTAATTGTAAAGCTCAGTTTTGAGACATTAAACAACACATGAACTTAGAACAATAATTGCTTGTTTTTTATTAACCCTAACCTTCCCAAATCCTCCAAAATCCTCTTTGCCAAAGTGAAGGATTTTGAAGGATTGAGGTTATTCGGAAATTGCAGTGGTGAAGGATTTTGAAGGATTGAGGGCAGATGTGATTATTTGCTTGGTGGATTATGGAGGATTGAGGTTATCAGGCTATATTTGACACTGGATGAAAATGGAGGATTGAGGTTACATGGTACATGTTGGTCTGTCCAAAAAATGATTGTGGAGGATTGAGGTTATTAGGCATACTTGCCTTCCTTCCTCCATGGTACATGTACATCCATGTTTGTTGTAGTGACTGAAAGGTCAGTGCTTAGGTCAGTGGACACTGTTTATTGTTCATCTGCATACAATGGTAGTGGTCATTGTGCTTGCTTTACTACTGAAGGATTTTGGAGGATTAAGCTAGTGGGCCTGGGAAGTTAGGGTTAATTAATGCTTATCACATGGTCATCTAATGACCTTTCAAAGGGCCACTAACAACTACAGGGGACTAGTACAATACAGTTGTTATTGGTCCTGCTGGCTAACATAAAAGTCAAGTTAATTTCGACCCCTGTAAATGGTACAGATATTGCATGTGTATGCCTATTAGATTTAGATTTATATTTAGATTTAGATTCATTGATTAAAATCACAATTTGTGGCACAAGGGACAAATGACATGTGACAAATGACACATGACAAATGACATGGGACAAATGACATGGGACAAATGACATGGGACAAATGACATGGGACAAATGACATGGGACAAATGACATGGGACAAATGACATGTGACAAATGACATGTGACAAATGACATGTGACAAATGACATGTGACAATACATCAAGATTTTTAAAAATAAGCAATACATTAAACAATACATACATTTTTTTAAATTATGAAAAACACAAAGAAGAGAAGGTATTTAAAGGTATGATATAGCTTAGGTAATGATAAAAAAAATGTTTAGTGAGTTTCAATCTGAAAGCTAAATGTTTACAAAGGTGACACTTGTACCAATCGCCCTAAGAAATATTTCCCTCTGAAATACTGTCATCTTCCAGAAAAATTGTATATGAAGACCTCCAAAAATGCAACAGGATGATTTTCGATTGCAACAATCAAAATTAACACAATGTGAACATGCACAAAATAACTATAAAAAAAATAATAATAATGTGTGGACTTATATAGCGCACGTATCCACCAACTAAGTGGTGCTCAAGGCGCATTATATTATTACCCCTGCTCATAAGGCTCATAAATCATTCCTGAAACCATCTCAGCTCCCTGGGGAGTATACAGCTTAATTACTGCCATTAAAGCGCATATAGGGCTAATCAACCAACTCTGCCCTCACAGGTACCCATTTAACCCCTGGGTGGAAAGAAGCAATTATGGTTAAGTGTCTTGCTCAAGGACACAAGTGTCACGGCCGGGATTCGAACCCACATTCTGCTGCTAACACCAGAACTTGAGTCCGGTAAGCTAGACCGCTCGGCCACGCTCGGCCATGTTTTCTCGAAAACGCGAACAACTGATTTTGATGAAATTTTCAAAGGTTAGTTTTATGATGTGTATTTTGAAAAATAGATGATTGGAATGAACGCATTCTTCAAAAAACCAATCATGTATCTTACCTTTAAAAAAAAAGGTCAACATCTTAAAATTGCACTTGAGATATATACTACTCAAAACAATTTAGGGAACACCGGAATAATCTCAGTTAAAGCAAGATCATTTATTTAAGATAAACACAATGTTTCACAGAATTGATGAGAAACAACTGCACAATGAAACAGATGATAAAGGATGCATGTAGTGATTACACATTTCATGACATGACTACTGAAAGAGAAATGGGGTTGCAAATGAAAATCCCGGTTCATGGAACATTTCAAACCTATTTGATGTTAAAAATCCGGTGTTCCCTAAATTGTTTTGAGTAGTTATATTAAAAAACAATGCAAAAAGCATAGTCATCCCCAAACTAAGTGATTATCAGACTAAAACCCATCTCCTGATCATAGTATTAGCCAGCAATACCTTTGGGTGTCTTTTAGACACCCTGTTTGCTAAATGGACACCCTGTTTTATTTGTAATACACATGCAAAAGTATTGTAAGTTAAACATTTGGACACCCTGTTTATGGAGTGTCGTGGCCGAGTGGTCTAGCTTACCGGACTCAAGTTCTGGTGTTAGCAGCAGAATGTGGGTTCGAATCCCGGCCGTGACACTTGTGTCCTTGAGCAAGACACTTAACCATAATTGCTTCTCTCCACCCAGGGGTTAAATGGGTACCTGTGAGGGCAGAGTTGGTTGATTAGCCCTATATGTGCTGTAATGGCAGCAATTGAGCTGTATACTCCCCAGGGAGCTGAGATGGTTTCAGGAATGATTTATGAGCCTTATGAGCCTTATGAGCCTTATGAGCAGGGGTAATGATATAATGCGCCTTGAGCACCACTTAGTTGGTGGATACGTGTGCTATATAAGTCCACACATTATTATTATTATCAAAGAATAATCAAATTGGACGTCCAATTTTCAAATCCTGTCTTATACACTGCTCCTGATTGGTGTACACACACAGTATTTGTACCATTAGCCGTCAGAAACTGTATGCGTGCATAAAGTATTCTTTAACCCTAACCTTCCCGAATCCTCCAAAATCCTCTTTGCCAAAGTGAAGGATTTTGAAGGATTGGGGTTATGTGGAAATTGCAGTGGTGAAGAGTGGTGAAGGATTTTGAAGGATTGAGGGCGGATGTGATTATTTGCTTGGTGGATGATGGAGGATTGAGGTTATCAGGCTATGTGTATTTGACACTGGATGAAAATGGAGGATTGAGGTTACATGGTACATGTTGGCCTGCCCCAAAAAAATGATTTTGGAGGATTGAGGTTATTAGGCATACTTCCTTCCTTCCTCCATGGTACATGCACAGCCATGTTTATTATAGTGATTGCAAGATCAGTGCTTGGGTCAGTGGACACTGTTTATTGCTCCATGCATGCAGGGAGGGTCCCTGGCCATGTACATGTATCACAGATTAGAAACACATGTGCGCATACATGTCATGTGCTTGCTTTACTACTGAAGGATTTTGGAGGATTCAGGTTATGTGTAAACAAATGGGCCTAGGGAGTATCCGGGTACCCGGATACCCGACTGAAACGGTTATTACCCGGTTCCATTTTTCGGTTCCAATTACCTGTAAACGACTTTTTTTAAATTCGGACTTAACATTTGAGCGGTGCGAACAGAAACCTGTGACTCTTGAACAATGTAATGTTTACACTTTTACAGACAATTGTCTTTAAATTCAAGAGATTGCACTCCAATAAAGAAAAGATCAATAGTATGGTAAAAGTCAATTTGTTACCATTTACAGTACATATATTTGTACACCACCGGAGGCATGTTTTCAACAAAATTGAATACAAAACGGGTATCCAGGTATCCAAAGTTTCCTGATGTCCGGTATCCGGTTCCAAAAATATTCGAAAACGCACAGCCCTATGACCGACTGCTTGCTAGTGCAGATATCTACACTAGTTAGTAGTCGCCTGTGATGTTTTTCATACGATACTCGATATGCGGCAGAGTGCACCCCCCCTCCCATTGTTTCTTCATTGTGTTCCAGGAATCTTAGGAATTTTGGGGAGGGGGAAAAGAGGTCCGTTAACAATAGAACAACAGTATGTGTGGGGGGGTGACAGTTGAAAATAAAATCAATTAATCATTATCCCCAAGACAAGAATGTTATCAATAAATACATGTATACACGTTACGGCTAGAGCAGACTAGTCGAAACGTTGAGAAACCAACCGGCTCTTCTCACAGCCATCACTTCTTCCAAGAAGAGATCAATACATGGTGTCACCCGAAAGAACTCAAGTACATGCATACAGTTATAACATGTACATGTACCTGATAAACCACAAACACACAATGTTGTTCTTCAGTTTCACATTCACATTTAAAAGTATAAACAAGCCTGTAGACTTCACTTTGATTATTTTTATAAGAATGGCAATCAGTTCGACCAAAGTTGGGGATAAAATTTTGAGAAACATAATAAGATGTAAAAATGGACTCACCCTTCGCTGGACTTTCCGAGCCTTCTCCCATTCACTCTCTTCCTCCTCATCATCCTCATCTGAATCCCAATTGTCATCATCATCATCTTCTTCTCCTGCATCCCCCTTCTTCTCCTGCATCTTATGTTCCTTAGGATCCTCCCCCGCCCCGCCTAGCACGGCCGTCTTCTCTTTGTTATCCTTGATCGGGGTCGGAGGTAACTTCCTCTCGACGCGTGGTGAGATTGCCGACACGGATTGGGATGGTTTAGATGCCAGACTATCCGAGTTGGTCTGGATTCCAGAGCCTCTGGGTTTCACTGCTGGTGCATCTACAAACAAAAGCACACATCTTTGTTAAGAATGAGTTTGTAATACGGTTCGCCAATAATGTCACAAACACTGCTTTTGCCATTACAATGCACACAAAATTTGTCTGAGCCAATTTTTTTTTCTTTTTTTTTAGAAATAACAACTTCAAACCTTAAACCCCAAGGAAAACCAGATTTTAAACAAATCTTTTGTGAAAGATACATCTAGGGAACCATATTCTAATTAGCAAAAATCTTGTCAATCTAATGTTTTATTGAAATTAACCCTAACCATGATCAACGCAACAAGATGCAACAAATGTAAGAGGTTGTTGCATCTTGTTGCTCTCAGCAGAGAACAAAAGAACCATTGTTGTTATTGTGATTGTGATTGTGATTGTGATTGTGATTGTGATTGTGATTGTGATTGTGATTGTGATTGTGATTGTGATTGTGATTGTGATTGTGATTGTGATTGTGATTGTGATTGTGATTGTGATTGTGATTGTGATTGTGATTGTGATTGTGATTGTGATTGTAGATTATGATTGTGATTGTGATTGTGATTATGATTGTGAATTGTGATTGTGATTGTGATTGTGATTGTGATTGTGATTGTGATTGTGATTGCAATTGTGGTGTGATTGTGATTGTGATTGTGATTGTGATATGTGATTGTGATTATGATTGTAATTGTAATTATGATTATGATTGTGATTGTGATTGCGGATAATTATAATTATGATTGTGATTGGTGATAGTGTGATCAGATTGTGATTGTGATTAATTGTGATTGTTATTATTATTGTTATTGTTATTGTTATTATTATTATTGTTATTATTGTTAATTATTATTGTTATTATTGTTTATTGTTATTATTGTTATTGTTATTATTATTATTATTATTTATTATTGACTGATTATTGTTATTGTTATTGTTATTGTTATTGTGATTGTGATTGTGATTGTTATTGTTATTGTGATTGTGATTGTTATTGTTATTGTGATTATTATTATTAATCATTTCTGGTAATGAAACCAAGGGATGCCTCAGAAAAGTGCACTTAAGCACTGTAAGCTCGAAAGCCTGAGGAAACCTGTAAACAAGGGCGCTTGCAATGTGAACCAGAAACACCGGGATAAACCCCTTACACTTCCACGATAAGTGTTCTGGGTTCTTTTACGTGCATTACTTAATCTAGTACACGGGACCTACGGCTTAACGTCCCATTCTAGCTGGTGGATCTTGTTGCATTGAGCAGCCTGCGCACTGTTCTGTTGTTGCATTCAGCAGTGTCTGGGAAATGCCTGTAAAGGGGGGGGGGGGGGGGGGTTAGGGTTAAAGTTTTTTTTTTATACATAATGACTCAAAAATTACCCCCAAAAATTTAACGTTCAAATCTTAAAGGAAGTGGTCCCATTTGATAATTACCCGATTAAAATATTACCAAAATATAATTTTAATCTGAAGTTGGTGATGGTACCAAACATCCTGTGAAATTGTTTCGTCTGGCAGTCTGGCAGGCAGGCAGGCAGGCAGGCAGGCAGGCAGGCAGGCAGGCAGGCAGGCAGGCAGGCAGGCAGGCAGGCAGGCAGTCATTCTTGAGACAACGTGAAATGTGTCACAAATTTGAAAACGGCTCACGGCTGCGATCCATTTTGCACATTGGAATGCGTACAAACAAAATCCGCATGAACTCCATAGAGCCTGCTTCAGCAGATAAACATTGCTTACCAGAAAAAAGTTTGCTAAGCGTATTTCTTTGGTTACCAGCCAAACTTTCATACGAAATGTATGCATTTTGGCTGGTAGTCTGTTTTATTATAATTCTCTGCTTAGCAGCTCTCTGAAATTGGGCCCTGAATTGACAACACACCAGAATTAGCTGAAACTTTGGTTGGTTTCTATACAGATCTTGAAATGAAAGGACATTAACCCTAACTCCCTAGGCCCATTTGCTTACACATAACCTGAATCCTTCCTAACTCCCTAGGCCCATTTGCTTACACATAACCTGAATCCTTCCTAACTCCCTAGGCCCATTTGTTACACATAACCTGAATCCTTCCTAACTCCCTAGGCCCATTTGCTTACACATAACCTGAATCCTTCCTAACTCCCTAGGCCCATTTGCTTACACATAACCTGAATCCTTCCTAACTCCCTAGGCCCATTTGCTTACACATAACCTGAATCCTTCCTAACTCCCTAGGCCTATTTGCTTACACATAACCTGAATCCTTCCTAACTCCCTAGGCCCATTTGCTTACACATAACCTGAATCCTTCCTAACTCCCTAGGCCCATTTGCTTACACATAACCTGAATCCTTCCTAACTCCCTAGGCCCATTTGCTTACACATAACCTGAATCCTTCCTAACTCCCTAGGCCCATTTGCTTACACATAACCTGAATCCTTCCTAACTCCCTAGGCCCATTTGCTTACACATAACCTGAATCCTTCCTAACTCCCTAGGCCCATTTGCTTACACATAACCTGAATCCTTCCTAACTCCCTAGGCCCATTTGCTTTACACATAACCTGAATCCTTCCTAACTCCCTAGGCCCATTTGCTTACACATAACCTGAATCCTTCCTAACTCCCTAGGCCCATTTGCTTACACATAACCTGAATCCTTCCTAACTCCCTAGGCCCATTTGCTTACACATAACCTGAATCCTTCCTAACTCCCTAGGCCCATTTGCTTACACATAACCTGAATCCTTCCTAACTCCCTAGGCCCATTTGCTTACACATAACCTGAATCCTTCCTAACTCCCTAGGCCCATTTGCTTACACATAACCTGAATCCTTCCTAACTCCCTAGGCCCATTTGCTTACACATAACCTGAATCCTTCCTAACTCCCAAGGCCCATTTGCTTACACATAACCGGAATCCTTCCTACCTCCCTAGGCCCATTTGCTTACACATAACCTGAATCCTCCCTAACTCCCTAGGCCCATTTGCTTACACATAACCGGAATCCTTCCTAACTCCCTAGGCCCATTTGCTTACACATAACCTGAATCCTTCCTAACTCCCTAGGCCCATTTGCTTACACATAACCTGAATCCTCCTAACCCCTAGGCCCATTTGCTTACACATAACCTGAATCCTTCCTAACTCCCTAGGCCCATTTGCTTACACACATAACCTGAATCCTTCCTATCTCCTAGGCCCATTTGCTTACACATAACCGGAATCCTTCCTAACTCCCTAGGCCCATTTGCTTACACATAACCTGAATCCTCCCTAACTCCCTAGGCCCATTTGCTTACACATAACCTGAATCCTCCCTAACCCCTAGGCCCATTTGCTTACACATAACGGAATCCTTCCTAACTCCCTAGGGCCCATTTGCTTACACATAACCTGAATCCTTCCTAACTCCTAGGCCCATTTGCTTACACATAACCTGAATCCTCCCTAACTCCCTAGGCCCATTTGCTTACACATAACCTGAATCCTTCCTAACTCCCTAGGCCCATTTGCTTACACATAACCTGAATCCTCCCTAACTCCCTAGGGCCATTTGCTTACACATAACCTGAATCCTTCCTAACTCCCTAGGCCCATTTGCTTACACATAACCTGAATCCTCCCTAACTCCCTAGGCCCATTTGCTTACACATAACCTGAATCCTTCCTAACTCCCTTGGCCCATTTGCTTACACATAACCGGAATCCTCCCTAACTCCCTAGGCCCATTTGCTTACACATAACCTGAATCCTCCAATTAACATCCTTCATTAGTAAAGCAAGCACATGACATGTATGCACACATGTGTTTCTCATCTGTAATACATGTACATGGCCAGGGACCCTCCCTGCATGCATGGAGCAATAAACAGTGTCCACTGACCCAAGCACTGACCTTGCAATCACTACAACAAACATGGATGTACATGTACCATGGAATGGCAAGTATGCCTAATAACCTAAAGCCTCCAAAATCCTTCACTTTAGCAAAGAGCATGTAGCATGTAACCTCAATCCTTCACTTTGGCAAAGAGGATTTTGGAGAATTTGGGAAGGTTAGGGACCCTAACCTTCCCAAATCCTCCAAAAAACCCTAAGGGTTAATAGAGATATTTAGAATACAAATGTACATGATACAACTGTTGCAATCTTACCTTCTCTGTGATTAGAAGCATTGGATTGAAGTAAGTCATCCTGCAAACGGGTAAAAAAAATCCCACAATGTTATTGGTGTCAGTAAACACCATCACAGATAACATGTCAAGCTTTCTTTTGTTATTACATATAAACGAAACAAAACAGAAGATGATAAGAGCATACTAATTGAAACGTCGATTTCGAATTTCGAATTTCACGTTTTTGCGACCCTAACTAGAAACTTGTTTTTGACGTCATATTCTTGACAGAAACAAGACAGCATAGCTGCGCGAAAACGCGAATGTAACCAGAAAATTGTTTTCAGTTTGCGACGTGTTCATACAATCATCAACGTTTCTCAAAATATACGGTGCAATTCAAAGTTTGGCAAAATAGAACTTACTCGTGAGTGCTAGTGCTATAACTTGAAAGATATACTGGTATACAAACAATCATTCCATCATGTTTTAGCAAATAATTAACAAAACGTTTCGTTACTTTTTACAATCCGCCATCTTGAAACCAAGCGTAACCGATCACAAACTTCGGTTGACGTTTGGTCAGAACAATGACGTCATCGCAGAACAATGACGTCATCTCAGAACAATGACGTCATCTCAGAACAATGACGTCATCTCAGAACAATGACGTCATCTCAGAACAATGACGTCATCTCAGAACAATGACGTCATCTCAGAACAATGACGTCATCGCAGAACAATGACGTCATCTCAGAACAATGACGTCATCTCAGAACAATGACGTCGCAGCACAACCGAACTCGCGAAAACGCTTAACCAATGACCGAAGCCCAAACATGTTTCTGGTTACGGTCGCGAAAACGCGCCCCTGGTGTCATCGCAAACAGTATTTACTTATCCTTTTCACCATGCAAAGCTACAAATATTACTGAAACAAAACAAAATATAAACACAACTTAATGTAAAACACCCCAGTATTCTATTACACTTGAAGTAAAGCCATTCATGTCATGCCATTAATATTTAATTTAAGGAAGGGTATAACATTGTTATTAGGAAACCTCAAAGCTTAGTTAACCCCTTGTGTACGGTTGACGGCTATAGCCACGGCCAGTGAATTAATTGATTTTCCAGCTGTATTTGCTGAGAATTCGCCTTGAATAGAAATCTTCAAGAAGGCTGATAGTTTGGTGGACCATATTGTTCTTGAAATGGAGTGTTATATAATAGATTGGGCTTTCGAGAGCATTCTGAATACAGCCTTTTCATGAGCTTTCTGAACACCGGCCTTTCAAATACGCTATGTGGGGACTTCACGTACGATGAATAGGGTATGCCCGGTTTAGCTTGCCCGCTTATTGTTCGGTCTATACGCTTGGCTGAACAGTGGTGATGTGCACATGTCCACGGCCGGGTTTGACCCCCACAGACGTTCCGTGGTTGGCCGCAACCACCTTCACTCTCGGTAAAAATAATACTGTACGGGGTTAAAGAGGGGCTCTAAAGTCAAATTCATTTTTGTGATGCACTCATTTTCCAATAGAGTCCTTATGAAAGTGGACAAAAATATCACAATGTCTCTAACCTCATGTTAAAATGGTATAAAATGTAATTTTATTTGATACTCTTTCAGCGCGAAATTTGAAACGTGCCGTCATTGGATGTACATTCCATACAGGAATTTTTCATTCGTCAAAAAGTCAAATTCAACGCTGTTTTGATTAAATATCATGGAGATTCAGGAATGAACTAAAAATTCCCCGTACAAAAATGTACAGATCCATATATTTGAAATGTGACATCATTGGATGTTTTGGGATGTTAACAAAATTTCGTACTGGCAGGGTATCAAATACAATGGCATTTTACACCGTTTTAATGTGAGGTAAGAGACTTGTGATATTTTTTCCACTTTCATAAGGACTCTATCTATTGGAAAATGAGTGCATCACAAAACTGGATTTGACCTTAGAGTCCCTCTTTAACTTAAACTTGGTTATAAGATTGTACTGGTATCAAACATCCTAAGAAGTTATTTCATCTGAAATGTTGTCATTTTATTTTATTTTTTTTCAAAACGTTGAAAGTATGGAGAAAATGTTGAATCTGAAATGAATCACTGAAGGGTTATCCATTTCCACATTAGAATGAATGCATACAAATCTGAATGCATTCTCACTGTTGCTATAACGACACAACCTGAGAAGCCGAACCTTTCACGGGTTGGTTTCTATACATATCTCTGCATTCTTATAAAGTATGGATGCATTTACAGACATTTCACCAATGGCGTGCAATCCATATGAGAGGTTCCCCCCCCCTAAAGATAATGAAAAATATAACAGAGTACGACAAAGAAGAGAAATGAAATCGGGAAGACTTACATCGGAGTCCCAGTCTGATCCTGTTGCATGCAGAGGAAAAGAGAAGGTTGCGTATCAATACAGAAAGAAAATCTTTCCAGTTAAATATTTTCCAGTTAAAACGAAAGTTTGTCATGCAGATGCGGCCACCGTACTCAGCACAAAAAAAAAAAAAAATTCAAAAATGTTTTATATGTATGCTATATAAATAGTGGTTACTCACGTTACATTACTCACGTTACATTTTTAGAACATACATAAAATATTGTGTTTTCTCTTATATAGCGTAAATATAAAACATTTCTGAAATTATTATTTTGTGCCGAGTAAGGTCTGGGTATAACGCAACTACTGTGAAAAAACTAATGAGTAAAATATATATTATGGCATTAAGAGTGGGCCTAAAACCTCAAAACAGTAACGTGAGTAACCATGGAAAAAAATTGCACCGGATGTCTATCACTTAAGTGTGTCTGTCTGCATAGCACACTTGGATAATAATAATAATAATAATGTGTGGACTTACATAGCGCACGTATCCACCAACTGAGTGGTGCTCAAGGCGCATTATATCATTACCCCTGCTCATAAGGCTCATAAATCATTCCTGAAACCATCTCAGCTCCCTGGGGAGTATACAGCTCAATTGCTGCCATTACAGCGCATATAGGGCTAATCAACCAACACTGCCCTCACAGGTACCCATTTAACCCCTGGGTGGAGAGAAGCAATTATGGTTAAGTGTCTTGCTCAAGGACACAAGTGTCACGGCCGGGATTCGAACCCACATTCTGCTGCTAACACCAGAACTTGAGTCCGGTAAGCTAGACCGCTCGGCCACGACACTCCACATGGATGATGGGTTGTCACGTGTTTTGGAGTTCATAGTTCTTTTGTAGTATTTGGAAATATGTCACAGTCATCAATCATTTTGCCACACACCAACCATACAATCAATCTTAGTAAGTAGTATCCAGTATCAAGTACTAAACACATCTTGCATTTCAACCACTCGACTTTTTAAGGCCAAACCTGGTGAAATAACTGGCCCAGTAATAAAAAAATAAATTAGCTGCGCATTTACCACAGATGTGAATGTAACATTTTCTCAAGACCTGACTGGAATTTTCATTATATATTTTTTGCAGGGCTTTAAGGCCGGTTCATACTTGACGCAAAAGCGAATGCGAAGCGAAACTTGTGACATTGACAATGGTTGACGGCAAATATTCACAGCAAAGGTTCACAAAAGTAGAACACATTTCAACTTGTGCGAATCATTCGCCGCGAATTTGATGACGTAAAATTCGCTTCGCATTCTCTTTCGCGTCAAGTATGAACCGGCCTTTAGTCTCAATTTTATGGATGACAGTAATAGAAGGCATTATGTTATCATTTTTTGCAGTAAGATAACATAGGTTTAAATGCAATATACCTCCATCATTGTCCTGTACAGTCTTAGCTCCTCTGGAGGCTACTGGGTTATCTTCAGATATGATGATTGGGTTCTGGTTTATACATAGAGAACAAAGAGAATAGCCAATGATATCCTTAACATCTAGTCATTACAATTCTACATAATATTTCCATATCCCTAACTCCCTAGGCCCATTTGCTTACACATAACCTGAATCCTCCAAAATCCTTCAGTAGTAAAGCAAGCACATGACATGTATGCACACATGTGTTTCTAATCTGTGATACATGTACATGGCCAGGGACCCTCCCTGCATGCATGGAGCAATAAACAGTGTCCACTGACCCAAGCACTGACCTTGCAATCACTACAACAAACATGGATGTACATGTACCATGGAAAGGCAAGTATGCCTAATAACCTCAATCCTCCAAAATCTTTCACTTTTATAGCAAAGAGCATGTGGCATGTAACCTCAATCCTTCAAAATCCTTCACTTTAGCAAAGAGGATTTTGGAGGATTTGGGAAGGTTAGGGATATTGGATTATACATGACAAATAGACAAAATACAGTTAGTATGTTTGTAATAAGAAGGCCTTGAATTTCATGGAAGCCACGCTCTCCGTTGCCCTGGTCTTGGCCTGGGTACCCCTTAAACATTTTCCCACAGAAATTCTGATATTCTAATAGAAGTGTCCTTTACTCAGGATGAAATTATAGAGTGCCGTGGCCGAGCGGTCTAGTGCATCAGACTCAAGTTCAGGTGTTGTCAGAATGTGGGTTTGAATCCCGGCCTCGCAGGTCTGGACTCTTGTGTCCCTAAGCAAGACACTTAACCATAATTGCTTCGTCCTTCGGATGGGACGTTAAGCCGTAGGTCCCGTGTACTAGATTATTCAAGTAATGCACATAAAAGAACCCAGAACACTCATCGTGGAAGAGTAGGTGTTTACCCCGGTGTTTCTGGTTCACATAGCAAACTTGTATACAAGTTTCCTGGGCACCTTTGAAAAACAGTGTTTCACTGAAAGGTCTCCCCAGGTTAAATAAGAAATAAATAAATAAAATACCAGGCTTGAATAAGACAATCACATTTCTAAACGATTATAAAACAGACATTGAGACACATTGAAGGCAAGAGGGTTGTAGTGAAATGCTTTAGAACAAGCAATCACTGATGGGATTGAAACAGACAAAGACAAACAAATGGACAAAACAAACTAAAGAATTGGAATCAAGACAAAATAGAACATTTCAAAATTTTTCTCAATAACAACACAACGTAGTTAGCTGAAACTTTCACAGGTTGGTTGTTTAACCCTAACCCCCTAGGTATTCTGGCTAGGAACCTTCTTTAACCCTAACCCCCTATAGGTATTCTGGCTAGGAACCTTCTTTAACCCTAACCCCCTATAGGTATTCTGGCTAGGAACCTTCTTTAACCCTAACCCCCTATTGGTATTCTGGCTAGGAACCTTCTTTAACCCTAACCCCCTATAGGTATTCTGGCTAGGAACCTTCTTTAACCCTAACCCCCTATAGGTATTCTGGCTAGGAACCTTCTTTAACCCTAACCCCCTATTGGTATTCTGGCTAGGACCCTTCTTTAACCCCGCACCCCTATAGGTATTCTGGCTAGGAACCTTCTTTAACCCTAACCCTCTAGGCATTCTCGCTAGGAACCTTCCTGAATCCTTCAAAATCCTCCAGTGCACTTTTGAAAACATGCCCTTATCTTCAAAATGCATCATGCATTTTCTTTGATCTTTCATATTCAGCACTTATGGCCTGTACTTCTTGCCAGGTAGTAATTTTACCCCATTTGAAGAGGTGAAAATACCAGTTTCCAACAGTGCTGAACTTTTCCCAAAAAGTGTCCCTTGGAGGATTTTGCAGGATATGAGGGTGATTAAGGGTTAACAGACTTCTTACCAAAAATGTATACATATACAAACACTGTCTTTAACCCATTTGATTCCAGTTTCCAAACAAGTGCCCCTTGGAGGATTTTGATGGATTTGGGCTAGTTAGGGTTAATGTATATATTGGTTCAAAGACAGTAAGGATACTTATATAAGCAGCAGGCCTTCCAGTGCCTTATCTACCTTATATAAGCAGCAGGCCTCCCAGTGCCTTATCTACCTTATATAAGCAGCAGGCCTCCCAGTGCCTTATCTACCTTATATAAGCAGCAGGCCTCCCAGTGCCTTATCTACCATATAAGCAGCAGGCCTCCCAGTGCCTTATCTACCTTATATAAGCAGCAGGCCTCCCAGTGCCTTATCTACCTTATATAAGCAGCAGGCCTCCCAGTGCCTTATCTACCTTATATAAGCAGCAGGCCTCCCAGTGCCTTATCTACCTTATATAAGCAGCAGGCCTCCCAGTGCCTTATCTACCTTATATAAGCAGCAGGCCTCCCAGTGCCTTATCTACCTTATATAGCAGCAGGCCTCCCAGTGCCTTATCTACCTTATATAAGCAGCAGGCTCCCAGTGCCTTATCTACCTTATATAACAGCAGGCCTCCCAGTGCCTTATCTACCTTATATAAGCAGCAGGCCTTCAGTGCCTTATCTACCTTATATAAGCAGCAGGCCTCCCAGTGCCTTATCTACCTTATATAAGCAGCAGGCCTCCCAGTGCCTTATCTACCTTATATAAGCAGCAGGCCTCCCAGTGCCTTATCTACCTTATATAAGCAGCAGGCCTCCCAGTGCCTTATCTACCTTATATAAGCAGCAGGCCTCCCAGTGCCTTATCTACCTTATATAAGCAGCAGGCCTCCCAGTGCCTTATCTACCTTATATAAGCAGCAGGCCTCCCAGTGCTTTATCTACCTTATATAAGCAGCAGGCCTTCCAGTGCCTTATCTACCTTATATAAGCAGCAGGCCTTCCAGTGCCTTATCTACCTTATATAAGCAGCAGGCCTCCCAGTGCCTTATCTACCTTATATAAGCAGCAGGCCTCCCAGTGCCTTATCTACCTTATATAAGCAGCAGGCCTCCCAGTGCCTTATCTACCTTATATAAGCAGCAGGCCTCCCAGTGCCTTATCTACCTTATATAAGCAGCAGGCCTCCCAGTGCCTTATCTACCTTATATAAGCAGCAGGCCTCCCAGTGCCTTATCTACCTTATATAAGCAGCAGGCCTCCCAGTGCCTTATCTACCTTATATAAGCAGCAGGCCTCCCAGTGCCTTATCTACCTTATATAAGCAGCAGGCCTCCCAGTGCCTTATCTACCTTATATACGCCTCAGGCCTCCCAGTGCCTTATCTACCTTATATAAGCAGCAGGCCTCCCAGTGCCTTATCTACCTTATATAAGCAGCAGGCCTCCCAGTGCCTTATCTACCTTATATAAGCAGCAGGCCTCCCAGTGCCTTATCTACCTTATATAAGCAGCAGGCCTCCCAGTGCCTTATCTACCTTATATAAGCAGCAGGCCTCCCAGTGCCTTATCTACCTTATATAAGCAGCAGGCCTCCCAGTGCCTTATCTACCTTATATAAGCAGCAGGCCTCCCAGTGCCTTATCTACCTTATATAAGCAGCAGGCCTCCCAGTGCCTTATCTACCTTATATAAGCAGCAGGCCTCCCAGTGCCTTATCTACCTTTTTATCTTCAGGCCTCCCAGTGCCTTATCTACCTTATATAAGCAGCAGGCCTCCCAGTGCCTTATCTACCTTATATAAGCAGCAGGCCTCCCAGTGCCTTATCTACCTTATATAAGCAGCAGGCCTCCCAGTGCCTTATCTACCTTATAATAGCAGCAGGCCTCCCAGTGCCTTATCTACCTTATATAAGCAGCAGGCCTCCCAGTGCCTTATCTACCTTATATAAGCAGCAGGCCTCCCAGTGCCTTATCTACCTTATATAAGCAGCAGGCCTCCCAGTGCCTTATCTACCTTATATAAGCAGCAGGCCTCCCAGTGCCTTATCTACCTTATATAAGCAGCAGGCCTCCCAGTGCCTTATCTACCTTATATAAGCAGCAGGCCTCCCAGTGCCTTATCTACCTTATATAAGCAGCAGGCCTTCCAGTGCCTTATCTACCTTATATAAGCAGCAGGCCTCCCAGTGCCTTATCTACCTTATATAAGCAGCAGGCCTCCCAGTGCCTTATCTACCTTATATAAGCAGCAGGCCTCCCAGTGCCTTATCTACCATATAAGCAGCAGGCCTCCCAGTGCCTTATCTACCATATAAGCAGCAGGCCTTCCAGTGCCTTATCTACCTTATATAAGCAGCAGGCCTTCCAGTGCCTTATCTACCTTATATAAGCAGCAGGCCTCCCAGTGCCTTATCTACCTTATATAAGCAGCAGGCCTCCCAGTGCCTTATCTACCTTATATAAGCAGCAGGCCTTCCAGTGCCTTATCTACCTTATATAAGCAGCAGGCCTTCCAGTGCCTTATCTACCTTATATAAGCAGCAGGCCTCCCAGTGCCTTATCTACCTTATATAAGCAGCAGGCCTACCAGTGCCTTATCTACCTTATATAAGCAGCAGGCCTCCCAGTGCCTTATCTACCTTATATAAGCAGCAGGCCTTCCAGTGCCTTATCTACCTTATATAAGCAGCAGGCCTCCCCAGTGCCTTATCTACCTTATATAATCAGCAGGCCTCCCAGTGCCTTATCTACCTTATATAAGCAGCAGGCCTCCCAGTGCCTTATCTACCTTATATAAGCAGCAGGCCTCCCAGTGCCTTATCTACCTTATATAAGCAGCAGGCCTCCCAGTGCCTTATCTACCTTATATAAGCAGCAGGCCTCCCAGTGCCTTATCTACCTTATATAAGCAGCAGGCCTCCCAGTGCCTTATCTACCTTATATAAGCAGCAGGCCTCCCAGTGCCTTATCTACCTTATATAAGCAGCAGGCCTCCCAGTGCCTTATCTACCTTATATAAGCAGCAGGCCTCCCAGTGCCTTATCTACCTTATATAAGCAGCAGGCCTTCCAGTGCCTTATCTACCTTATATAAGCAGCAGGCCTCCCAGTGCCTTATCTACCTTATATAAGCAGCAGGCCTCCCAGTGCCTATCTACCTTATATAAGCAGCAGGCCTCCCAGTGCCTTATCTACCTTATATAAGCAGCAGGCCTCCCAGTGCCTATCTACCTTATATAAGCAGCAGGCCTCCCAGTGCCTTATCTACCTTATATAAGCAGCAGGCCTCCCAGTGCCTTATCTACCTTATATAAGCAGCAGGCCTCCCAGTGCCTACTCTACCTTATATAAGCAGCAGGCCTCCCAGTGCCTTATCTACCTTATATAAGCAGCAGGCCTCCCAGTGCCTTATCTACCTTATATAAGCAGCAGGCCTCCCAGTGCCTTATCTACCTTATATAAGCAGCAGGCCTCCCAGTGCCTTATCTACCTTATATAAGCAGCAGGCCTCCCAGTGCCTTATCTACCTTATATAAGCAGCAGGCCTTCCAGTGCCTTATCTACCTTATATAAGCAGCAGGCCTCCCAGTGCCTTATCTACCAAATATAGGTTTTTTAAATATGTTTTCTAAAGCAAAATATAGGTTATTACAGGTTTACCAAATGCCAAAATATAGGCTTTTATAGGTTATTTCCCGTGATTATGCAGTGTTAAGTAACAGGTTTTTGGTAAACTGCCTACCTTCCGAGTACTTTTTGCAACAAAGTACATTACCCCATACCCTGTCTGGCAGAAAATCTAAGAGTGGTACACATGTTACAGTTTGGCTACTGTTTTGGCTTCATCTCTTTATACTTGGGAAGGAATTTTTCTTCAAAGCCATGAGGATTTTATGAGGAAGTTGAAAATGTGTTGCAGGAGATTAAAAATATAGGCTTTTGTAGGTTAATATAGTTTTTTTTGGGGGGAAATAAAGGTTCCCATTTTGAAATATAGGTTTTTATAGGTTTTATGGTTTTTATAGGTTTTATGGGTTTTATAGGTTTCGCTGGGAAGCCTGAAGTAGTTTTGCCAACATCACCAATAGTGTATAATGGCTTTAGAAAAATTTGCTTAGCAAAATTGCCTGATAAGCAGGTTGCTACCTACCTGGAGACCACGTTTGACAGTGGAGTCATTCCTGACTTCCTCATTGGTGAAATGAAGACTAGAATCATCTTCATCATCCTCCACGTCGCTCATCCCGAGCTCATTCAGAACATCTATAAGACAGATATTTTTTAAGTAAGTCTTGCTTCGACACTATAACTGGGTACAAATGCAACATCCGGATTACCGTACCGATGCTCTACCAAACTGAAACATCAAGATATATCCACTCCATGTGCATATCGTAGCCCTCTAGTGGAGGGAAACACACAGTCTCCTAAAACTGCGCATTTTCATTTATTTCAGGAACCGGATACCCAAAATTGGAATTCTTCAGATACCCGGGTACCCGTAAACACATAAATACAAAATTGGAAATCTTCAGATACCCGGGTACCCGTAAACACATAAATACAAAATTGGAAATCTTCAGATACCCGGGTACCCGTAAACACATAAATATACAAATTGGAATTCTTCAGATACCCGGTACCGTAAACACATAAATACAAAATTGAAATCTTCAGATACCCGGTGCCGTAAACACATAAATACAAAATTGGAATTCTTCAGATACCCGGGTACCCGTAAACACATAAATACAAAATTGGAAATCTTCAGATACCCGGCACCAGAACACATAAATACAAAATTGGAAATCTTCAGATACCCGGGTACCCGTAAACACATAAATACAAAATTGGAAATCTTCAGATACCCGGGTACCCGTAAACACATAAATACAAAATTGGAATTCTTCAGATACCCGGGTACCCGTAAACACATAAATACACAATTGGAATTCTTCAGGTACCCGTAAACACATAAATACAAAATTGGAATTCTTCAGATACCCGGGTACCCGTAAACACATAAATACAAATTTGGAATTCTTCAGATACCCGGGTACCCGTAAACACATAAATACAAAATTGGAAATCTTCAGATACCCGGGTACCCGTAAACATATAAATACAAAATTGGAAATCTTCAGATACCCGGGTACCCGTAAACACATAAATACAAAATTGAAAATCTTCAGATACCCGGGTACCCGTAAACACATAAATACAAAATTGGAAATCTTCAGATACCCGGGTACCCGTAAACACATAAATACAAAATTGGAATTCTTCAGATACCCGGGTACCCGTAAACACATAAATACAAAATTGGAAATCTTCAGATACCCGGGTACCCGTAAACACATAAATACAAAATTGGAATTCTTCAGATACCCGGGTACCCGTAAACACATAAATACAAAATTGGAATTCTTCAGATACCCGGTGCAGAACACATAAATACAAATTGAAATCTTCAGATACCGGCACCGTAAACACATAAATACAAAATTGAAAATCTTCAGATACCGGCCCGTAAACACATAAATACAAAATTGAATTCTTCAGATACCTGGGTAAACACATAAATACAAAATTGAATTCTTCAGATATCCGGGGACCAGTAAACACATAAATACAAAATTGGAATTCTTCAGATACCCGGGTACCCGTAAACACATAAATACAAAATTGAAAATCTTCAGATACCCGGGTACCCGTAAACACATAAATACAAAATTGGAATTCTTCAGATACCCGGGTACCCGTAAACACATAAATACAAAATTGGAATTCTTCAGATACCCGGTGCCAGAAACACATAAATACAAAATTGAATTCTTCAGATACCCGGTACCGTGAACACATAAATACAAAATTGGAATTCTTCAGGTACCGGTGCAAGTAAACACATAAATATAAAATTGGAATTCTTCAGATACCCGGCACCCGTAAACACATAAATACAAAATTGGAATTCTTCAGGCACCGTAAACACATAAATACAAATTGGAATTCTTCAGGTACCAGAACACATAAATACAAAATTGGAATTCTTCAGGTACCCGGGTACCCGTAAACACATAAATACAAAATTGGAATTCTTCAGATACCCGGGTACCCGTAAACACATAAATACAAAATTGGAATTCTTCAGGTACCCGTAAACACATAAATACAAAATTGGAATTCTTCAGATACCCGGGTACCCGTAAACACATAAATACAAAATTGGAATTCTTCAGATACCCGGGTACCCGTAAACACATAAATACAAAATTGGAATTCTTCAGATACCCGGGTACCCGTAAACACATAAATACAAAATTCAGGCATGAGAATGGGTTGTGTTAGAAAAAACTGGAAAATAGCGATTCACTATTAATGACCCAATCAAGCCGTAGGCTTGGCCCGAGTCGAAGGCGAGGCATGCCGGGGGTTTCAGGGGGCCGGGGCAACCCATACGTAATGCACTTGTCAGAAGAGGTGGCGGAGGATGTGGACGGCCCTGCGCCTGAAGAACTTGTTGGCCCCGCTTGATGAAGCCACTTGCACCCACATAATTTGTCCTTCTTATCTTCACTAGATTTACATGTTCCGCTGTGGTAACATGAGCTTTAGTGCACTTTTCCGCGATTTCCATAGTTGATCAGTTTATTGCAAAGCGTGCACATCGACTTCCTGGTATATCTACCTTTCTGGCGAACTCGCCGAGATTGCACTTTACTTTATCGGGCAATACCACTTTTACCAGGCAGTTTAATTTCCACATCTTCCTCTAACCAAGACCACTTCCATTTTTCTTTGACACCTTTATCCGACTCCGTCAGAATTGTTCTTCATTTCTATCCAAAATTTCGGCATTTTGAAGTCGGATGCCTCCGATATTTCACGATAATTTTACTATAACTTTTTTTCTTTCACGCACACAAAGGCCAAAGCGTTAACACGATGGCCGCTCAATCAACAACAGCATTTCCTAACGCTCATTATAGGGATCGTTGATTGGACAATTTTATGACGTTATGGAATACTTGATACCTAACGCGATCGCTGATTCGTTTAGTAAACTTCATCTCTGTAACAGCACTTCATCGCCTGCGACGTCGTAAATAGGATCGACAAACGGGTTTATAAAACAGCTGGGAGCGTCTAAAACAGAGCTACGGGTTTACTTTTAAAAGTGCCGATCTCGGGCATTTCAGCAATGATATTTCCACAATTTCCTTTAAAAAATCACCCTAGACCACCTCTACCCCCCAAATTTTAAACCGGATTCACATTGAACTCGGAGAGGACATATTTTGGCCTCCAAAAAGCGGGAAACCGCGGAACGGCGGGAAATTCTCATGCCTGAAAATTGGAATTCTTCAGATACCCGGGTACCCGTAAACACATAAACACAAAATTGGAATTCTTCAGATACCCGGGTACCCGTAAACACATAAATACACAATTGGAATTCTTCAGGTACCCGGGTACCCGTAAACACATAAATACAAAATTGGAAATCTTCAGATACCCGGGTACCCGTAAACACATAAATACAAAATTGGAAATCTTCAGATACCCGGGTACCCGTAAACACATAAATACAAAATTGGAAATCTTCAGATACCCGGGTACCCGTAAACACATAAATACAAAATTGGAAATCTTCAGATACCCGGGTACCCGTAAACACATAAATACAAAATTGGAAATCTTCAGATACCCGGGTACCCGTAAACACATAAATACAAAATTGGAAATCTTCAGATACCCGGGTACCCGTAAACACATAAATACAAAATTGGAATTCTTCAGATACCCGGGTACCCGTAAACACATAAATACAAAATTGGAATTCTTCAGATACCCGGGTACCCGTAAACACATAAATACAAAATTGGAATTCTTCAGATACCCGGGTACCCGTAAACACATAAATACAAAATTGGAAATCTTCAGATACCCGGGTACCCGTAAACACATAAATTCTCCCAAATGTATAAAATAACCAATATGAACACAAGTTTGTCTTGTTTTATCAGAGTCATAATAAATGTGGACTTCACTGTAATAATTTCCCGCCTCTATATTAAAAATGACTCGTAGCATTCCCCATATAAAAAATGTTAACAACAACAAAAATCAGAGACTTCCATTTGCAAGGCTTAAATGTTCAGACAACATTTTCAGAAGTAGTTTACAGGTAATTGGAACTGAATAATGACAGTTTGAGTCGGGTATATGGACACCAAACACGGCCTTACAGTCTCCCAAGTCCAGGACACTTTTTGGTGACATTTAGTAAAATTGAGCGTGTGTAAAATTATGAACAAAATCCTGTAGTCCATTATACAGGGATGCCAGTAGCTCTTTGCTCCAGAGCCGGAAAAAAATTCCCGCAAAGGAAGAGCGAACGTTCATACTTGCACACAAAAACAAATATCCCTCATTGTTTTTTTTTTATTCAAGCCAATGCTAATTGAAGCTGTTCTTTACACTAGCATCGATTTTTTCCAGATCTACACCTCTTCCGACCTCCGTTATGGTAGTCAAGTTGAGTAAAATCAGTCAAAAATTTCAGAAAATGAAGGCCGCAAAACGCAATCTTTATGATTACGTTGCAATCACCATGTGTACAACACACCGCATACAACACACATGCTACACGGACCCACACGCACTGTTTCCAATATGTCGGAGCAATGGGCTAGTCTTGCTTGTTATCTCGCTACTATCGATCGCCCTCTGTCGGTGAAATGTCCGAGTGTATTACGCGATGGCATAAAAAAAGAAAAGGTAAGAACATCTTGATAATCAAGACTAACTGAGCGTACTCTGTAAAGGTGATTTTTTTCCCCGGCCGGACGAAAGACGGAGTGCCGGATTTATTTGGGAAAAATATGAAAAAGCCGGAATTCCGGCAATAGCCGGAAAACTGGCATCCCTGATTATATGCTGGAAAATATGTCACTAGTAATTGTTAACTGTTAAATGTAATGGAGTCACTAGCATATCTGTGCTGTGTCACCACTTTTTAATTTCTAGTAAATCTCCATTAGCCCTCCTACTTTTGGTACCTTTTTCATACAAGTTGATCCACCATTTGAAACCATTCGCTTTTGTGGTTTTGAATGGTGAATAACTGTGCACAGTATTGATTCCCCCAAATGGTTTTGAATGGTTCGGTCAGCTAATACAAAACCTTGTTTGGATCTTTCCAAATGGTAGTACAGCTAATAACAAAACCTTGTTTGGATTCTTCTAAGTGGTGAATCAATGGACCCTCTATGCATTTGAATGGATTTGAATGGTAGTAAAGCTTGCTACCAACACTGTTCAAATGGTATCAACACTGTTCAAATGGTTTTGACCTTTATAGCAACTTCCCACTAAAGTGCAGCAATAGTAGGAGGGTTTTAATACACTACATAATGTTATCTTGTTGGACCTCCAAGTACCAGTACCAGCACAAACATTTTTTTGGCGTGTATGTAAAACCAGGTACTTATAAATAGCCAAGGAGATGAAAATAATAGCCCTATCTTAAAAGGTGATTGTGAAAATGCACACTGAACTGGAGTGGTGGCAGAATCCAATGGTTTACAACACCAACAATAAACTCAAAACTGATAACAGAGACCTTCCATCAATGATGATAATGTTTCAGTTTTAATAACACTGCGTCAATTATGGACCTACATGTATGCAACCAAAGAACACAGAGGTCAATCTTATTAATAATGATTACACTGTATCCTGTTTGTAAGTCGATACGTAATACGCACGCACATTGGTAGTACACGCATTCTTTTCTCTACTTCCGGTTCCAAAGCTGGCATACCGTTGTGTGTAATTTAACATATATTCATTGATTTTTAACATTCAAAAGCGATTCTTGAGGCAGAAATTGACTTTGTTAATAAGATTTTGAGTCTTAACAACACATATGTTAAAGTTCCGAGCTTTCTAATTTCTTGCGTAAATCCTTAAAGAAAAGTGTGGTCAGTGCATTTCCAATGGGCTTGTGGTGATCGTTGAAGCCAGCACGTGCGAAGTGGACGTGGTTTATGTTGGAACTACATGCACATCACACTTACCAACAGGATTGCTGACAATACTTATTCAAGAAGTGTGTTTTTTTTATATAAACTCATGCCATCAAAAACTGAGATTCAGATGAATGATTCGCAGAAGTTCTTTATATTTCAAATTGTGTTTTAACCCTCCTACTTCGGGTACCTTTTTCATACAAGTTGATCCACCATTTGAAACCATTCGCTTTTGTGGTTTTGAATGGTGAAATAACTGCGTACAGTATTGATTTCCCCAAATGGTTTTGAATGGTAGGTCAGCTAATACAAAACCTTGTTTGGATCTTTCCAAATGGTAGTACAGCTAATACAAAACCTTGTTTGGATACTTCTAAGTGGTGAATCAATGGACCCTCTATGCATTTGAATGGATTTGAATGGTAGTAAAGCTTGCTACCAACACTGTTCAAATGGTATCACCATGTGTGTACAAAACCAATGGGCATTTTGGTAAGTGGAAATTTTGAATGGTTTCAAATGGTCAAACAGTAGGAGGGATAATGACAGTGATGATCTCAATTAATAATTATTAAACAACAACTGAAGGAAGAACAAACGAGACCAGGTTAAAGTTTGATTAACAGACCAAATGGGTGTGTTGTCAGTATAAAACAGATGAGATTTCCAGTAGTGATGTCGTTTCGGTTTGCGTTAACACCATGTGTTTATCTCAACTATCGCAAAGCTGAGGACCAATATCGGGCAACTCATTTCTCGGGCAATTCGTTTCTCATCGCTAAGTGAGAACATGGTTCAGGGAGTATTTAAAACTAGTATTTAAAAAATAAAACTCTTTCTGAAAAAAATAAGTAGAAATGTTTTGAATGAGATGCTCTTACAGAATAAACAGGGTGTGATTTGACAAAAGTAAAAAAAAATCCGGAAAAATGGATAGCAGACCTGGGTGTCCCTTTGGTCTAGAGGACAAAGCCCCCTGAACCTCCTGGATGTTTAATTTTGGAGGATTTACAGACTCTCCACATCCTCACAAACAAAGAAACTAGAGGTTTGGACACAATACAGGCTACTTCTCTTCTTTCAAGACAATTATGAGGCAAAGGGAGATTGTAAAAAATCCCGAAACCAGGAAAAATCCTACAAAATCACAGGCCTGAATGAACTGTTGATTTGGCTGCCAAACCTATCAAGACAACCATCTCCAATACTACTGGCTGTCTTAATGAATTTAGCATGAGTAATTATGGTTCAATTATACTACCTTTTCTCTGCTGCTTGTCCTGTGAGCTAAGAGGTCGCTTCTCCATCTTGTCATCTGGTTTGGCTGCGAACAAAAAAATTATTAATTACATCCATATCATTTGCTCAATTAACTGGGGTGGGGGGAAATGTTTTCTTTTTTTTTGGTATTTATTAAACTCAATATAAAATTTTCAAAATGTAAAAATTATTCCTCGTAAATATTTTCGCCATAAAGATGAATTGTGAAAACACTTTATGGATATGCTGAATTCATTTGTGCGAGGACATTATAAATATTAATGGAAACACAACAGAGTTCTATTCTTGGGAAAAGGAAGGCTGCGACGGACAGGGAGGGGCTTTTTTGATAATGAACTGATTCGCTTTGGGGGACTCCTGAGACACTGTTCTTATGATTTGAATTGATGTATTGTGATTCTCATTTATCTCTGATCAAAGACAAATTTACGGTGAGCTCACTCCAAAACAATTAAAATACCTAGTTAGTTTTCCTCGTGGTTTATTTGGTATGTAATAGACATAAAACACAATAAAGGGGGCCACTTTGCATCCGTCACGTTAGCAGTTTTTCTAATGGTTGTTATTTATTTTTAAGTACCTGAAACCGACCAAAAAGTGTTTCAACATGTGAATGGACATGCAGGCTTATACTAGAACTAATTTGAGTCGATTTATTTTATATTTTTATTTTTTTATTTATTTTTTTACCCTCAAATTTCCATAAAATTGGACGGAAAAAGTTACCTCACTTTTCCGTCCATTTGTTGATGGAAATTTTAGGGTAATTAAAAAAATAATAGTAATAATCAACTCAAATTATCTTTAGGATAAGCATGCATGTCTATTCAAATGTTGAAATTCTTTTTGGGTGGTTTCAGATATTTAAAAAAAATTACAACCATTAGAAAAACTGCTAACGTGACGGTAGGAAAGTGGCCCCCTTTATTGTGTTTTATGTCATATAAAAAGTTGTCTTATCTTCTAATAATAATAATAATAATAATAATAATAATACAGAAGATTTATAATGCGCACATATCCACCAAGAAGTGCTCAAGGCGCTTTACAGTAAACAAGAAATCATACAATAGCATAACAATACAATAGCAAATGCAATATAATACTAAACAAAAGATTTTAAAAAATGCATAAATGAATGTTAGTAGTCCTTATAGGCAATACACATAAGATGAGTTTTTAAGTTTTTCTTGAAGGAGTAAACAGTTTGAGATTCACGAATGTACAGAGGCAAATCATTCCAGTGGTCACCAGACTGTCGGTTTCCAGGTTGTATCGTAACACGGGTGATCCCTGGCTACAGACTAATCCTGTGACCACTGTTTTCCGCCGATACTACGGTGGTACCACACTACGCGCGCGCGTCACACGCATTCTTAAATACGCAGTATGCTAGCGTTTCGTCAAATACAGTGCACAGATTGGTTGAACAAGCAGTGGACTGCGTAGGAAACGAACGCTTGAAGCAGAATGAAGGTACCACCGCAGTTATGGAGGCACTCAGTAAACTGGTTGATGGATTAGTCTATAGCCTATAGCATGCTTTGGTTCAATGATTACTAACTAGTGCCCCAAGAACAAAGATATTAACAAAATAGGGAGACCGCAAAAATAGGGCTCGATAGCTCAGTTGGTAGAGTGCGGGCACGTTAACCCAGATGTCTCAAATCCGGCTCTTTTTTCTTTGATCACTCCAAAAACCAATAAATAAGTATATATTTGCTTACCAGAAGTGTAGTGGTTGTGTTTCTCTTCTGATATCTGGTTAAGAGAAAAAAAAGTCATATTTATGAATCTGTTACAATGCTGTTTATATTGAAGATAAACTGACTTGGCATAACTCGAACAAGAACTGGTCCATAATAAGAAGTAAACCGCACAGTTTCACAAACCTATATATATATATATCGCGGAACCCGCTGCTATATGAGATTCTAGCCGGCCAATTGTCATCGGGCAAGCTCAGTGGTCGAGAGGTTAAGACGTCTGCACTAGTAAGCAGGAGATCGTGGGTTCGAATCCCGCCTAAGTCGCCTGTGTAGTTTTTTCACAGACACTCGGAAAGCACTGAGTATACAGTGCTATTCACACGTCGGTGTAGGGCAAAATTAAATCAATCGCACAGTTCATATTGTGTCTCTCTGCCATATTTACAACGGATTGGAATGGAATGTTATTCCCACACGAGAAAGGTGTTTTGTATTGGTAACAGAAGAAAGGACAATTAAATTAAATAAATTCTCTCCCAGCAATCACCAAGTTTATTTTTGTACCATGACTTTGGCCCTCCTCCCTGACATTGTACCGACAGCGTACACTGGCCATTCATACTTACACCTGGCATTTGCTTAGATGGTATTCCCTCCAGAGCCCCAAGTACATCATCATCATCCCATTCACTGCCACTCTACAACATCAAAACATATCAAATACAAAGTCGGAAAACCCAAACAACTTTCAAATTATTAATAATAATAATAATAATGTGGACTTATATGGCGCACGTATCTACCAAACTGGTGCTCAAGGTGCATTACATTATTACCCCTGCTCATCAGGCGCATAAATCATTTCTGAAACCATCTCAGCTCCCTGGGGAGTATACAGCTCAATAACAGCGCATATAGGGCTAATCAAACACAACAACCAACTCTGCCCTCACATGTACATGTATGTAACATGCACTCGGCCTTCAATTCCATGACTAAGGAAGAGCAATTTCTATTTCTTATGTCATCTCAGGACAAATATATAATTACCTTTGTGGTAAAATATACGTCCTTGTCTACTGAATTGAAAGAGAGTCAAAATGTTATATAAATGTAATATTATGTTTGTATTTTCTCTTCGCAAACACATCCACCACGATTTGTTTATTGCTGTTTATAATATAATAATTGTTACACTCCCTCAGGGTTACGGGGTATATTCCTATTTTTTGGAATAAAACAGTTCATCATTCATCGTCACTTTGTCCATGAAAAGTGAACACAGATTTACCTCTCCTACAGAAATAATGCTGCTTCTATGTGAGAGTGGTCCCCCTCTGGGTATGGTAGCGGAACCATCGACAGGATTGGCGTTTTCTTTCGGGGTGTGGACCGGTGAGTCCCACGGATCCGTGTCACTAACAGAGCGACCCCTCCCTGCAGGCATCCCCTTGCCCTGCCCCGGTGAATTGGTGGCAGCCGCAGGCTTGGTGGCAGCAGTGGGATTCACTGACTTGGACAGGCGTGGGATCTTGCTGGCGTCTTGGTTGGTCCGGGATGAGGAACGGGCACTGGCAGCACTGGCTAGACTCTCCTTGGAGACCGCTCGGGGAATGCGGGATTTGGATGTTTTTGATTGTTGGGACACTATCGCAAATCAAAAGTACTTTTAGTGTTGACAATGTAATGAATTGCTTGAACGTTTTCAAAATTACAACAAAATTAGCTGTTCCTAGGCCTTGATAGTTCAAATAGGGTTTAAGTAGTAAAACATAATGTTATATCAAGTTCTTTTTCTGGATTTGTAAATAATGTCATGGACCTAAATCAAGAAATGTAGTTCAAGATTATTTTCATTTATTTTGTAAATTTGATGAGTGGGGATGTTGACAAAAATAAACAACTGCAACAACTAATTGCCTCTGCCATCAACACGTACAGTATTCATGCAATGTTTGTCTGAATGGTTTTGCACAATCGTATACAGCTACAATTATTAAAACCAGAAGTTTATTACCTACATGCTGGCCTGCTGTAATCCATACCACGACATTGTACTCCAATTTCGCGCAAGCACAACAACCTTGGTTATGGGTTTTACTTCCCCTGCCCGGCCTGCCGTGGGGCACATCATGGGATAGGCGTTTCCACACGAAGCTAGTTCCTAGAGAACAAGATACGATCTTAAACTAGACACAGGCGAACCATTCTGTGTGGCGAACAACGAGCGCATTCGTACGTGCAGGATATACAGTTCTCTCACACACCAGGTAAGTCTCCCAGACCGCACCACTTCTTTTTGAGACCTTGCGCGTCAGTTTGTGGAACAAAACGTCATGAATGTGCCAAGTCCAGTGTTCTTGGAGTACTATGCTGTGGACTAGGTTAGTACATGAGTGGCACACTTCATGTAGGTAATAGACTTCTGGTACTGTGCCGTGGACTAGGTTAGTGCACGAGCGGCACACTTCATGTAGGTAATAGACTTCTGGTACTGTCACACTTCATGTAGGTAATAGACTTCTGGTACTGTGCCGTGGACTAGGTTAGTGCACGAGCGGCACACTTCATGTAGGTAATAGACTTCTGGTACTGTGCCGTGGACTAGGTTAGTGCACGAGCGGCACACTTCATGTAGGTAATAGACTTCTGGTACTGTGCCGTGGACTAGGTTAGTGCACGAGCGGCACACTTCATGTAGGTAATAGACTTCTGGTGCTATGCCGTGGACTAGGTCAGTACACGAGTGGCACACTTCATGTAGGTAATAGACTTCTGGTACTATGCCGTGGACTAGGTTAGTACACGAGTGTCACACTTCATGTAGGTAATAGACTTCTGGTACTGTGCCGTGGACTAGGTTAGTACACCCAGCCGGCACACTCATGTAGGTAATAGACTTCTGGTACTGTGCCGTGGACTGGGTTAGTGCACTGAGCGGCACACTTCATGTAGGTAATAGACTTCTGGTACTGTGCCGTGGACTGGGTTAGTACACAGTGGCACACTTCATGTAGGTAATAGACTTCTGGTACTGTGCCGTGGACTAGGTTAGTACACGAAAGTGGCACACTTCATGTAGGTAATAGACTTCTGGTACTGTGCCGTGGACTAGGTTAGTACACAGTGGCACACTTCATGTAGGTAATAGACTTCTGGTGCTATGCCGTGGACCAGGTTAGTGCACGCGGCACACTTCATGTAGGTAATAGACTTCTGGTACTGTGCCGTGGACTAGGTTAGTACACGAGTGGCACACTTCATGTAGGTAATAGACTTCTGGTGCTATGCCGTGGACTAGGTTAGTACACGAGTGGCACACTTCATGTAGGTAATAGACTTCTGGTACTATGCCATGGACTAGGTTAGTGCACGAGTGGCACACTTCATGTAGGTAATAGACTTCTGGTACTATGCCATGGACTAGGTTAGTACACGAGTGGCACACTTCATGTAGGTAATAGACTTCTGGTGCTATGCCGTGGACTAGGTTAGTGCACGAGCGGCACACTTCATGTAGGTAATAGACTTCTGGTACTGTGCCGTGGACTAGGTTAGTACACGAGTGGCACACTTCATGTAGGTAATAGACTTCTGGTGCTATGCCGTGGACTAGGTTAGTACACGAGTGGCACACTTCATGTAGGTAATAGACTTCTGGTGCTATGCCGTGGACTAGGTTAGTACACGAGTGGCACACTTCATGTAGGTAATAGACTTCTGGTACTATGCCATGGACTAGGTTAGTGCACGAGTGACACACTTCATGTAGGTAACAGACTTCTGGTGCTGTGCCGTGGACTAGGTTAGTGCACGAGTGGCACACTTCATGTAGGTAATAGACTTCTGGTGCTGTGCCGTGGACTAGGTTAGTACACGAGTGGCACACTTCATGTAGGTAATAGACTTCTGGTACTGTGCCGTGGACTAGGTTAGTACACGAGTGGCACACTTCATGTAGGTAATAGACTTCTGGTACTGTGCCATGGACTAGGTTAGTACACGAGTGACACACTTCATGTAGGTAACAGACTTCTGGTGCTGTGCCGTGGACTAGGTTAGTGCACGAGCGGCACACTTCATGTAGGTAATAGACTTCTGGTACTGTGCCGTGGACTAGGTTAGTACACGAGTGGCACACTTCATGTAGGTAATAGACTTCTGGTACTATGCCACGGGACTAGGTTAGTACACGAGTGGCACACTTCATGTAGGTATTAGACTTCTGATAAAACTGACATAAAATAACTTACCATCCAAGCTTCTGATGGATTCATTGTCTGACTCCACGACAAACTTGCTTAGTTTGACTGCCTTGGAGACCTGAGAGAAAGCCAACAACATGAATGAGAACAGCGGCTACTGAGAAAATGTTAAGCAGTATGAAGTAGGTAACCAGCACAAGTCGTCCTGTCAGAACAACAAGGTCGTATCTAAAAAAAATGCAACAAGGCCGTATGTGCAATAGTGCATAAATTTGCATACATTAAAACAATTGAGTGCAACAACGTCGTATCTTCTTCCATAGGTTTTGTGTGTTCATCCTGGAACTCTGTAAAAAGATACGACCTTGTTGCACTGAGCAAAATCCATGTCTGCAACAAGGTCATAACTATGATACGACCTTGCTGCACTGATGCGACTGTATGAAAGTTTAGCTGGTAAACAATATAACCAGCTTAGCCACTCTGTGACATTGGTCCCAGGACTGTATTACGTGTAGCTAGTGATTTTTATGCACTCATGGCATAACAAGTAAGCCAATTTCTATTACATCAACAATGTTCATAGTTTGTACTGGGGAAAAGAACCATACAGCAGCCCTCGATCTTAACCATGGCCACCACGGCCACTGCCATGGTGCCCCTCTGAGTTGGCTGTAATGCCCCTTTGGTTGGCCTTGAAATTTTGATGCAGCCAAGGCCATAGTGGCCGTGCCCTCTCAATGCTTAAGGTCGAGGCCTGATATAGGTAGCTATGAGCCAGTTTGCAGCAAGTTTACAAAGAGGACTCGAATGTGCAAAACAACAGTGCAGTTTCAGAAAAGGTTGCTTTGGAAACACCCCCCCCTCCCTCCCCAGGACATGGAGAAAATGTGATAGAGATTCTGAAGCATTCGTACATGCAGAGCCGAAACATATATAGTGTTTGCCCGATAGAGAAAATTTTCTTTGAGAATAGTTTTAAGGATTTTGTGACTAACCTTTGGTTTGGGTTTGACAGGTTCGTCTGCCTCAGATGCTGACGCCCCCCACGAATCCTCACCGAACGAGTCCCTGCAAATGATAACAAACAATTATTAAAGATGATATATTCTATGTGCATCCTTTATTTTCTCGTTATTGTTGGTTTGCATTTTTTTCCTTATAGAAAGAAAGTACTTTCACTAACGTTATTTTACATAATTATTTAAGGAGGCATTTACAATGTCAGAAGTCTATTACCTACATGAAGTGTGCCAGCCTGCTATAATCCATACCACGACAATGTACTCCAAATGCGCGCATGCACAATGAGCTTGGTTACAGGTTTTGCTCCCCATGACCGGCCTACCGTGGGGCATCATGGGATAGGCATTTCTACACGAAACTAGTTACTAGAGAACTAGACGCAATCTTAAACTAGACGTGGGCGAACCATCTGTGTGGCGAACAATAGGCGCGTTCAGTTAACGCTAAGGTGTCCGCTCGAGATACAGTTCTCTCACATGCCGGGTAAGTCTCCCAGACTGCACTGCTTCTTGTCGAGACCTTGCTCGTCACTTTGTGGAACAATCCGTGACGAACGGGCGAAATCCATTGTTCTCGGAGTACTATTGCCGTGGGACTAGGTTAGCACACGAGTGGCACACTTCATGTAGGTAATAGACTTCTGATAATGTAAAATATCTCAATTGGAAGTGATTGCTTCCATTTTACAAGAAATACAGGAGTGTGCTAATTTTAAAAAATGGCTGATAACTCATGGAGTATGCATCTTTAAGATACATTTTTTTTATTTGCTGCATTTCTAAAATATTATAAGTTTTAACCTCAAATTATGGATGAACAGCAAAAAACATTTTTGAAGATGACTGTTCTTGGCTTTTATAAATTGCATATAGACCATATCGAATGTTACAAACTGAAGAACGCCCCCGTTCACAAGCAAAAGAAGGTCAGTCTTGGGTTTATATATGCGCGTATACACCTATGCGCGCATGCGCCTATGCGCGTATGCGCCTATGTGCGTATGCGCCTATGCTCCTATGCGCGTATGCTCCTATGCGGGTATGCGCGTATGCACCTATGCACGTATGCACCTATGTGCAGCACCTATGTGCAGCACCTATGTGCAGCACCTATGTGCAGCACCTATGTGCAGCACCTATGTGCAGCACCTACATGTATGTGCAGCACCTATGTGCAGCGGGTATAAATCAACTAATACATTACCTTCTTTTGCTTTTGAGCGAGGGCGCCCTTCAGTTTGCGATGTCAATGCATATTGGCCTATTCAAAAAATGAATCACTTTATGAATTCAAAACTTACTTTCCAACGGACAAATCATCTTCTTCATCATCTGTTGCCGAAAATAAAAACAAATCAGAAAATATTCTCAGTTATTACAACTTTCAATGTTCTCGGTTTTGACAATGTATCTTTTTATAAAACATGCTGTAATTCATAGTAACCAGTTCACGTCGGAGGCCGTGTATACACGCAATTTTTTTTTGCACCACGGATCGGAGAGCGTCTAAACACGCCAGAGGAAACTCCGGAATATTTGTATGCATGCTTGGTTGAGCCACGCGTGTACAGTGACATGCTCGGAAGTGCCGGCCACCCGCTGTAGAAGCTTCCATTAACGTGTGTGTGGGAAAAATAAACCCGCCACAGGGGCCCAGAAAAACTTTTTTATTCCCGACGCGAACTGGTTAAGAGGAATTTTGCGACACCATGTTATATCTGAAATATATATTGAAATAGTGTGTGGATCTGAGAAGAACTGATAGTTTAACAACTCAGAACCAATACACTATTACAACTCAAGAGAGATATCACATGGTGCTCCCACCAATATTCCTCTTACTGTTCTTCAATCACGCAAAGCTTTAAATCCTACATAATACCAGGAGTCTATAAGTGTGCCACTCGTGTACTAACCTAGTCCACGGCACAGTACCAGAAGTCTATTACCTACATGAAGTGTGACACTCGTGTACTAACCTAGTCCACGGCACAGTACCAGAAGTCTATTACCTACATGAAGTGTGCCACTCGTGTACTAACCTAGTCCACGGCACAGTACCAGAAGTCTATTACCTACATGAAGTGTGCCACTCGTGTACTAACCTAGTCCACAGCACAGTACCAGAAGTCTATTACCTACATGAAGTGTGCCACTCGTGTACTAACCTAGTCCACGACACAGTACCAGAAGTCTATTACCTACATGAAGTGTGCCACTCGTGTACTAACCTAGTCCATGGCACAGTACCAGAAGTCTATTACCTACATGAAGTGTGCCACTCGTGTACTAACCTAGTCCACGGCACAGCACCAGAAGTCTATTACCTACATGAAGTGTGCCACTCGTGTACTAACCTAGTCCACGGCACAGCACCAGAAGTCTATTACCTACATGAAGTGTGCCACTCGTGTACTAACCTAGTCCACGGCGTAGTACCAGAAGTCTATTACCTACATGAAGTGTGCCACTCGTGTACTAACCTAGTCCATGGCACAGTACCAGATGTCTATTACCTACATGAAGTGTGCCACTCGTGTACTAACCTAGTCCATGGCACAGTACCAGAAGTCTATTACCTACATGAAGTGTGCCACTCGTGTACTAACCTAGTCCACGGCACAGTACCATAAGTCTATTACCTACATGAAGTGTGCCACTCGTGTACTAACCTAGTCCATGGCACAGCACCAGAAGTCTATTACCTACATGAAGTGTGCCACTCGTGTACTAACCTAGCCCCACGGCATAGTACTCAAAGAACAATAGATTTGGGCCATTTGTGACGTTTTGTTCCACAAACTGACGCGCAAGTTCTCAAAAAGCAGCAGTGCAGTCTGGGAGACTTAACCGGCATGTGAGAGAATTGTATCTCGCGTGTGCACCTTAGTTCGCCCCACAGATGGTTCGCCAGCGTTGAATTTAAGATTGCGTCTAGTTCTACAGGAACTAGCTTCGCGTAGAAACGCCTATCCCATAATGCCCCACGGCAGGCCGGGCAGGGGAGTGAAACCTGTAACCAAGCTCGTGTGTGCGTGCATTTAGAGTACTATGCCGTGGTGTGGGTTACAGCAAGCTGGCACACTTCATGTTGGTAACACATATTGCAATGGACACATATTTGGAAAGCATGCAGACCTGTCAACATTTCAACTCACATCTATACCTTTCACTTACCATAATCATTTCCAGCCCCACCTCCCCCGAGACTGAAGCCAAGCCCCACCCCCTCAGAGCCTGCTGTGGAGCTAAACATGCTAGAGCCAGGCCGCACTACAGCCGACTTGGGACGTCTGTTGGAATTGAACTCATCAATCAGATGAGAACACCTACAAAGGTAAAAAAAAAAACATTGTTTCCTTGTGTGCCCGGAAGAAGTCATAACAAAAGTGTGACTGGCAAAAGGTTGTAAGCAACTAATGTTGAAACACTGTTTCCTCGTGTGTCTGGAAGAAGGCGTAACAAAAGTGCGAGCGGCAAAAGGTTGTAAGCAATTAATGTGCAAAATTGTGTTTCAAGAAAACTGAGTGTGAAAGTTTGGTCGTTTTTCGGCCATTTATAAGTCATTGTAGGAAAGTTAAATTCCGCATGGGAATGGAAAAACATGTCTTGGGAGTAATTCTAGCAACAAATATATAACAGTTATGCCCTACTTATTTTTTCAAAGGAGCCATTTTATTGCTTACGACCTTCTGCTGGGAACAAAATTGTACTTTGTGTGCCTGGAAGAAGGTTGTAGAGCCTTACGACCTACTTCGGGACACTCAACGGTTTTATGTCTAGTTCTAAAATTTCAGAAAAAGTCAACAAGACTATTCATAAGTAAGACTGATTGCGGTGACAACCATGTGGAATCTCAATTGAGTAGTAATTAGTTCTGAAAAGAACTGGGGGTACAACTCGACGTTTCGATCAGTATGCTCTGATCGTCCTCAGGAGAGCATACTGATCGAAACGTCGAGTTGTACCCCCAGTTCTTTTCAGAACTAATTACTACTCAATTGAGATTCCACATGGTGTCACCGCAATCAGTCTTACTTATCATCCTCACCATGCAAAGCTACAAGTTTTACCTTAAGACTATTCATTCGCACTTATAAAAGATTGTACCATATTTCATTAGCCAAAGACTTTTACTTACAATGTTTATTGGAATCAGTTTTTAGCTAGGGGAAAACTTGTATTCTACATAATTGGGCACCATTTATTTCCATTGCACAAAACTAGTGTATATGACATAAAACACAATAAAGGGGGCCACTTTCCTACCGTCACGTTAGCAGTTTTTCTAATGGTTGTAATTTTTGTTTTTAATATCTGAAACCACCCAAAAAGAATTTCAACATTTGAATAGACATGCATGCTTATCCTAAAGATAATTTGAGTTGATTATTACTATTATTTTTTTAATTACCCTAAAATTTCCATCAACAAATGGACAGAAAAGTGAGGTAACTTTTTCCGTCCAATTTTTATGGAAATTTGAGGGCAAAAAATAAATTAAAAAATAAAATAATAAAATAAATCAACTCAAATTAGTTCTAGTATAAGCCTGCATGTCCATTCACATGTTGAAATACTTTTTGGCCGTTTTCAGGTACTTAAAAATAAATAACAACCATTGGAAAAACTGCTACCGTGACAGATGCAAAGTGGCCCCCTTTATTGTGTTTTATGTCATATGTGTATTCGCATTGTGCACATCGTAGCCCTCTAGCGTTGAAACTGCAACCAGTATCTTGATTATAGAGACTGTGGTGTCAAGTGAGCATTGTGCGTACACTTGATGTGCGTATGTTATGGTACTAAGCGCGCGCGTGTACTTCTGCCAGGCAATGAATAAATAAAAATAAAAAGAAAGCAAGATTTACCCATGGAAACCCCCCATGATGGCATGATCGTTGGCAGTCCATCCTTTACCGTCCTTTATTTCTGTGTCTGCCTTCCGATCCAACAGCAACTTCACCAGACCGATCTGGTCCGACTGGGAAGCTAACATCAAGGCAGTCCTGAACATAGAAACAAGGAATAATTCAGGCTAGTCAGCAAAGTTCTAAAAAAAGAGAAACTGAAAAACATACATTGAAAAATAGGGCCTTTATTACTATTTCTGCTACTGATGATTCAATTCAGGAGCATAGCCAATACGGAAGCCAGCCCCACCTCTCCCTTCCAACAAAAGTATGTTTTGTTGCTGGTTTCCCCCCCCCCCCCCCCCCAGAATAAGCACAGTGATTATTGGACATCATCGGCAGCACACAGTTGTGAGTGTCACTCGTGTTCGCATCCATACGGTTAACCCATTCAGGCCACTCCAAGCCATTTGCTGTTGCCAGTGGCCTCCTATGGTTACCCTTCTGTGCACTGTCACACCACTGAGATTGCAGGGTAAGGTGGTCTCCCATCGATACATTGCAGGCCATACTATACTACTCAAAACAATTTAGGGAACACCGGAATAATCTCAGTTAAAGCAAGATCATTTATTTCAGATAAACACAATGTTTCACAGAATTGATGAGAAACAACTGCACAATGAAACAGATGATAAAGGATGCATGTAGTGATTACACATTTCATGACATGACTACTAAAAGAGAGAGGGGTTGCAAATGAAAATCCCGGTTCATGGAACATTTCAAACCTATTTGATGTTAAAAATCCGGTGTTCCCTAAATTGTTTTGAGTGGTATATTATGTTCAAACATTTACAGTAGATTGGGTGACACACAGTTGATTTTGTAAGATTACTTGGAAAGGACAGCAGGCTTGTACATGTATGTACTAAAGGTTGGTGAAGAACATTTAGTGGATCGGAGTGGCCTCCATGTGCAGGAGGGTTAAATGCATGTGTTAGCACGTACGTTTGGATTTTAAATACTGACAAGCCTACATTGTAAACATACATTATGTTGGGAGTTTCAATTACAGCAAACCTTTAATAACCAAGTAGTGACAGATCCAGACCTGATATTTCATCTTTGTTGGGGCAAAGCAACTTTTTCTGAGTAAACAGCACTTCTATCAGAATTTCAGAATATCTATGAGAAAAAACATTAAATGCTAACCTTCCCAAATCCTCCAAAATCCTCTTTGCTGAAGTGAAGGATTTTGAAGGATTGAGGTTACATGCTACATGCTCTTTGCTAAAGTGAAGGATTTTGGAGGATTGAGGTTATTAGGCATACTTGCCTTTCCATGGTACATGTACATCCATGTTTGTTGTAGTGATTGCAAGGTCAATGCTTGGGTCAGTGGACACTGTTTATTGCTCCATGCATGCAGGGAGGGTCCCTGGCCATGTACATGTATCACAGATTAGAAACACATACGTGCATACATGTCATGTGCTTGCTTTACTACTGAAGGATTTGAGGATTTAGGTTATGTGTAAGCAAATGGGCCTAGGGAGTTAGGGTTAAGGGGCACCAAGGCCAAGACCAGGGCAATGGAATCCCATGGACTCTGTGAAATTTCAGGCCTGTCGAGCACCTGGTTATTACTGCTTGCTTAGGGGAAGATGTCACACATGATTTGGGCATGGATTGACAAATACGTATAAAATCAGAGGGCTTTACCTGTTTGTGTTGTCTGTAGCATTGACATCAGCATCATTGTCCAGAAGGACCTCCACCATGACATCCTGCTTGGCCTCTGTGCACAAGTGTAAGGGTGTACTTCCATTCTATAGGAGGAACCAAATTTTATTACGAGAAATCGCTGATGGAAGTTTGACTGACAATCGTCCCATGGTGCTTTATACAAAAATCATATCATTAAACTCTTGCAGACATGTAGTTTAATCTTTCAAAACACTTCAACAACTGATGGATGTTGTTGCATTGTGCAGTAGGGGTGACGATATTGAATTTATTTGATAGTCGATTATCGACGGCCATGATATCAGCGATATAAGATAGTATCGTCTCAATTTTTTTTAATACATGAAAAATGTATGTATCGTACATTAACTACATTGGACACCGAAATATGAACTACTTTAACCAGTTCGCGTCGGAGGCCGTGTATACACGCAATTTTTTTTTGGACAGCGGCTCGTAGAGCGTCTAAACACGCCACAGGATTCTCGGGAATATTTGTATAGATTCCCGGTCGACGTGGCAACGAGCCATAAGCATACGGTGGAAGACACGGTCTCCCCGGTCACGCTCTGGTGAGCAGCATTGGTCGTGTTTGTGTTTGTGGGGTTCGGAAAAACTTTTTTATTCCCGGTGCGAACTGGTTAAAATGCAAGTTCAACAGGGAATGTGCGTAGGTGATAAACAAAAATTCAATTGAATCGCTCCAAAACGAGCCAAGTTCTTAGATTTTTGCTGCTCGGTGATACAAACATTTCCTAAAAAAGAACTCACCGTGACATCCATAAACAAACCCGTGGTTTATAAATGCCTTCTTTTGTTAAGAAATAGGATGTTAAAATGTACTTGTTGGAGCTGTGTCTGAAATTCCTGGTTGACTTTTGATTGACCCTCTCACATGTTTATTGTTTCCCATTTCAAAATGATGGCATCTTCTTAATGGTACGGTCCTGGGAACCTGAGCGGCGCCGCGTCCTGATTTCAAACTGTTTTTTAGCTCATCATGGTACAATTTTGGAATATCGGCGATATTTTTTGAATATTGTCAAAAGTGAAGGATTTTGGAGGATTGAGGTTATTAGGCATACTTGTCTTTCCATGGTACATGTACATCCATGTTTGTTGTAGTGATTGCAAGGTCAGTGCTTGGGTCAGTGGACACTGTTTATTGCTCCATACATGCAGGGAGGGTCCCTGGCCATGTACATGTATCACAGATTAGAAACACATGTGTGCATACATGTCATGTGCTTGCTTTACTACTGAAGGATTTTGGAGGATTCAGGTTATGTGTAAGCAAATGGGCCTAGGGAGTTAGGAAAGATTCAGGTTATGTGTAAGCAAGTGGGTCTAGGGAGTTAGGAAGGATTCAGGTTATGTGTAAGCAAATGGGCCAAGGGAGTTAGGGAGGATTCAGGTTATGTGTAAGCAAATGGGCCTAGGGAATTAGGAAGGATTCAGGTTATGTGTAAGCAAATGGGTCTAGGGAGTTAGGGTTAGTGAGGTTCTCTAATCTCACCAATTACCTTGTTAGGAGCATTGACCATAGCTCCGCCCTTCAACAAGAGGAGGACCACATCGACGAAGCCAGCATGGGCGCTGAGGTGAAGGGCAGTGTTACCATTCTTATCCACAAGGTTAGGGTCTGCATTGTTTTTGAGAAGGGTCTCGACACAGGGAATGTGGTTGCCCTGGGCAGCCTTCAGGAACAAAGACAACAAACATGTTTGGTTAAATTTAGTCTATTTTCACATACAGTGTGCACCAATGGTTGTTAGCTATTAATTTAACCCTTCTACACATGGAGGCCACTCCAATCCACAAAATTCTGCTCTTGAGCAACCTTCAGTACATACATGTACAAGCCTGCTGTCCTTTCCAAGTAATCTTACGAAATCAACTGTGTGCCACCCAAGGCCACTGTAAATGTTTGAACATATTAGTATGGCATAAAATGTATCGATGGGAGACCACTTTACCCTGCAATCTCAGTGGCGTGACAGTGCACAGAAGGGTAACCATAGGAGGCCACTGGCAACAGCTAATGGCTTGGCGTGGCCTGAATGGGTTGTTTCAAAAATTGCACTGATTGTAAGAGGGTTAAATTAACAGCTGGTACGTGACACACATACATAATGCACCAGTCTGGTGATCACCAAATGATCACAGGTATGCGATGACGTCAAATGCACAAGGTTTTTACACAGCATGCCATCCCTTAGTTATAACTAGGGCTGTGCCGGGGATCCGCGTACCTGGATACCCGACCGAAACTGCCATTACCCTGTTCTATTTGGGGTTTTAAATTAATTCAAAATGCTACAGCAGTCACGAGACAACACGCACTTTATTGATACAGGTACGTGCATGTACATGTAAAGTATATAGTGGCGTAGCATGGTGTTACCGCAAACCAAAACGATATTCGATATTCCACCATGCAAAGCCTCAAATCGGAAAGAATGTCGTATCCGACCGCCACTTTTTAAGAGTTTTTGGGGAATTTTTTTGCAACCACTAACCAGTTAAAAAATGATTCTACCGACTTTTGGGGGTACAGAAAGCGAAAACTATCTTTAAAAATCCACTTTTATGATGGTTTTCAGACTTTATTTCCCTCCTAAAAAAATCCTCCCCTTCAGAAAACAGAAGGATCCTATTATAGTTGCCACTGCGCGTGTACAATGACTGTGTTGGTCACTAACGGGGGAGTTGACAAGATCAAACTGACATGACTGAGGAAGTCATCGTTTACCAAAAATGCCCGATTTTTCATAAATTAAATATCCTGGAATAATTTGAAGTATATGTCCATTATCATCCATATGTCCTCCAGGTAAGATTACATTATTGGTTATATTGAATGAGAAAAAGTGGCGGTCGGATATGACATTCTACCCCTCAAATCTTATAATTCTCGCACACGTCACCAATTCACCCAGGATGCACTGCTTCTTTTGAGACTTTGCACATCAATCTATGGAATACAACCTCATAAATGGCCCAAATCCATTGTCCTTGGAGTGCAATGACGTAGACTAGGTTATTACTTAGACTGGTCCCCTGTTTATATCCTATCAAGGATATAGACAGGCTCCAGGCGTACCACTCAATAGGATTTCATTGGATACGTTAACGCGTTGTGCTGAAGATCTGACGTCACGCTTGCGCGCTAGCTACCAACCAAGGTCAAAGTTCAGCATCGGGAAAAAGATGGCGGCTGCACGGCCAGGATCTGGCATTATTCACGCGCCTCTAGCTCAAAGCGTGACGTCAGATCTTTAGGCTAATTATTACTCAGCTGGCTAGGGTGTCAGGGGGATGGGAAGGGTGGGGATAACCACGGATGGGTGCATAACTTGGGCTTCATATTACCTTCATAAGAGGTGACCGCTGATCATTGTCACACAGGTTCAGCTTAGCTTTATTTGAAACTAGAAAACCTACAAGCTCTTTGTGGCCCTGAGAACATGCTAGATGTAGTGCCGTCCTGGGAACAAAAAAACATTAACAGTGCTTTAAGGATTAAGGGCAAATATTAAACTCAACAAATATCAGGTCTAACATTTGATTTAAGTATGTTTTGAATAGCTAAATAGAATTACACATGTATGTTCTAACTGCTAGCCATACCATGCTGAGTAAACACTGTTGATGAGCATTTTCTGTTGTTGTTGGCTATGAAATAATTTAAAGATTATTGTTTTTAAATAGAGAATTAGTTGTTGCAAACTGCGGGTAGAATGTCGTATCCGACCGCCACTTTTTCTCAATCAATATAACCAATAATGTAATCTTACCTCCCCAGTAAGGTGGAGAACATAGTGCGACGAAAACCGCCTTTCTGCTTAACACCCGTGGCAATTTTTCTTAGGCAGTTTCCGTCTCCAAATTATAATTGTACTGTTGATTCACAATGATTACTTACTTTTTTTTTTACAGCCGCCAATCATAAAATCGTTCACTTTGCCTCTATTTTAATAAACAGCGATGTATGTACATGTATAAAGTTTATTCCGATTCTGCATGCAATGTAACAGTGGATTAGCGTGTGCGTACGCGCACATTGGCAAAACGCGCAAGCTACCGTAGAAGTTAACGCTTATTGGTTTATTGTTTTAATGTAGAACCAATCAGCTTGCTGTTTTAGGCAATCTGCGTGCAGCGCATACGCAACCAGACTATATAAAGCGTTGAAGAGTGAGTTCTGGGCTCGGTTTTTCCCAACGGAGCTCACCGTTTCAAGACCTAAAGACCGAAAGACCTAAAGATTTAAAGACTCCAAGATGCTGGCTTTGTTTTCCCACAGAGCCTGCCACCGATGACTACACGAAATACTTTATTCCAAGATTCTCAGCGCAGCAGAGAGATAAAGAAACACACAGACACACAAATAATGCATTCTATAGCGTTTCTTACACTTTATTAAACGCACAGATTGCGCTTATTATAGCGACCACGGCTACCAACCGCTAGTAGTAGTACAGCAGAGCAGTGCGTGCGTGCAGCAGGCTGATTGGAGTTTATACATAATTAATTGTCTAATCAAGAGAGGGCGCTATGTATATTTTGTGATTATTGAGATTGTTAAATAAAATACACAGTTCGAGTATTTCCTTAACGGTTAAAGTCAACCCTTCGACTGAAAGTGTCCGTTTTATCATGTCTGCTTGTCTGTCTATAGAAACAAATTATTAAACACCTTCCCCTGAGATTTCCTGGATTACGACGAGGGTTTTAGTTAGTTTATTTATCTCATAGCTACCCCAAATCGTTACATTTTTGGTGGCAGTGGTGGGATGGATTTTAAAATACTGGTGGAAAAAGAGTAGTAGTTGCTTTAAAATAATGGAAGACCAAGTACCCGAGATCTGTAACGAATCCATGAGTGAAATTCCTAGGGAAGATGTTAATGAGATTTCCGTTGCAAGTTTTGAAGAAATTCAGTTTGGCATTGAAGATGGCGGGGATGCAAGATTCAGTTCAATGTCAAATAATGAAGATTCCCCTCAAAAGAAATTAATTCAAGAAGGGCGGGAAGTCCTCGACAGAATGAAGAAAGAATGTGAAATTCTACAAAGAGAATTGGAAAAGTCACAAGATGAAAGAAACAAACTGACTCCAAAACAGCCAATAAAAATGCATGAAAATTCAGAGAAGACAGAATCAAGTAGTGACCTGGCGAAATTAAGAATTAAGCTGACAACTTAAGACGGTACAAGTTCTTCGAACGATTATGCTGTTCAGTTCGAGATGTTGGCTGAGATGAATGGATGGGATGAGAAGACCCAGGCCTTGTATCTTGCAGCAAATCTGAGAGGCTCAGCACAGTCTGTTTTAGGTGATTTAGATAGAGACAGGCGACGAGATTACCGTGCGTTAGTTAGAGCTTTGAGTGGTAGGTTTGGATCGGATAATCAGCAAGAATTATTTAGAGTCCAACTAAAGAATCAACAGAGAAAGAGGGAAGAAACGCTGCCTGAACTTGCACAAGCAGTGAGATGACTTGTACGTTTGGCGTATCCGACTGCTACATGTACCTATGACTTACAAGAAACATTAGCTAAAGATCATTTCATTGACGCTCTATATGACACAGAGATAAGATGGCGAGTTTTCGAATTGCTGTTGAATTGGAAGCATTCCAAGCAGCTGAAAGACAACGGGTTGTGCCTTATAAGAAAATGGCAAGAGTTTTATCATCCAAGCAAGATGAAAAGATTTAGAAAGATAAAGAGATGGATGTACTAAAGAGTAAAATTTCAGCAATGTCTTCTGAAATTAACAAAATCATTGAGACTATAAGCAAGATAATGAGAAGTTGTAAAGAGAATGTCGTTGAGAAGCAGACGCAGCAACCAAGTTTCAAGAATGATTTTCATGACCGGCAGAATTGGGGCCGACATGGAAAGAACAGACAAACGACGGTGTGCTGGAACTGTAATGAAACTGGACATTTCTTGCGTGAGTGTCCCAAACCAAGGCAGTCTAATAACTACCATCAAACAAGAGATGATCAACGCAATTTGCGTTCGGGAAAAGAACTTCAGCCGACTTCATGGTCCGACAGCCGGCTGGGAAATAAAGCCCTAAAGGACCAACTGTAGAAACAAGATTTTCACCGGAGTACGAATCTACAGCTACACAGGGAATGGAAATAGTTGCACAAGTACATGAAGTAACAGTACATTTTCTAGTTGATACAGGCGCAAGTTTGACAATACTTCGTCCTGATGTATATTACAAGATTTCACAGATTACAAGACCGATGCTTAATTCTACCAATAAACAAGTCTCTATGGCTAATGGAGAACTTACCGCCTGCTTGGGATGGGTAAAATTAGAGATAAAGGTTGGCGACCAAGGAAAGACCATAGAACACGAGGTGTACTTGGCAAACGTTGAGTCCGAAGGAATTTTGGGTTATGATTTCCTTCAAAAACATAACTGCGTGTTAGACATAGGAAAAGGAGAGATGAGAATTGGACGCCAACGGGTGAAATATTACGTGTATATCTATACAACCCCAATGTAGCTGAGTTACTGTTGACCGAACTGTGACGATAGCACCAGGAGAAGAGATGTTACTACCTGGCAGGTTGCAACACAGAAACAGAAATGCCAAAATTGGTATTGTGGAGCCGGATGACAGATTTTCGAAAACTCATGAAGTGATCGTAGCCAAAACCTTGGTAGATGTAAAGCAAGATTTAGTGCCAGTGAGAGTATTGTCAGGTCAGATCTTGTTCTGCTACTGGTAACATGTATCCAGTACTACCTGTCCATGGTCGGGTCGTCGGCGACTAAACCGACTCCCCTCACTTCAGTCTTAGACTGTTGTGGGGTGGGTGTGTGGGCACCCTTCAGGACGAAAAAGACCTGTAAAGGCAGATGAGCTCCATTGCGAGCCAACGGCACCCACATCCGGAGAGGAGATAGGCACCACCGGATTTTTTGCCTAGCGAAACACTGATGCACACACCCGATACCAACATACCGGATCGGCCGAGCCCCGGGTTAACAACGGCCGCGTCTTCCATTGGCACTCACCAGGATGGAAGTCTCAAAAAATGGACTACTGGCGAGAAACCGAAACCGAAACTGAAACTTGCCAAAAAAGAGGTTACCATCGGCACGTGGAATGTTAGAACACTGCTGGCGGATGGAAAACTAAACGAACTTGAGTATGAAATGCGAAGATACAAATGGAACATCTTGGGCATAGCCGAAATGAGATGGCTGAACACGGGAGAAATGCTAACAGACGAAGGCCACAAGATATGGTGGAGCGGAAAAGAGAAGAGACACGGAGGAGGTGTAGCATTTATGGTACACAAAGACTATGTAAGATCAGTGATGGAATGTGAACCGATTTCAAGCAGAATCATAAGAATAAGAGTGAAATTCAACACCGAGAAATTTATCCATCATCCAGGTTTATGCCCCAACTGCAGATTCAAGCGACGATGAAATTGACTCGTTTTATAGTCAATTAGAAGCAACCACGAAAACCATTGCAAAGAAAGACATCACCATTATCCAGGGCAACTGGAATTCAAAGATTGGGACTGATGCTCACGAGGACTGGTCGAAAACAGCTGGTAGATTTGGATTGGGATCCACGAACGAAAGAGGCTTACGGCTATTGGAGTTTGCCAGTCTGCACAATATGGTAATTGCCAACACACGGTACAAGCACAAGATATCAAGGAGAGTAACGTGGACTGCTCCGGATGGCATCACAAAGAACCAGATAGATTATATCCTAGTGGAAAAGATGAGTGCCAGCAGCATCAACGGTCACAAGACAAGATCCTTCCCAGGGGCCGATATTGGCAGTGACCATAACCTTGTTATGGTAACCATGAAAATGAAGCTAAAGAAAATCCGGAAGTCTCAAACAACCCGAGTGAAGTATGACATCGAAAGACTGAAAGACCCGGACGTGCAAGAAGATTTCAGAATAGAAGTTGGGAGAAGATTTGCACCATTGCTGGAGATGACGGAGACACAAGAAATGATGGATGTGTTCACAGAGGCGATAAATGAGGCTGCCCTAAATGTGATAGGCAAAGTAAAGAAAATGAAACAGCCTTGGATGACCCCAAAAATTTTGAAGAGTTGCGACGAAAGGAGAGAGTTGAAAGCTACAAGATTCAAAGATGAGGATTGCAATAAAAAGTACAAAGTCGCCAACAAAAATGTACAAAAAGAAATTTAAAAAAACAAAAGAAGAATTCCTACAGGCGAAGTGCGAAGAAATCGAGACTTGCTTCAAGAACAACAACTCAAAGCAGGCATACGAGGTTGTGAAACAGCTCACCAAAGAGAAGGCGACGAGAGCTCCTGGGATTCAGGATGCTCAAGGGAAACTATTAACAGAGAAGGGGAAAATTCAAGAGAGATGGACAAAGTACATAAAAGGTCTCTACAACTACCCTATCTCAACGAATAAAGACCTACTTACCAAGCTGGAACAGGGAGGAACAGGAGTAGAAGAAGAAGATGAGGAACCAAAGATCTTGAGAAGTGAGATAGAAGAAGCTGTGAAAAAACTGAAGAACGGAAAGGCTGCTGGTTTTGACAACATACCAGCGGAACTCATCAAGCACGGGGGAGACAGTACCATCGATGTCTTGCATAAAATCTGCAATGCGATATGGAGAGGTGGAGAGTGGCCAACACAATGGACGAAATCCTTAATAGTACCACTTCCGAAGAAGGGAGACTTGAGAAAGTGCAACAACTACCGAACTATAAGTCTGATTAGCCACCCTAGTAAGGTTTTGCTAAGGGTTATCAATAATAGATTGAAAGTGAAGGCCAGACGCATCTTAGCTGAAGAACAAGCCGGACTCAGAAATGGCAGGAGCACTGTTGAACAAATAGCAAATGTCAGGATTCTAGGGGAGAAATACCGAAACAACGAAAGAGAACTATATCACAATTTCATTGACTTCAAGAAAGCATTTGATAAAGTGTGGAGGTCAGCGCTCTGGATGGTACTAAGGAAACACAACATAGACGAAGGGTTAGTCAAGATGATTGAGTCCCTGTACAACAAAAGCAGCAGTGCTGTCCTAACAGACAGCAATGCCTTAGAGTGGTTCGAGACAACTGTCAGAGTCAGACAAGGTTGCATCCTCTCATTGTGTCTTTTCAACATCTTCTTAGAGCAAATCATGATAGATATGCTTGAGGATTTCGATGGATCTGTAAGAGTTGGCGGAAGAACGATATCAAATCTGCGATTTGCTGATGACATAGATCTCATAGCTGGAACTAACGATGAACTGGTAGACCTCACAAAGCGACTAGACGTACATAATGTAACAGCAAGGAGTTATGGCATGGAAATTAGTGGAGAAAAAGCATGATAATGGTCACCTCGCGGAGAGAAACCAACACAGACCCAGTAGAGATCAAGATGGACGGTTTCACATTAAAGAACGTGACATCCTTTCAATATCTCCAAAATCCAATAAAATGTTCAACGAGCTTTCTATTTTGCGAGATTGCCCACTGCCTAAATCCTCCAAAATCAACCTGTTCTATGGAATTCACGAAACATATCCTACACCAATTAAAATCAAGCTGCTGGTGGTTAATCAGATGTCCTTGTTCATGCAGCTGCAACTATGTAACACATATCCTTGAGAAGAGAATATAAATGCGATGCTGCAATTATTATTGCATCACTTGGAAGCTATGGAAGTAACCCGAGACTGGGTTAAAGACCTAGAACTGTTAAACTGATCGGGAAGCTGAGTATACGGTGAAGTAGCGGACCAAGAAAACTCCAGTGGTTTGGAACCCTGCCATTGAACCTCCTCCAAAATCACATCAAGATAATGCGGGATGTCGAACCTGCCAAACCTCCAGGAATCAACCAAGACAAATTTTCTAACCTGCACACAGACATTAGAAATTGTCAGGACAGAACGCTACATTGAGGCCAGGCCGCAAACCTCCAAAATGGAACCATGATTTCAACCTTCCAATCAACCAGAATCAACCAAATCCTCCGTTGATTTTGGCTGAATTTGAAGCGATTAGGGTTAAAGAACGGACATCCTTTCAATATCTCGGCAGCACAATAACGTGGAGGATGTTACATAATTCGAAACCGAAAAAGGTTACAGAAAGGAGATTGGCCATTGCCACTGAAAACTAGCGGAACTGAATAAGACTATGTGATCATTTAAACATATCTACACCAACTATAAAATCACTGAGATCGTTAACCCCATATCCCTAAGCGTTTTTTACTAGAAACCTTCTCAACCTAGGTCAACATCTAACACCATGGTTGACTGTTGCTGGTTTACAGTACTCAACCCATCAAACCCAACAGTCCACTTGCCAATACATCAGTACAAGAAACCCAACAGTAGCCCTTAGATGTTAAGAAGGGTTGATTGAGGACACATGGCCCATCATTTGAACACTGGAGTCACACAGTAGTCCAACCCATCATGGATCCAACAGGTTCTGTTTTCATGCTAAAAATTAACTATACAAAAACTAAAACACCTTATGGAATAAAATGGTAACCCTAGATACACTGTCTGGTTCTCAGAGTTTCCACAATGTCAAGCATACCTAAGTACAATATTTGGCATCAGTTGTTTATTACAACGGCAGGTTACATTACACACACCATCCACTACAAAGTCTAAGGTCATGCCGTTGCATGGGTTGTAGAACCACCGTCCTACTTTGAATGTCTCATGGAAAATCCAACACTGTCTACAGTGGCACACACACTGTATATTATGACATATTGTATCCAACACTTTACACATGCTCGTTCAGAGAGTTGCAAGAAGTATTAACCCATCAAGAGCAGCAGGATCCCTGGTGTTGAGTTTGGCTGAAATGTCATCTTAGGGTTAATCAAAGTGTCACATTTTTGGGACACGTTGTATCCAGTGAAGAAACGTGACCGACCCTTCAAGACAGAAATTGAGAAGAAATGGCAGGAAATGCGATGCTACCGAAGTTTTCTTGGACTTGCTCATACTATGAAAGTGACGAACTTTGTCAAAGGTTTTAGAATGAGAGCTGATCGGGGAAGCCGTCTAACAGAAAGTAGCGCGAGAAGACTCCAGGTGTGTTTGCTTTCACTCAAGAAAACCTCAGCACCAATCCTGCACATATCCTGATAATTCACGGGATGGTCGATGGACATAGGAAGAGAGCAATCAAGGCATAGGACAGTGCACACAAGTGCAAGGCATTAAGAAATTGTCATTGCTTATTGTCAGCCGATCTTTGAGGGAGGCTGAAGACACTACTGGGAGAAATGGAGGATGAGGGTGGTAGCATTTTCGAAATGCCCCAACTTCTCAGGCCAAGAATGACATGACATGAGAGTATTCAACGCCAGATTGGCGTTGGCTGATGAATTTCAACGGTGTGAAGGTCAGACTGCTTTCGAGCCCATCGATAGTGGCAACTTTGACATTCAAGACCGTCAGAAACATTACAAGAAAGTGATGGACTATCGAGTTACCAAACACTTGACGATTGTACAAGACAAGTTGTGACATTTGAATCAGGAACAACGGAGCACAACTATCAAGCATTACTGAGAGACCCCGCCAATTCAAGATGAAAGTGCAAAAAGAAATTCACGAACCCTAGGCAGAACATCTAAAGTGACAGTTTGAAATTAATACGTGACAAATTTAATCCGATCCGGTGGCGACAATGTCAGTGATTACACATACCATGAATTTATACAAGAAGCAAAAAGATGAGATTGCACAAGAAAAAGACAAAAAGTATTGGCAGAACCATCATCTTGAGTGGCTTCACCCAATCGTTCGACCAAAAAAAGATGGATCTGAAATATCAGGTTCAAATCGTGAACTCGCAAGGTTAATGGTCACACACTTCAAGTCAGGGATGGCATCCTATGCCGAGAAATGACGACACCCTAGATACAATAACGTGGCGGTCGTTCTTCCTAAAACCTTGCAAGGGACTTGTTACAAGGTTGAAATGGCAGATAAAGGACAAACAAGAAACGGAGAGTAAGATTACCAACCATGGAATAAGTACAAATGTAAGGTCATGCTGTTCTACTTGTGACAGCCCGCATGCTTTTGAAAATGTCACCATGGAAAGAGTTTTGTCGGTCTACAGTGAAGACATGTTTACTGTATATTGATGGACATTATTGTATAGCTATGGACATTCTTGGTCCTTTGCAGCTATCGTAGAGAGGTTGCAAGAAGTATTAACATTTTGGTGATTAAGAGCAGCAAATGGACTGAAGTATCCCTACCCAATCAAGAAATGTCAATCTTTTCCAGAAAAGTGTCACATTTGTGGACACAATTTGTGTGCCAGTGAAGGAACTCCATACTGACCTTCCGTAACAGAGTCACCAGACTTTTAGAAATTTGGCGGACGCTCTCTGCATTACAGAAGACACAAACGTTTTCAGCATTGCTCCTCAATCAGGCGACATGATTTGTCAAACCGTCGTTTTGCACTAGAAATTTACTATTGTTCATTGACAACAGAAAAGACACAAGAGTCGTTATGGACCCAGAACTGCTATGTCATGAGACAACTAGATTTCAGCACCAATCCTCACATGATCCTGGAGATAAGCAATGCATTTATTCTGGACACAGCACAAGCACACTCAAGGAAGCAATACAGTATGCTATTGATCTTCACAAGCGACTTAAGAAGACGGTAATACTAGGAAAAGTCATTGCTTATTTTTAGCAGACAAAAGTGAAATTATGACGAAATCAGGCAGTGAAAGATACCACGAGGGTGATACAAGAAAGGAATGTATAAGCCTGTTGCTATGTCCAAAGTTTCCATCATTACCCTTGGACCCTACGTGGCAATGAAGTTTCTCGTTCGTACAGATCATGGTGCTTTGCAGAAGGGTTCTAAATGAATTTCAAGTGGTTCCTGAAGGTCAGACTGCCATACACTGGTGAAAATGACGTGGTTTAAAAGACTAAAGTGGTGGACATTCAGCACTGTCCAGGCAGACAACATGGAATGATGGAAGAATGGACTATCGAGAAAACCGTAGAATTGTCGAAGAGGTGACAGAGCAGAAAAGACAATGTCCTAAGAGGCTACAAATTATCAAGCATAGCATAAGGCAACCCCGGCCGGGATATAAAGATGAGAATAAAGATTAACAAAGAAATTCCTGGCTGCAAACCTCACAAGAATTAAGTGATCCAGTTTCTTTGGAGAATCACAAGACACTGATAAGATACACCGAGAGTATTGCAAAAGTCAGTGAATACACAGCCAGAGAATTTGGATATCATGATACAAGGCGATGAGGGACTATTAAAGGATGATGAAGACGTAAAAGTATTGGCAAGCTATCTCTGAGTGGAAAGAATTGTTTTCCAACGCTCGAATGCAAAGTGGTTCATCATAATAAAGTCAAGATGTTGAAATGCCTAACCCCATTGACTATAAAAGAGTTATTGGTTGAGCTGGAACTGACTTTTTTTAAGTCAGGGATGGCATCCATCTTTACGATGGGAACCCATCACCAGCTGATCATTTGATAAAATAACGTGGCAGGTCGCTCTTCCTACAAAAATTGTTACAGAGAAGATGAACTTAATAATAATAAAAAGGTTACAATTACAGTGACAAGAAATGTGGTAAAGGACAATTGCACAAATAGACCCCGAGAGGGAGAGTAAGATGCAGACTACTGAAGGAAGATTAAAATGGAGCAAAAAATGTAAATCAGTAATTATCAATTGTATACCTACATCTGGCGGTGACACAAGGTAATCTATGACATAAAAATAGTTAAAAATATTACTGGGGTCAAACCTTGCCTTCGCTTCAGCAAAGTATGAAGAATCTGATCGCCTCAGTGATGAACGCCATTTAAAAAGAAGGAGCTCTGTAACTAAAACTGTTTTAGATTTCAAGGTTTGAGGAATCAAATGTTCTACTTGTGACAAGTTGTTGGCTCGAAATCACCAAGTAAGTCATCGTGCAGAGTCAGTATGAAGCAACATATAATGTTGGAGCCTGGCCAAGTTGGAAAGTGAATCAGCTATGGACATTCTGTCATGCCCTATTGAGATCAAGGCAAAAGTACATTTTGGTAGTTGGGGATGGGTGAGCTTAAGAACCCAATGGACTATTGGCGTATCCTCTACCCAAAAGTGGGTTTGGCACCCGCCAATGCATTTGTGGAACAATTTAGGTGCGTGTGAGTACCACTGACCTCGTAAGTTTGACCAAGCTGGAACTTTGAGTCACAAGTGTTTTAAGGTTTACATTGGAGTTCTCTGTTTCAAGAAAAGAAAACGAACGTCAGAGTATTGCATCCTCAATTCATGGTGACAGATTGAACTCTAATTATAATCCACGAAAATTTACTATTCGATTTATAATTATGACAAAAGACAAGATTGACATTGAGTTGAAATTTACCATAACGCTATCTTTATGATGGCGCATAGAACTGCTAAAATTCATGAGACAAAAATTAGGAATGCACACCAACTGCTTTAGCTAAACAGGCGAGATGAAGTAAATTAGTGGCAGTCATTTGCAATTATAGAACATGGTTCCAGCAGCACAGAGAACAAATTTCTGTGATGCGAAGCAATACAGAGTATGCTATTGATCTTCAAGAGCAACTTGTTGAATCCACACACACTCTGACAGTGATTATAGCATAGATTTACCAGACCGCGAGAAAGACCAAAATTGAAATTATGACAGGAAAGACAGTGAGGGATCACCCAAGGGTGATACAGGGAAGAGGTTGGAGCAACCCAAAAGAGGTTGGACTATGTTCAAAGATGTCCAGCTACCCAATTGGGATGCACCAACTTATGTAGTGACGACAAGGTCCATTAGTGTCGCCACATATCAGATACAGAAGCTGCGATACTACCAAAGGACCAACCCAGAGGGTTACATATCAAGTCTGTCAGCCAAGGTACACTCGGGTGTAACCAAGATGACGAGGTTGTCCAAAGGACAGAGGTGGTAGAAAATACTGGAAGAGACTACATCCACCAGATACAATCCAGTTTCTGAAGGGCATCAAGGTCACATGAGAACATTTCATCGAAGAATTACTTATGACGCCAGAGGAGACCATCTACTCGGACTGAGTCGGTGCAAAATTTCCATGTCAACCAAGGTTCCTGGACCCCAACACAAAACAGCCCCATACAGGTTGGTCAGCTACGTTGCAACACGCCATTTATTTGATTGCTAACCTGGGTAAGATATAAAGATTAAATCAAGAAAGTCTGAGCCATAAAGCCTATCGTAATGCAGCTGTGATGATGTGATTATTTCATTGATTGATGGTGTATCCAGACTTTGTGCATAAGTCAAGTGTGCACTTTTATTTTAAGTTAATAAAAGCCTGGTGAAAGATTAGGTTGAATACAAATTGTCGTCAAAAGTGGATAAATGCATATAAGACGTCCTCAGACACTTGAATGAGATTTGAATGGAGATTAATGAATTTATCTGTCCAAGCAGAAGATAGCCTCTATTGAATTTTAATAAAAGACCAAAGAAAATGCATTCTTTTCATCAGGTAATTCAAAGTCAAGATGTTGAAATGACAACCCATTGACCTAGTGTAAAGTAAAGTTTAAGTTTTTTGTTAGTTGAGTTGACTGTATTGAGGAATTCACACTGGTATGGATGCACGGAGGAGTGTAGACTATAGAGGGTGCCGTCGTAAGTTTGTTGTGATTCACAATGTTACTTATTTTTTTTTTACGTTGGAGTCCATTACAATGTATTTTAATAAACAGCGATGTAAGAAGAGTAGCATGTATTAGAAGTTTATTCGATTCTGCATACGAGAATTCATGTAAAGGAAGATTGAACTCCATATAATCCACGAAAGGTGGTTTGCATTATTTATAAAAAAAGACAACTATTCTTGCATTGAGTTGAAATTTAATAGAACCAACTCAGCTTGCTGTGGTCAAGCAACCATTGGCCTCAACCAGACTATATAAAGCGTTGACGCCATGCAATTAGGGCGGTTTTCTGTGAAGATGGTTCAAGACCTAGAGACGAAAGACCTAACAAATTTTAAAGACTGCGATGCTGCTTTGTTTTCCCAGAGCCTGCCACCGATAGATGATACGAAATACTGTGTGTGTCCAAGATTCTCAAGCGCAGCAGAGATCACACAGACACACTGACAGTGCATTCTATAGCAGCACAGATATTAACCAGACCGTCAAGAAAAGACCAAGACTCGAGTAGTAGTACAGCAGAGCAGTGGAAAGAAGCAGAGGAGAAAAATCAGGCTGATTGGGTGAGAAAAGAGCAAGGAAGAGGCTATGTATATTTTGTTCAAGATTGGTCCAAGGAGTAAAATCACATTAGGGTATTATGCTTAACAAAAGTCAACCCTTGAGCACAAGGTCCATTCGAGGGAGTGTCTGCTTGTCTGTCAACAATTAAGGCAGCTGCCGATACTACCTGGAAGAGTAGGACCAACAAAAGGCATATCAAGTCTGTCATCGCCATAAGGTTACATCGATCGTTACAAGATGAGATGATGATGGCAGAAAGGAGGCAGAGGTGTAGAGAAAATACTGAAAGTAAACTTGATACATCCACCAGTTATCACAACTCAATGGTTTCTCCTCCATCAAGGTCGGTGACCATCGCCAAGATCAACCAATAAACCCTTAGGAGGCCTTCTAGAACATATCCATTTCTATGGATAAAACCATACAAATTAAGACTGTCGGGACATGAGTTCAAGCTTTTGGAAGTTAATCGCCACCAAGAGTTCCTGTTGACCCCAACACAGTAAACAGTTCATTTTTTAGTTTTTGGGTGCTGTCTGCTGCTCTGCATGACACCGCTATTCTATTTGATTGCCTTATTACCATTTTTTATTTAATTTTTTTTATTTTTATTTTTATTTTTTAGCCTAGTCGTTTTTTATAATGCAATCGGAACTTTTGAGGCTAATGAATGGAATTTATTGATTCGGATGTAGCATCTCTGTGATAGCATATACTTAAGATTAATGGTTCATTTTTTATTTAAAAATCAGGCATTTTGGTATCGAAATGTTAGTTTGACAATCAAATTGTCGCTCCTGATTAATGAATGTATGTCCAAGAACTATAATAGGATCCTTCTATTTGCTGAGGAGAAATTTTTTTAGAGGAAATAAGTCAAAACCATGTGTATATATAGTGGATTTTAAAGTTATTCTTTTCAGCTACAGGTATTCCAAGAATTATTGTTTAACTTGTCTAATGGTTATACAGGTTCCAGTGTTCTTGCGTCGGAGATAAACAATTGATTTTTTTGCCCTTTACCGGCGTTGTGTATCGCGAGACTCAGTGCTTTCCAGTGTCTGTGAAAAAACTACACGCGACTTTCTGCTTAACGACCTCCTGCTTACTAGTGCAGGCGTCTTAACTTAGGCACGATCTTGCCCGATGATAATTAGCCAGCTAGAATCCCATATAGCAGCGGGTTCCGCGATATACAATATATATACATACATTTTTTGGGAATTCTTACAGTCGCCAATCATAACAATTCGCTCACTTTGCCTCTACGGCGTGTGTATAGCACTGTATACTCAGTGCTTTCCGATGTACATGTGAAAAACTACACAGTTTATTCCGATTCTGCATGCAATGTACAGTGCAGGCGTATTAACCTCTCGACCAGAGCTTGCCCGATGACAATTGGCGGCTAGAATCCCATATGAGGTTCCATGCTTATTGGTTTATTGTTTTGCATGTAGATAAACCAATCAGCTTGATTTAATTTTGCCCTACACCGGCGTGTGTATACCAGACTGTATACTCAGTGCTTTCAGTGTCTGAGTTCTGCAACTCGGGCGGTTTTTCCCAACGAGCTCGCCGCTTCAAGACCTAGAGACCGAAGACCTAAAGATTTAAAGACCCCAAAAATCGAGCAGAATCAATTCTTTTAAATGTCATATCAATGGATACAGGCAACAAATTAGAAAGAAAATGAGGGGTCAATGGTCATGATAAACACCCTGTGAAAAGTTCACGATTTTTGTTGATTTAAATATTTGGTCATCATTTGGAGGCCAGTTTCATTTGAAAAGTTGTCTGACCACATTTGCCTGCAACGTATCCTTGTAAGTTGTAGTACCATGGAGCTATTTTATACCTCCATGGTAGTACTAACATAATCTATATAGCATGTACCTTTATAACAAAAATCTCATTGAATACAAAATCCACCCGTCGTGACATACCCGATTAGCGTCGTATTAGCAGGTTCACGAGTCAAATCGCCGATAGAGGTGATTTTTTTAATTGCTGTTGGATCATTTTCCATGAGTTGCACTGTTTTCCTAGCGTTACAGTTGGCACCACGTCTGATTCATCCGTGGTTTCAAGTTTGATAGAACCATCAATACCTCTAAATTGATGATGAATTTCCTCATGCACAATGATGATGAAAAGCGGGTCGTAAAGCGGCGATAGCTAAGGGTTCCGAGTTGGGATATTTTGCATTGAAGCGAAACAGTATGAATGAATCTAAGATGGCACTTACAGATTAACGATTAATCCTTTCCGACAACAGTTCGTGAGCTACGGACAGCTAGCCAGGGCAGTTCGAATCCGGATGTGGTGAGTCACCTGTGTAGTTTTTTGACAGACACTCGGAAAGCACCGAGTCTACAGTGCTATACACACGTTGGTGTAGGGCAAAATTAAATCAATTGTTTATCTCCCGACGCAAGAATTTCACCAATCTGTATATATATCGCTGAATCCGCTGCTATATGGGATTCTAGCCGGCCAATTGTCATCAGGCAAGCTCGGTGGTCGGGAGGTTAAGACGTCTGCACTAGTAAGCAGGAGGTCGTGGGTTCGATTCCTGCCCGAGTCGCCTGTGTAGTTTTTTGACAGACACTCGGAAAGCACTGAGTATACAGTGCTATACACACGTCGGTGTAGGGCAAAATTAAATAAATTGTTTATCTCCCGACGCAAGAATTTCACCAACCTGTATATATCGCAGAACCCGCTGCTATATGGGATTCTAGCCAGCCAATTGTCATCGGGCAAGCTCAGCGGTCGAGAGGTTAAGACGTCTGCACTAGTAAGCAGGAGGTCATGGGTTCAAATCCCGCCCGAGTCGCCTGTGTAGTTTTTTTCACAGACACTCGGAAAGCACTGAGTATACAGTGCTATACACATGTCAGTGTAGGGCAAAATTAAATTAATTGTTAATGGTTGCAAAAAAATTCTCCAAAACCCTTAAAAAGTGGCAGTCAGATATGACATTCTTTCCCAAACTGTGGTATAAATGCAAAATAATGGTTATTGTCCTTACGTTTCAAACCTAACTTTGTCAGCAGATTCTTTCTCAAAGGCAAAATGATTATTATTTTTGTGCTGTTTTTGGATACAAACAAGTGAAACGAGGCTCATGGAATGACTAGATTTCCACTCATTATTTTTCCAGAAACATAAAGCAAATAATACATTGTTCAAATGCATGGGGGGGAGTTGATAAGATCAGACTGACAAGCATTGACAAGTAACATGACTGAAGAAGTTATTATAACACTACAGTTGAGTTACCTAAAAATGCCTGATTTTTCATTAAATAATTTGAAGTATATGTCCATCATCATACATATGTTCTCCACCTTACTGAGCAGGTAAAATTAAGGTTACAATATTAACGTTAGTTATAACAGTTAGCGAACAAGAAAAAAATGGCAGTTGGGTTTAACATTCTATCCGTGTCACTAATGAGTGTCAGTAGGCAGATTCACGCAAACCGCCGATGGTGGCGCTATTTTTCATATCCTTTTTTTCTGTCGAAGTTGTGACCCGCCGAACTTTCATGGTAAAATTCAAATATAAAGGGTAGTCTACGGATGTAGTCACTTCTAGTGTCGATAAATGGATACTACACATCGTGGTTATCTTAATTGATCAGTCCATGCCAACTGTAACGTTGGCACAAAAACAGTGCAACTTGCGCAAAATAGACTTTGTTAGTACTACAAGGATACATTGCAGGCAAATTCGGTCACAACTTTTCAAATGAAACTGGATCTTAAAAATTACCAAATATTTAAATCAACAAAAATTCGTAACTTTGCATAGGGTTAACCTATCATGACCATTGACCCCTCATTTTCTTTCTAATTTGTTGTTCTATCCAGTGATATGACATTTAAAAGCATTGAAGCAACTTCAAATTTTCATGAAACTGCCTAGTGTCAGTGTTGTGTCTGTGTAACTGACAACTGTCAACTGGTCAATCAAATGTCAACTTGATCAAAATTCAATGATGTGAACAAAGGTACCTGGAACTGGTGCAAATCACTGACAGAACTCAGAGCCAACTATAAGTCAGGTCTACTTGGTCCTGTATTGTGGTGGTGGTGGTGGTGGTGGGGGGGGGGGGGATTGGAGTAGGGTAAGCCAACCTGTTTTCTTTATCAAGTTGATTGACTTCTCCCTTTTTGCTCATCAGTTGCTGCAGTTTCACCAAGTCTCCGCTCCAGGCCGACTTATGCAGCTTCGGCAAATCCTTTTCCTTCAGCGAATACCCGGGTAGGGCGAACTCTGCATCTACAGCAGGATCCGGGGCAGGGTTTTTCCCCTTCGCCTTGTTACTTTTAAATATTTTCTTCATGTTTTCAGCATTTTAAGCCGATTTTTAAGAGCCGTGTCCGTCTCCCTAGATTCGAAGTGGCGTCCTTATGAACGCGACAGCCTCGCTTTGAATTACTGGGAAGATTTGTTTGTTTGTATTTTGATATCTTTCCTCACGGTACACTGTTATATTTTACGGTGGCCAAAAGAAGCCATTGTTAATTTATGAGTTAAGCTGTCAATACATTTACCATGTGTGGACATGGGCATCGATTGCTACTTTAGTGTGTGTATTAGTGCATGGAGGAAGTAACTCTTCCTTCCTCCATTTCCTCCATGGTATGTGTGTGTGCGTGGGGGGAGGGGTGGCCGATCCAGGATTTGGTCAACACAGGGTGCACCCCAAACTGACCCTCCCTTTTATACATTATTTGGGGCAAAATATATTACGGTACTAGTACAACTACTATCCCATAACCACTTCGGGGGTCATTGGAGCACCACTGATGACTGCGCAACTAGCTCTCTCCACCTGTTTCAGTTCTCCACTGCACTCTGGGAATCAGCAAACCCAAGACCTGTCCACTCTTTGAATAATAATAATGTGGACTTAAGTGGCGCACGTATCCACCAAACTGGTGCTGAAGGCGCATTACGTTATTACCCCTGCTCATCAGGCGCATAAATCATTCCTGAAACCATCTCAGCTCCCTGGGGAGTGTACAGCTCAATTGCTCAGTGCCATTTCAGCGCATATGTCGTGGCCGAGCGGTCTAGCGCACCGAATTCAAGTTCTGGTGTTGCCAGCAGCAGGGTGTGGGTTCAAGCCCCGGTCGTGACACTTGTGTCCTTGAGCAAGGTACTTAACCATAATTGCTTCGTCCTTCGGATGGGACGTAAAGCCGTAGGTCCCGTGTGTTGTATAATGCACGTAAAGTGGATTGTCGTGCGGTCTAGTGCACTGAACTCAAGTTCTGGTGTTGCCAGCAGCAGAGTGTGGGTTCGAGCCCCGGCCGTGACACCTGTGTCCTTGAGCAAGACACTTAACCATAATTGCTTCTCTCCACCCAGGGGTTAAATGGGTACCTGTGAAGGCAGAGATGGTTTGCTCTATATGCGCTAGAAATGGCAGCAATTGAGCTGTATACTCCCCAGGGAGCTGAGATGGTTTCAGGAATGATTTATGAGCCTTATGAGCCTTATGAGCAGGGATAATAATATAATGCGCCTTGAGCGCCACTTAGTTGGTGGATACGTGCGCTATATAAATCTATACATTATTATTATTATATGGGCTAATCAAACACAACAACCAACTCTGCCCTCACAGGTACCCATTTACCCCTGGGTGGAGATAAGCAATTGTGGTAAAGTGTCTTGCTCAAGGACACAAGCACCATGGTCACGACTGGGATTCGAACCCACATGTGGGATTCGAACCCACATTCTGACGACTCAGCCATCAGAACACAAATCCGATGCACTAAACCGCTCGACCATGGCACTCCAGTAAGGAAATTATGGCATTAAGAGTGGGCCCAGTATCTTTCCATCTTTTCTTCTGCCTGCCTCATTTTCTTCCTCCTCTCACTATACGGGATGCTGGTCCACCTATGAGATTGCACATCTGGTCAGATGACCTCCCTCCCACTGACACCCCCACCCCACTCCCCTCCGAATTTCGCATTGTTTGTTTCAATGTAAGTTTCCTGCTATACATTATTGGGGGTATAATGTACATACATGTATTGTACATGTACATACAGTGACCATTCGTCGTCGCGCCTTGATGCTTCTGCACGTGCCAACATTTAAGGCGGAGCATATTAATGCTAATATACCAAATTCAAAAACAAAAGACGTATTGGTTACTGGTTGGCCCAGCAACTGTATGCTTGCTGTGCGCGATACATGATTATACTGTATAATGTACAACTAGCCCATTGGACTTTGACGTTTGGGTGTTTCATTTTAAATGTATACAGAGACCGAGTCCATATTTCGGCAAGTGTGTTTTGCGTGCATTGTATTGTGTTGTGTGTGTGGGATCAAACGGGGTCAAAGCTATGGGCCTGTGATTGACCATCGTTTAAAATGAACCGCCCACATCTTGCATACGACTTCCCATTGGAATTCCAATGGGAAAATAAAGAAACACATAAGCTTTCGGTTACAGGATTGAAGGATCAAGGCTGTTGTTTGAGTTCGAACGCGTACGAGGTCACAATGCACAACCGTATTCACGACTTATTTATTGATCTCGCTGTACAGTGTACGTGGCCGGGGACGGGGCACCGTGTGTGTGTTCTGAATTTCTCGGGCTAGCAATCGGTACGGGCCGGGGTGGGGAATACCGTGGTAAGTACGCACTACGACAACAGCCTTGAGTCAAGGCTAGCCACACAGTGAAACAAAGACAAGTCTTGCGAAATGAAAGCCATAATAAAAGATTGTGCAGTTAAAATAGTTATCAGTGTCTTGATAGTGGGAAGCAAGACGTATCTAAAAAGTAATATTCAGTCAGTAAGCCCGTACTGGTAAATTCGCAGGTCTACATGAAACTTATTGGTGTTAAATTGATCATTGTATCAAACAGGGATGAAATATTTTGGTATCATGTGCTATCAAATTAGCAAAATAGTGAAATAATGTCCAAAAATAATTGCTGTCCCTCCGGAAACAAAAACAAATCAACATAAGAATGAATACGAAACATCTGAATGCATTTTCATTATTTTCTCGGATAATGACACATAATAAACTGAAACTTTCACGGGCTGGTTTAATGGATATCTTAATTCAAAGAAAGTAAGGATACTTTTCGAAACATTTTATTTACAAACATTACGTAAAGGATAATACCCGAGGTATGCGACATTCGTGGGTAAGAATGGCCCGAGGGCCATTCTTACCCACGAATGTCGCGTTACCGAGGGTATTCCGACTTAACCTCCTCCTGCAACGTCGTCCCATTGTTTACTTCGCTCCATTATTTTGCACGAATGGAGCGATATTGTTCATTCAAAGTTGTTATGTAATTAACAGGATTAGTACAACTCATATTCATTGTTAAAGAAGGTGTTCCTCTGCTCTATAGGGGACTTACGTAATTAACGGATTAGTACAACTCATATTCATTGTTAAAGAATATAGAGTTCCTCAGCTCTATAGGGGATTTACGTAATTAAGAGATTAGTACAACTCATTTCATTGTTAAAGAATAACAAGGCGTTCCTGATCCTCTGCTCTATAGGTGGGTATATAAACGGCATCTAATTCAGATGTTTCACTTGCTAGTGGAGGAAGTGGTCGCAGCAACATGTATAACGATTTTGTTTTAACCCAGAATAAGTTTAGGGATCGCCCCATTCGTGCAAAATAATGGAGTGAAGGAACAATGGGACGATGTTGCAGGTGGAGGTTAACAATAGTGTACAATGGATTTAAATCACAAACTTCTTCAAATTGTTTAACGATAATTTTATCCTTAAAATAATTTACAGCCGTAACACATACACTCGATTAGTGTAATTTAAAACGAGCAAAAACCCAATTGAGGCTTCAAAGCGTGAAACATTCGCGGTCCAATCAGAAATCAGTATTTTAATGACATCATCAATGTTTAAAAACACTTCTATTGACATCTGCGGGTCCGAAAACATATCTGGTTGTAACCTCCAGTTCTTTTCAGAACTAATTACTACTCAATTAAGAATTTCACATGGTGTCACCGCAATTAGTCTTACTTGGTTCTAATATACCTTCAAAATAATGGAGAATTTAGTTTTGGCGCACTTTGGTCCCACCCTGGCCCACTGTGCACCGTTATTACGCCCCATCACCATTACGCCCCACTATAGAATTTCCCTGCACAAAAAACAACAATTATTTAATTAATTTAATTAATTTAATTTAAAAAAACAAAAACAAAAACACCCAATCTTAAAAGAGTCAATACACTTGCTGGACCGAATCACGCCGCCTGACCACTTCACCCCCAAATTTCCAGTGCCCCCAGGTGCCCCCACGTAAAATCCTCAGTCATAGTGCCCTAAAAACCGAAAAGAAAAAGAAAAGGGAAAAAACCCATACCCCCCCCCCCCCCCCCCCCCCCCACTGAAAAAGTCCTGGCTACGTCGCTGCTCAAGACGTATTTTGATCATAACGCATTGAGAAGGCAATATTTTACAATAGAATCCTTCATCATGAAACAAATTAACTGATCACACCAAACTTCCAATTTCATTTGTAAGTTCAGTTGACAGCCTCAGGTTCTTCAAGTAGTGAACGTGGAGGATAGGCCTAAGAGCCGGCGAATCCCCACCACCCATATACGCACATCATAAAGTCTTTGTCCAAAATTTGCATTTTCTACTTTGCTCCTTTGAAAAATTACACATAGAAATGTCCAAATATGACTTGGATCATTTCCAAATGTATTTTGAAATGACCAGGGTGGTCCCAAATAAAGAATAACAGCTATATTAATTAGCGATGTGTTAATAATAGTGGTTTGTCTGTTATGGGATACAGTATAATACAAAATCGGGGAAAATGCTGAATAATATAATGTGGTTTACATGTAGCTCATAAGACGATTGAATTTTCTGAAAATTAACATATCTACTGCGAAGACGACATACATCATGAACATGACAAATGGCTGCAATCCAATAAGTACCATAAGTTAGGGTGAATGCTAACTTTAGTTCTCAAACAATTGGAGCAATATTAACTGTCAGCAAGATACTGTGCTACGTTAGGTACAGTAGGCCTGTTATTGTCACGATGGATGCCAGTCAACTCGCCCCCTCGCAAACTCGCGAGTTTGCGGAGGGGCGAATTTGTGGGGGCGAGTTTGTGGGGGGCGAGTTTGTATCACCGGGGGGCGAGTTTGTTGGGGCGAGTTTGTAAGGGGCGAGTTTGCGAGGGGGCGAGTTGACTGGCATGCGTCACGATCATAGCACTAGCAGGGCATAAAATCGGTGTCCTAACGTTAGTTTAAGATTAACAGTTAGTCCGAATGCTTCTTCCGCAGTCTGCTATTTTTAGATTAACCCTAACCCCCTAGGTATTCTGGCTAGGAACCTTGCTTCCTGAATCCTCCAAAATCCATCAATCAGTGCACTTTTGGAAACATGCCCTTATCTTCAAAATACACCATGCATTTCCGTTGATCTTTCATATTCAGCACTTATGGCTTGTACTTCTTGCCAGGTAGTTATTTTGCCCCATTTGAAGAGGTGAAAGTACCAGTTTCCAATAGTGCTCAATTTTTTCCAAAAAGTGCCCCTTGGAGGATTTTGCAGGATTTGGGGTGGTTAGGGTTAATGTAATTTGTCGCTCACAGCTGTGAGTGACAAATTACATAATTATTCTAAAAATAGGAGACTGAACGGAAGAAGCATTCGGACTAGTTTAAGTTAAAGTTTAAGATGAACACAGTGACTGAAAATTACTGCCTTACTTTCTCAAAGGTAACTGGAGCTCAAGTGTTTGTTAGAAGTAGAACAAACACACAGTGTTTGTGTCAACTTCCAGTTCAATCAAATTATCATCGATGATGTCAATCATATTTTGCAAAGGTGTATCATCTTTTATTATAACAATATCAATTTCATATTCAAAAGGGATCAATTTTGCATTAGAATGTGTTGAATTTGAACTTCCTGTTTAGACCGGAAGTAAAGGTCATGTCAGGTGATTTGAAGGTCATATATATGACACAATAAAACTTTCTCGTGATCATGAAAAAATAACATTAGTACCTGCTTTGGTTCAATATCTGAGATTGGAAAATAATCCCTTTTTAAAAATGCCGCAAGGGGGCACTCTGAACTTGGATGACATCAGCAAACATATTTCTTTTAAAGATAAGATGTCATTAATCACTTTATTCAAAGAAGTCATATTCAAGTTTCCTATGGTTTTTGAGATAGAAAATTATTATTTTTCTAAACCCGCCACCAGAGGGTGCTGTGACAGGTGATGATGTCATCAGTCACATTTTTGAAAAGGTCACATGTCAATAGTAATTTCGTCCACGGAAGGCATGCCCAAATACCATATCATGTTGGCTGCAGACCCTATAAAAGTGCTTCAGAATATTTTTTTCAGTTAAACTTCCGGTTTCGACTAGAAGGAGAGGTCATATTGGGTCATGTCCATGTACAAAATGTCACACAATTCAAGATCTGTAAGATGATGCAAATATGTTTTGTGGTTCATGAGATTTGATTTTTTGAAATACTAAAATTAAATTTTAGTGTATTTCGATATCTGATGACAACTTTACTGAAACTGTATGTCACAACTACATTGACAACTACATGTTGTGGTCTAAATATGTGTCAATTTTGAAGGCCCTGTGAACTTTGGAACCATGTTTTTTTGTTCAACAAGTCTCATCGAGAAGGAGAAAAAAAACAAAAACGAATAATTTCAAAGAGGTGTTTGCGCTGTCGCACGAACACCTAATTATGACCTTATCATGTGTATTAAATTCAGGGGAAGGAAAGAATGTCGTATCCGACTGCCACTTTTTCTTGTTCATTATAACTAATAAGTGGTTGCAACAAAATTCCCAAAAACCTTTAAAAAGTGGCGGTTGGATACGATATTCCAATTTCAGTCACTGAGTTAATCTAAAACTAGCATGGCTTATTAGTGGCACATAGCCCCATTCTAGGGCCAGTAGACTGGACTCCCTTCGTATCCTTAGCCCTAACATGTAAAAAAAAGGGACGATTTTTTTTCAACTTTTGATCTGCCAACATTAATTATTACAACCTAAAAGTTGGTGATTAGGTAACCTTGCCCAATCAGACACTTTTGGCACAAAATTAATTATACCAGGATAGGTCACTTTCATGAAATTTTCAGAATATTTTTTAAATTAAAAAAAAAATAATAATAATAAATAATAAAATAAAAATTTCACCAAATTTACCAATCTCACAATGGCATAAGCTTACCTAATAATCACACAATTTTAGATTGTAATAATTAGAAGATCAAAAGTTTAACAAATCGCCCCTTTTTTTTGTACATGTGGGGTTAGGGCCAAGGATACGGAGGGAGTCCAGTGCATTGGCCATAGATTGGTGCTAAGTGGTACTATGAAATTGAGCCCATCATGTATAAAGTGCAGGTATGATAGTTAAATCTCTCCGCAGATTCTCTTGTTGATGCAGCCAACAAACAGCAGAGATATCTGTGCTAACCGAACGAAGCCCAATACTACCTGACTGTATACTCACAGCTACAGTAGAGGGCAGTATTTACCATGGCAGAACTACAGAAGGAAGTCAGAGGGGAGTTGAACCTAGCGGCCGTGTGCCAGATGACTGCAACAGAGGACAAAGAAGCCAACTTCCAACAGGGCTCCCTTCTTGTCGAGAGAGCAGTCCAAATGGGTGCAAAGGTGTGTTGCTTTCCTCGAAAACTTGACTCTCGTCAGACACGAGTTGCAATTTTTGGTGACAACAGAACTCGAGTCATTGCCTAATAATAATAATATCAGAAATGACTATAGAAAAGTTAAATCACATGACTTTTTTCAAGTCCCTGCACTGAAGACTCATTTTGACTTGAGTGTCTTAATTAGCCCCTAAGACTTGACTCAACTCAAGTCAAAGCCTGAAAACATTTTGTAAAGAGGAAATATTTTGAAATTCATGAAAACACAAGCTCTAAGGCCAAAAAAAGTCTCTGGTTTCTGGTCATAGGTTGGCTTCAAAATCGGTGCGGTGACCTTTTTTTTTTTTTTGGCCAACCAGTGAAATACATGATACTTGTATACACGGTTATTGGAACCAGACCAAATTTCCCATACACAAAGTATGGTGGCTAAGAGAGGACAGACAAATCAGGCAAATGTTCATATCCCTATGTGAATTTTTTTTTTTAAACACAGCACGGCAGAATTACAATCGATATAGCAATTTTGGAAAACTAAAAATGCCGATGCACGGGTCTGAGGCGACGCATGCGGAGACCATAAACCGGAGACTATTTTGGACTAATTAAGGCACTTTACAAAAAGGAAAGTGTATACAAAGCCATTATTTAAAAAAAAAAAGTAAAAATACCAGCTACATCTACAATTTAAAGGTATTAAAATACAATGAAAGTGTGAGTAAGACTAATTGCGGTGACACCATGTGAAATTCTCTATTGAGTAGTAATTGGTTCTGAAAAGAACTGGAGGTTACAACTCAACGTTTCAATCAGTATGCTCTGATCATCCTCAGTATATAAGTGCTGAAATAAATTCATGGTTGAACCTGTCATAACTTAATTTAAAACCAAGATTCTGACAATTATTTTGTGAAAATTTCTCATTTCAAATTATTTGTTTCCTTTCTCATAGAAAATTATCAATGGTCCGATGGAAATAAAATACAATTTACAATCACATTCATATTGTATAATATATTATATTGTATCGAGGTTACAACTCGATGTTTTGATCAGTATACTCTGATCGTCTTCAGGAGAATGTTCCTCCTGAGAATGTTTCTCCTGAGGACGATCAGAGCATACTGATCGAAACGTCGAGTTGTAACCTCCAGTTCTTTTCAGAACTAATTACTACTCAATTGAGAATTTCACATGGTGTCACCGCAATTAGTCTTACTTATCCTCTTCACCATGCAAAGCTACAAGTTTTACAATGAAAATGTGAACAAAATCAACAAGAAAGACCAGAAAAAACATAGAAATCCTTTCCGTTACAACAAGTACATGTACAAAAAAAAAAAATTGTTTTTATGCACATTAAAACCCTCCTACTACTACAAAGGTCAAAATCAGTCAAAATGTTGATATACTTGCCAAGGTATATCTAGTGCGCTTAAAAAGTCAAACACTGTCAAACCTTATGTGTAATAAGTACATTTACAGGTCAAAATGAGTTGACTGTTTTTGACTGGTAAAAGCATTGTCTGGTGTTGTTCAGGGTGGTCAAAATGACAGGAAAAACCAGTCAAAAATGCCCCCGTGTGCACATTTGGGTCAGCGGTCAAAACGGGCCGTTAACTGGTTTTGACCTCAGTAGCTACTTGCCGCTAGTAAAGTGCAGCTGGGTTAAACATTACATGTGTACTACACACTAGCTTGCCACGTTGGTCGCAGACTCATACATTCAGGTCCAAGAGCTTCATAAAATGTCGTTCTGTGTCCTGAACCAGACGAGTATAAAACCCAATATTCAGGCACTTGTTTCCTCTGTGGTTTTTGGAACATTATTATAAATGGGTATTTATCTGTAGATGGTGTTCCTACCAGAGGGTGTGGACTATATTGCTTCGACTAAAGAGACCTCAATCAGTATGGCAGAATCACTAACTGGCAAGACGGTGACCCGCTACGCCGAGCTGGCCAAACGCCACAGTGTTTGGATATCACTCGGTGGCATCCATGAACTGGTAAGTCGCATTGTGAATATAATACAGTGTTATGTTGCACATGGGTCCTTGGGATAATATCACAGAGCTGCTAAGTGGGAAAAAATTGCTTACCAGGTATATTTGCTTACAAGGTTACAGTCTAGGGTTCCATTAACCCTAACCACCCCAAACCATTCAAACTCCAACAGCAGGGTTTGTTGGATTTTGATGGACTCTGTACTGTATAGCCCTGATGGGGATACTTTACATGGGGCCGGGTGTCCCAATCCCAATTCCAGCTAAGTCCAACAGGTGGGTGGTAGTGTTACTTGTGTCCTTTAGCAAGACACTTAACCATAATTGCTTCTCTCCACCCAGGGGTTAAATGGGTACCTGTGAGGGCAGAGTTGGTTGATTAGCCCTATATGCACTGTAATGGCAGCAATTGAGCTGTATACTCCCCAGGGAGTTGAGATGGTTTCAGGAATGATTTATGAGCCTTATGAGCAGGGGTAATAATATAATGCGCTTTGAGCATCACTCAGTTGGTGGATACGTGCGCTGTATAAGTCCACACATTATTATTATTAAGGTAATAATAATTGTGCCGGTATCTGCCAAGTTTGACACTCATGGCACATGAACATCATTACCCATTGTCATCGGTCCAGAATTCCTAGAACCATCTCAACTCCCTGGGGAGTATGCAGCCCGTGCTGCCCCAAATGTGTAGCGCAACGAGCTCAATCAAACACAGTTACTATCTCCGCCCTCACAGGTCCCCATTTATACTCCTGGGCGAAGAGAAGCAATTATAGTTAAGTGTCTTGCTCAGGGACACAAGCACCACGGTCGCGGCAAGGATTCGAACCCACATTCTGACGAATCGGCTATCACCGATGCACTAAACTGCTTGGCCATGGCACCCCGTGGATTTTGACGGATTCAAACGGATTCAGGCCAAACTAGCTAGGGGGTTAGCATTGAACTAGTTTTGATTATTTTATATTTTATGAATTACAATAGTTAGTTGAGGAAATTGAAAGGATTGTTTTTGGAGCAACCTCCTTTATATGTTCTGCAGGCACCAGGAGCAGCAGTTGGTGCTAAAATGTACTGTGCTCATGTTATCCTGAATCCCGAGGGAAAGATCGTATCGGTGTATCACAAGACGCATCTCTTCGGAGTACAGATCGAGGGCAAGCTGAACATCCAAGAGTCCAGCTATATTCTCCCTGGCAAACACATGAGTGAAATTGTGGACACGCCACTTGGAAAACTAGCACCAATGGTTGTATCCTTTTAATAGGGAAAACGGATTTGTGTTGCATGGAATGTCTGATTTATCAATCCCAATTGGTTCAATCGGTTACTATCGTTGATAATGCACAGGCAGTCGGTCTTTACCGGCTGTAAAGGCATCCCCACATGATCATATTTCATCCAGTCTTCACTGTCTGAACCCTAACCTTCCCAAATCCTCCAAAATCCTATTTGCCAAAGTGAAGGATTTTGAAGGATTGAGGTTACATGCTACATGCTCTTTGCTAAAGTGAAGGATTTAGGAGGATTGAGGTTATTAGGCATACTTGCCTTTCCATGGTACATGTACATCCATGTTTGTTGTAGTGATTGCAAGGTCAGTGCTTGGGTCAGTGGACACTGTTTATTGCTCCATGCATGCAGGGAGGGTCCCTGGCCATGTACATGTATCACAGATTAGAAACACATGTGTGCATACATGTCATGTGCTTGCTTTACTACTGAAGGATTTTGGATGATTCAGGTTATGTGTAAGCAAATGGGCCTAGGGAGTTAGGAAGGATTCAGGTTATGTGTAAGCAAATGGGCCTAGGGAATTAGGAAGGATTCAGGTTATGTGCAAGCAAATGGGCCTAGGGAGTTGGGAAGGATTCAGGTTATGTGTAAGCAAATGGGCCTAGGGAGTTAGGAAGGATTCAGGTTATGTGTAAGCAAATGGGCCTAGGGAGTTAGGAAGGATTCAGGTTATGTGTAAGCAAATGGGCCTAGGGAGTTGGGAAGGATTCAGGTTATGTGTAAGCAAATGGGCCTAGGGAGTTAGGAAGGATTCAGGTTATGTGTAAGCAAATGGGCCTAGGGAGTTGGGAAGGATTCAGGTTATGTGTAAGCAAATGGGCCTAGGGAGTTAGGAAGGATTCAGGTTATGTGTAAGCAAATGGGCCTAGGGAGTTAGGAAGGATTCAGGTTATGTGTAAGCAAATGGGCCTAGGGAGTTAGGAAGGATTCAGGTTATGTGTAAGCAAATGGGCCTAGGGAGTTAGGGAGGATTCAGGTTATGTGTAAGCAAATGGGCCTAGGGAGTTAGGAAGGATTCAGGTTATGTGTAAGCAAATGGGCCTAGGGAGTTAGGAAGGATTCAGGTTATGTGTAAGCAAATGGGCCTAGGGAGTTAGGAAGGATTCAGGTTATGTGTAAGCAAATGGGCCTAGGGAGTTAGGAAGGATTCAGGTTATGTGTAAGCAAATGGGCCTAGGGAGTTAGGAAGGATTCAGGTTATGTGTAAGCAAATGGGCCTAGGGAGTTAGGAAGGATTCAGGTTATGTGTAAGCAAATGGGCCTAGGGAGTTAGGAAGGATTCAGGTTATGTGTAAGCAAATGGGCCTAGGGAGTTAGGAAGGATTCAGGTTATGTGTAAGCAAATGGGCCTAGGGAGTTAGGAAGGATTCAGGTTATGTGTAAGCAAATGGGCCTAGGGAGTTAGGAAGGATTCAGGTTATGTGTAAGCAAATGGGCCTAGGGAGTTAGGAGGATTCAGGTTATGTGTAAGCAAATGGGCCTAGGGAGTTAGGAGGATTCAGGTTATGTGTAAGCAAATGGGCCTAGGGAGTTAGGGAAGGATTCAGGTTATGTGTAAGCAAATGGGCCTAGGGAGTTAGGGAGGATTCAGGTTATGTGTAAGCAAATGGGCCTAGGGAGTTAGGGAGGATTCAGGTTATGTGTAAGCAAATGGGCCTAGGGAGTTAGGAAGGATTCAGGTTATGTGTAAGCAAATGGGCCTAGGGAGTTAGGGAGGATTCAGGTTATGTGTAAGCAAATGGGCCTAGGGAGTTAGGGAGGATTCAGGTTATGTGTAAGCAAATGGGCCTAGGGAGTTAGGGAGGATTCAGGTTATGTGTAAGCAAATGGGCCTAGGGAGTTAGGGAGGATTCAGGTTATGTGTAAGCAAATGGGCCTAGGGAGTTAGAGGATTCAGGTTATGTGTAAGCAAATGGGCCTAAGGAGTTTCGGAGGATTCAGGTTATGTGTAAGCAAATGGGCCTAGGGAGTTAGGGAGGATTCAGGTTATGTGTAAGCAAATGGGCCTAGGGAGTTAGGGAGGATTCAGGTTATGTGTAAGCAAATGGGCCTAGGGAGTTAGGGAGGATTCAGGTTATGTGTAAGCAAATGGGCCTAGGGAGTTAGGAAGGATTCAGGTTATGTGTAAGCAAATGGGCCTAGGGAGTTAGGAAGGATTCAGGTTATGTGTAAGCAAATGGGCCTAGGGAGTTAGGAAGGATTCAGGTTATGTGTAAGCAAATGGGCCTAGGGAGTTAGGAAGGATTCAGGTTATGTGTAAGCAAATGGGCCTAGGGAGTTAGGAAGGATTCAGGTTATGTGTAAGCAAATGGGCCTAGGGAGTTAGGAAGGATTCAGGTTATGTGTAAGCAAATGGGCCTAGGGAGTTAGGGAGGATTCAGGTTATGTGTAAGCAAATGGGCCTAGGGAGTTAGGGAAGGATTCAGGTTATGTGTAAGCAAATGGCCAGGGGAGTTAAGGAAGGATTCAGGTTATGTGTAAGCAAATGGGCCTAGGGAGTTAGGAGGATTCAGGTTATGTGTAAGCAAATGGGCCTAGGGGAGTTAGGGAGGATTCAGGTTATGTGTAAGCAAATGGGCCTAGGGAGTTAGGGAAGGATTCAGGTTATGTGTAAGCAAATGGGCCTAGGGAGTTAGGAAGGATTCAGGTTATGTGTAAGCAAATGGGCCTAGGGAGTTAGGAAGGATTCAGGTTATGTGTAAGCAAATGGGCCTAGGGAGTTAGGGAGGATTCAGGTTATGTGTAAGCAAATGGGCCTAGGGAGTTAGGAAGGATTCAGGTTATGTGTAAGCAAATGGGCCTAGGGAGTTAGGGAGGATTCAGGTTATGTGTAAGCAAATGGGCCTAGGGAGTTAGGAAGGATTCAGGTTATGTGTAAGCAAATGGGCCTAGGGAGTTAGGGAGGATTCAGGTTATGTGTAAGCAAATGGGCCTAGGGAGTTAGGGAGGATTCAGGTTATGTGTAAGCAAATGGTAGTTAGGAAGGATTCAGGTTATGTAAGCAAATCGGCCTAGGGAGTTAGGAAGGATTCAGGTTATGTGTAAGCAAATGGGCCTAGGGAGTTAGGGAGGATTCAGGTTATGTGTAAGCAAATGGGCCTAGGGAGTTAGGGAGGATTCAGGTTATGTGTAAGCAAATGGGCCTAGGGAGTTAGGGTTTTAATCATTTATGAATAAGGGAAACTAATTTTTTGTAGCATGAACTGGTGGATAAAGACCGATAGGGTGTGGCCGGAGGTGATAATAGACTGAGCTGAAGGTGAGGTCCATTATCAACCATGGTTACGACCACAGAGGTCTTTATACTGTGGTTAAAGATCATGCGTCAAATTTGTATTCCAATTTATACGTGCTTATCTCGATTGCCTTTTCAACATTTCAATAAACATGCCAAATGCGGGTGAGTCAGCATGGTGCGGAACCAAAAGTGCAGGAATTTCTAAAAAGGAATTTGCAAGCCTTGAAAGGTCCTGGAAAATGATTTATACATGTACATGTACATACAAAAAATATTCTGACAAATTCAACATGTGCATAAAATAATACATACATCATTATCTTTATCAAGCTTGTCAGAGATAAATGCTTTGTATTATGGGTGTAGTTTTAGGTGCAGTGCAATTATGGCTGTTCAGAAATTTTTATTGGTTAACCCTAACTCCCTAGGCCCATTTGCTTGCACATAACCTGAATCCTTCCTAACTCCCTAGGCCCATTTGCTTGCACATAACCTGAATCCTTCCTAACTCCCTAGGCCCATTTGCTTACACATAACCTGAATCCTTCCTAACTCCCTAGGCCCATTTGCTCACACATAACCTGAATCCTTCCTAACTCCCTAGGCCCATTTGCTTACACATAACCTGAATCCTTCCTAACTCCCTAGGCCCATTTGCTTACACATAACCTGAATCCTCCCTAACTCCCTAGGCCCATTTGCTTACACATAACCTGAATCCTCCAAAATCCTTCAGTAGTAAAGCAAGCACATGACATGTATGCTCACATGTGTTTCTAATCTGTGATACATGTACATGGCCAGGGACCCTCCCTGCCTGCATGGAGCAATAAATAGTGTCCACTGACCCAAGCACTGACCTTGCAATCACTACAACAAACATGGATGTACATGTACCATGGAAAGGCAAGTATGCCTAATAACCTCAATCCTCCAAAATCCTTCACTTTGGCAAAGAGGATTTTGGAAGATTTGGGAAGGTTAGGGTTAATATGGGAATTTATTTGACATTCATTTAGCCAACTGTTTTCCTTAATGGTGTACCGGTCAGTGTTACGATGTAAGATTTCCAGAGATGTCCACTACACTAACCCAACGAGGAGCTGAAATACTAGCCTACCCATCTGCATTTATGCTAATAACTGGAATGGCTCATTGGGAGGTAGGGTTGACTACAGAGTCTCTCAAGAATAGCCCCTATAGACATTGTGCGAATATGTCACAGATCACCGGCATTGCTTTAGACGTAGCAATTTTGGTGATCATCTCCTTTTAAGAAATGTGGTCCGCTTGGCTTTATATTGTTGCTATGTCCTTTAAAAAAAATAAACATGTTTTTGTTTGGTCATAAGTCACTGACTTATAAGCGTGCGGGGCAGTGTGACACAGAACACCAACTAAAGGCCGGTTCATACTTGACGCGAAAGCAAATGCGAAGTGAAATTCGTGACATCAACAATGGTTCACGGCAAATATTCGCGGCAAAGCTTCGCAAAAGTTGAACACATTTCAACTTGCGTGAATCACTCGCTGCGAATTTGATGAAGTAATATTCGCTTAGCATTCACTCTCGCGTCAAGTATGAACCGGGCTTTAGTGTGTGGATCAGCATGACTTTGGAAACTTGATGCACTTTGGTTGGCTCTATCCAGTGTTGCGTATTGCGTTTGGGCTAATTGTATCTGCGGGCACGCAACACAATAACCACCGGTCTATTTCTGGTGAATTGATTACACATGTCAATGAAAGATTTTGAGTCACAGCCAATACTTTCGCCAAACTTTGTCCTAAATACGCTCTCAGTGCATCAAAAAGCACCAAGAAAACTCCCCGCCATGAATGGCTTTGTGTTCAAAAGTCTACCCCTCCAGCATTCGGCCCCCCAAAAAAAGCTTTTAAACTAGTTCTGCCATTGGGCATGGCATAAGTTTTTTTTTAAATTGCATGTCTTTTTTATAGTTTCTTACCAAAATTGCTATGATTTCAAGATAGCAACCGGGGACGTATTGTTCTCCATTGTGATAGCAACCGGGGACGTATTGTTCTCCATTGTGATAGCAACCAGGGATGTATTGTTGTCCATTGTGATAGCAACCGGGGACGTATTGTTGTCCATTGTGATAGCAACCGGGGACGTATTGTTCTCCATTGTGATAGCAACCGGGGACGTATTGTTCTCCATTGTGATAGCAACCGGGGACGTATTGTTCTCCATTGTGATAGCAACCGGGGACGTATTGTTCTCCATTGTGATAGCAACCGGGGACGTATTGTTCTCCATTGTGATAGCAACCGGGGACGTATTGTTCTCCAATAGCAACTGGGGACGTATTGTTCTCCATTGTGATAGCAACCGGGGATGTATTGTTCTCCATTGTGATAGCAACCGGGGATGTATTGTTGTCCATTGTGATAGCAACCAGGGACGTATTGTTCTCCAATAGCAACTGGGGACGTATTGTTCTCCATTGTGATAGCAACCGGGGATGTATTGTTCTCCAATAGCAACCGGGGACGTATTGTTCTCCATTGTGATAGCAACCGGGGACGTATTGTTCTCCATTGTGATAGCAACCGGGGACGTATTGTTCTCCATTGTGATAGCAACCAGGGATGTATTGTTGTCCATTGTGATAGCAACCGGGGACGTATTGTTGTCCATTGTGATAGCAACCGGGGACGTATTGTTCTCCATTGTGATAGCAACCGGGGACGTATTGTTCTCCATTGTGATAGCAACCGGGGACGTATTGTTCTCCATTGTGATAGCAACCGGGGACGTATTGTTCTCCATTGTGATAGCAACCGGGGACGTATTGTTCTCCATTGTGATAGCAACCGGGGACGTATTGTTCTCCAATAGCAACTGGGGACGTATTGTTCTCCATTGTGATAGCAACCGGGGATGTATTGTTCTCCATTGTGATAGCAACCGGGGACGTATTGTTGTCCATTGTGATAGCAACCAGGGACGTATTGTTCTCCAATAGCAACTGGGGACGTATTGTTCTCCATTGTGATAGCAACCGGGGATGTATTGTTCTCCAATAGCAACCGGGGACGTATTGTTCTCCATTGTGATAGCAACCGGGGACGTATTGTTCTCCATTGTGATAGCAACCGGGGACGTATTGTTCTCCAATAGCAACCGGGGACGTATTGTTCTCCATTGTGATAGCAACCGGGGATGTATTGTTCTCCATTGTGATAGCAACCGGGGACGTATTGTTCTCCATTGTGATAGCAACCGGGGATGTATTGTTCTCCATTGTGATAGCAACCGGGGACGTATTGTTCTCCATTGTGATAGCAACCGGGGATGTATTGTTCTCCATTGTGATAGCAACCGGGGACGTATTGTTCTCCAATAGCAACCGGGGACGTATTGTTCTCCATTGTGATAGCAACCGGGGATGTATTGTCCTCCATTGTGATAGCAACCGGGGATGTATTGTTCTCCATTGTGATAGCAACCGGGGACGTATTGTTCTCCAATAGCAACCGGGGACGTATTGTTCTCCATTGTGATAGCAACCAGGGACGTATTGTTCTCCAATAGCAACCGGGGACGTATTGTTCTCCATTGTGATAGCAACCAGGGACGTATTGTTCTCCAATAGCAACCAGGGACGTATTGTTCTCCAATAGCAACCAGGGACGTATTGTTCTCCAATAGCAACCAGAGACGTATTGTTCTCCAATAGCAACCAGGGACGTATTGTTCTCCATTGTGATAGCAACCAGGGACGTATTGTTCTCCAATAGCAACCAGGGACATATTGTTCTCCAATAGCAACCGGGGACGTATTGTTCTCCAATAGCAACCGGGGACGTATTGTTCTCCAATAGCAACCGGGGACGTATTGTTCTCCAATAGCAACCAGGGACGTATTGTTCTCCAATAGTAACCGGGGACGTATTGTTCTCCAATAGCAACCGGGGACGTATTGTTCTCCAATAGCAACCGGGGACGTATTGTTCTCCAATAGCAACCGGGGACGTATTGTTCTCCATTGTGATAGCAACCTGGGACGTATTGTTCTCCAATAGCAACCAGGGACGTATTGTTCTCCAATAGCAACCAGGGACGTATTGTTCTCCAATAGCAACCAGGGACGTATTGTTCTCCAATAGCAACCAGGGACGTATTGTTCTCCATTGTGATAGCAACCGGGGACGTATTGTTCTCCATTGTGATAGCAACCGGGGACGTATTGTTCTCCATTGTGATAGCAACCGGGGATGTATTGTTCTCCATTGTGATAGCAACCGGGGACGTATTGTTCTCCAATAGCAACTGGGGACGTATTGTTCTCCATTGTGATAGCAACCGGGGACGTATTGTCCTCCATTGTGATAGCAACCGGGGATGTATTGTTCTCCATTGTGATAGCAACCGGGGACGTATTGTTCTCCAATAGCAACCGGGGACGTATTGTTCTCCATTGTGATAGCAACCAGGGACGTATTGTTCTCCAATAGCAACCGGGGACGTATTGTTCTCCATTGTGATAGCAACCAGGGACGTATTGTTCTCCAATAGCAACCAGGGACGTATTGTTCTCCAATAGCAACCAGGGACGTATTGTTCTCCAATAGCAACCAGGGACGTATTGTTCTCCAATAGCAACCAGGGACGTATTGTTCTCCATTGTGATAGCAACCAGGGGCGTATTGTTCTCCAATAGCAACCAGGGACGTATTGTTCTCCAATAGCAACCGGGGACGTATTGTTCTCCAATAGCAACCGGGGACGTATTGTTCTCCAATAGCAACCGGGGACGTATTGTTCTCCAATAGCAACCGGGGACGTATTGTTCTCCAATAGCAACCGGGGACGTATTGTTCTCCATTGTGATAGCAACCAGGGACGTATTGTTCTCCAATAGCAACCAGGGACGTATTGTTCTCCAATAGCAACCGGGGACGTATTGTTCTCCAATAGCAACCGGGGACGTATTGTTCTCCAATAGCAACCGGGGACGTATTGTTCTCCAATAGCAACCGGGGACGTATTGTTCTCCAATAGCAACCGGGGACGTATTGTTCTCCAATAGCAACCGGGGACGTATTGTTCTCCAATAGCAACCGGGGACGTATTGTTCTCCAATAGCAACCGGGGACGTATTGTTCTCCAATAGCAACCGGGGACGTATTGTTCTCCAATAGCAACCGGGGACGTATTGTTCTCCAATAGCAACCGGGGACGTATTGTTCTCCAATAGCAACCGGGGACGTATTGTTCTCCATTGTGATAGCAACCGGGGACGTATTGTTCTCCATTGTGATAGCAACCGGGGACGTATTGTTCTCCATTGTGATAGCAACCAGGGACATATTGTCCCATTTGTTATAAGTCCTCGGTTTGAATGCCGACACAAACTCACACACAGTCACACACAGACACTTGTATTAGATGTCATTTGTACAATTTCCTTGGGTAGAATGTCATATCCGACCGCCACTTTTTCTCATTCAATATAACCAATAATGTAATCTTACCTACCCAATAAGGTGGAGAACATATGGATGATGATGGACATATACTTGTTCCAGGATATTTATTTCATGAAAAATCAGGCATTTTTGGTATACGATGACTTCCTCAGTCATGTCAGTCTGATCTTGTCAACTCCCCCATAAGTGACCAACACGGTCATTGTACATGCGCAGTGGCAACTATAATAGGATCCTTCTATTTTCTGAAGGGGAGGATTTTTTTAGAAGGGAAATAAAGTCCGAAAACCATCATAAAAGTGGATTTTAAAGGTAGTTATGCTTTCTGTACCCCCAAAAATCAATAGAATAATTTTTTAACTGGTTAGTGGTTGCAAAAATTTTTTTTAAAAACCCTTAAAAAGTGGCGGTCGGATATGAAATTCTTTCCATTTCCTTAAAGGACATTGATCAATTGTGTTTTCAAAATTCTTTTAGGTTCTACTCCGAAGCAGAGCTATAGAGAACCAGTGTTATGTGATAGCTGCTGCACAGACTGGTAAACACTATGAACGAACTTCATATGGTAGAGCAATGGTAAGTATATATACTGAACAGCAAAAGAAACGCAAGTCCGAGGACAGCAAAAGAAACGCAAGTCCGAGGTCTTGTCAAGTTTTCAAACAGAAGACAAACCATTTTGATTCTAATCACTCATTTAATGAAAAATGCTTTCAATTTGTGAGCTGAAAGTGACTGTTGAATGTGAAAATCTTGCAATGCAATTTCAACAGTCACTTTCAGCTCACAAATTGAAAGCATTTTTCATTAAATAAGTGATTAGAATCAAAATGGTTTGTCTTCTGTTTGAAAACTTGACAAGACCTCGGACTTGCGTTTCTTTTGCTGTCCTCGGACTTGCGTTTCTTTTGCTGTTCAGTATATATATCGTTGTGTGACCGACACAAGGTTGTAAGTTATTAATGTGCAAAATTTTGTTTCAAGAAAACTGAGTTTGGTTGTTTTTCTGCCATTTATAAGTCTTTGTAGGAAAGTTAAATTCCGCATGGGAATGGGAAAACATGTCTTGGGAGTAATTCTAGCAACAAATATATACATAACAGAAAAAGAAACGTCACCCCTAAAAATATTTATTATTTTCATTTTATAATTAATATAATTTGTTTAATGAAGAATATTATGAGTATGGAGTGTAACACGAACACAATGTGGCAAATTTGGTTGACCTCAAAATTCGTCATGCATGACGTCTGAGGACACATAAGCTAAACATGTTCTCAGACTTATCAAAATTTAAGGGGTGACGTTTCTTTTGCTGTTATGCATATAACAGTTATGCCCTACTTTTTTTCATGGTGCCATTTTATTGCTTACGACCTTCTGCTGGGACAAAAAGTTGTAATTTATGTGCCTGGAAGAAGGTCGTAGAGCCTTACAACCTTCTTTCAGGCACACGACGATATATTTCATGGAATATCTATGGAAGCTGAAGGGGGGGGGGGGCACACGAGAAAGTAGAGTTAAATTTACATTGATTATGATTTAAAGAAAATGGGGTAGAACATGAGACTTGGGAGATTCTTTACATTTTTGAGTTGATTCCACAAAGGAATCGCAATTCCGATCAATGGGATTCCTAATAATGGGAACAATAGAAGTGAACAACAAAGAAAAACGAGAGGGTTGAAACGCAAAGGTAGACAAAGTCACCCTCAGCATATATGATACATGCTTTAAGAAAACACATGCTTGTCAAGTTTGGCGAAGAAGACATTATATTATGCGCATAATAATAATAATAATGTAATAATGTGTGGACTTATATAGCGCACGTATCCACCAACTAAGTGGTGCTCAAGGCGCATTCTTTTTTACGTGCATTACACAACACACGGGACCTACGGCTTTACGTCCCATCCGAAGGACGAAGCAATTATGGTTAAGTACCTTGCTCAAGGACACAAGTGTCACGACCGGGGCTCGAACTCACACCCTGCTGCTGGCAACACCAGAACTTGAGTTCGGTGCGCTAGATGATTTTGATGATTTTGATGATCTAGATGATTTTGATTGATGGCTGTCGACGAGCCAAACAGCTGTAGTCGTGCTCCAACTGTAGTTTGTTAAACGGATGCTGGTCTACCATCTCAAGATCTCACTCTTTATCACCTTGCCATTCCAAAAACCGCTCTCTGTCGGGTTTTATTTAATGACAAATATTTTGCTTTTTTTAAAATATTTTTTTATAATAATATGAATGATTTATATTTTGCAGATTGTTGATCCGTGGGGCTGCATCGTCGCCTGTTGCCACGACGGTCTCGATGTAGCCGTCGCCAATATCGATCTTAGTTATCTACAGAAGGTTCGGAACGGGATGTCTGTGATGCAACACCGCAGACATGACCTCTATGGACACTTGGGAAACGACGGCGGCATCACAAACTGCAACGATGCATCATAACCGTCAAGTGTCTTCAAATTGTCTTCACTGGAGATGAATTTATACCTTCCGAGCCTGCGCAAAGAATGTCTGGGTTTTCTCTCAGAAGAATCCTTTATGGCTATTTGTACCTCCAGTTCTTTTCAGAACTAATTACTACTCAATTGAGAATTGGTGTTACCGCAATTAGTCTTACTTATCCTCTTCACCAATGTTATTAAAAGATTTGTGAACAATTAGCATAAGTTTAAAAACAATTCTCTGTGAAACAGGAAGCCAGTGCAGGTCTTTCAAGATTGGCGTGATATGGCATGACTTTCTGGACAAAGTCACAACACGAGCTGCTGTGTTTTGTATGTGCTGAAGACGAGATGTTTGATTCTGCGGGAGACCGTAAAGGAGAGCATTCCCGTTATTGAGCCGTGATGTGACAAACGCATGTATAATTTGTTCAGCAGCACTTTTATTCAAGTATTTCCTAATTCGGCTTATATTTCTGATATGAAATGATGATATGCGAACAATGTTGGAGATATGTGGTTTTAAAGTCATTGTCGAGTCAAATATAACACCCAAATTACGTGCTTGTAATGAGGGGGTTATCTGCGAGTCACCAATTATAATAAATGGAAGAAAAACTTTAGACAATTGCTGACGTGATCCAAATAGAACAAATTCTGTTTTTTCATCGTTCAATTTCAGGAAGTTTTGTCTCATCCAACTTCGAATCTCTTGAATACATTTCTCCAGTGTTTTAATGCAGGAATCGGCAGGTTCTTGAGAAGATTTAAAAGTAATGTAAAGCTGCGTGTCATCAGCATAAACATGGTAATTTAAATTATACTTCAAAATGATATCACAAACTGGAAAGGTATAAACAGTAAACCACTGTGGGCCGAGCACAGAGCATTGGGGTACAGAATAGTCAAGAATAATAGGCTCGGAGATAGCGTTACCAATACAAACATGCTGAGGCCTATTTAAAAGGTAGGACTTACACCAATCCAGGGCTGAGAAGGATTTTATGATCGACCGTGTCAAAAGCGGCGCTTAAGTCTAACAAAACTAATGCAGTGATTTTCCCCTCATCCATGGCAGATAAAATGTCATTGTTGACGCGAAGAAGAGCAGTTTCCGTTCCATGAAATGGTTTGTAGGCTGACTGAAATGTGTCCGACAGGTTATTAGCACGAACATGGTCAGAGATCCGTGATGAAACAACTCGCTCGATTGTTTTTCCAAGGTACTTTAAATTCGCTACTGGTCGGTAATTTTTGAAAACTTCCTTGTCCAAATTGGGTTTCTTTAGGAGTGGTTTAACATGAGCAACCTTCTGGCTATTAGGGAAACAACCGGAAGAAAGAGATCTGTTTACAATAATTGTGATATACTTAGCAAACACATCAATATTTTGTTTTATTAGCGAAGTTGGCACTGGATCAAGTTCACATGATTTTGATGGCGATTTCATGATGAGTTTCTTGATCTCCGTAACCCTAGTAGGCTCAAACATGGACAGTCTACATTGTGGATCCTTGCGTGATGGTGTTTGTGATAGAATGGCAGGTACTGAGGGAAAAGAACGGCGGATATTCTCAATTTTTGTGACAAAAAAGTTTGAAAAAGCATTTGCGAGGTCCTGATCGGAGTGTGTAGATGGAAGCACTGGAGCTTTGGGTTTATGAAGCAGCTTTTCAACAATGTTAAAGAGTTTTTTCTGATCACCAGAGCTATCTTCCACAAGAGATGAGTAGTGAGTTATTTTTGCCAGGTTAATCATGTTCTTCACAATATCACGTTAGTTACAGTATTCTTGCCGATGTACTCCAAGATGTACGCCATCTTCGCTCAAGTTGACGGTGGATTTTCCTTGCAGCACGGATATCATCATTGAACCAGGGGGATTCAGATTGTAGTTTAACAGTTCGAGTTTTTTGCGGAGCATGATCATCCAAGATGTTACGGACAGTAGATTCAAATAGACTGACACAAGAATCCAGCTCACCATCCAGTTGAGATTCAACATCATGACATAAATCTTTAATATTTACTTTTTTCCAGTGGCAAGTAGTTACAGAAATGGTAGGTATGGGAGGTTTTTTAAGGTTCAAATTTACCATGATTGCATAATGATCAGATAAGCCAGGATGAATAGTTATATTCGAGATAAGAGGTGAAGTATTTTCACGCGTTATCATGAGGTCAAGACAGTGACCATACCGATGAGTGGGTGCTGTGATGTGCTGTATAAGTCCATGAGCAGAGAGCAGATCTTTAAACTGATTTGCATAATTGTTTGAAATAATGTCCATATGAATGTTAAAATCGCCGGTTAAAATAATGTCAGATGGGTGTAAGAGATAATCGACAATTAATTTGTTGCTATTGAGCGCCTAACAAGCAGCCACTCATAACAGCTCTCCAGTTTTTGTGCTAAGTAATTGTAGCTACAAGTTTGTCTTCATTTTTATACTAGTGGATTTCTTATTACACCTGGAATCTACTGGACGTTTTATGTGAGTATTTGTACATTTGTTGTCTTATAATAAGTGAAAAACTGTTGTTTTTTTGTCTGTCTCTGCAGTAAGATTTTACTGTTGACACATTTTGGATCTTCATTTTATTTGTGCAGTCAACTCTGATTTAGATTATAACCTGTAGCTAGAGATTATAACCTGTAGCTTGACCACAAGCCTTTTGTTTGGATCAACAACTTTGTGATCAGACAATGGAGGTCTACATCCATATGGACATAAATTATGTTAACCACGAATAACTCGCACAGTGACTATGCATCTTTAATTGACGTTTAAAAACATTTTTAATCCGGTGAATAGTGCAATTAATAATTATATTAACTATCTTTGATAGGGTCTAATACTCAGACAGAGAGAGTATTTATTGATATTTTTACTTTGACAATTTCTTAAAAATTTACCCTCAATAAATTCCGTATGGAAAATGACCGTTTTGAGATTTAATTGTGGTACGTTTTATCCTCTTCTTATCTTTCCTTTATTTTTTAAATAAAAGTAAAATTTCCTGTATAATTTACAAAATATGAAATGAAACATAACCTTGAAAAGGCAACCTTATGTCTAACTCTCTCAAAAAGAAGAGGGAAAAGGTAAATTGATGTATTTGGTTAATCACCAAAATTCCTTAAAAAATCACTGACCTCCCAGAGCCTTTGCCAGCTCACGACCCTTGCCGGGTTTTACTCCTGGGCCCGACACGCCAGGAGGGCATCGTGCTCCAAACAGACGATGAAACTTCATATTAAATGTCTTACAGTATCAGAAATCTAGTAATTATAACATAAAGTGGAAAATCAATTAGACCTGTTCAAAATAAACGGTTGCTATGGCAACCATGGTCATATCCATTACCGTTGATTTTCGCATGAGGGGTTCCCAAAGAATAGTTAAGAAAAGTCAGACAATTTCAGCGTGATTGGACAAATCGTGCTGGAGATATCCACATTGTGCCCTCAGGCCTGGTAGGGTTAAACAAGCAGTCTTTTTTATGAGGAAATTATTTATACAGAGGTGATTTCTGGCAGGGTTGCAGAAGGGGAGAGGGGCCAAAAACGAAAAAAAAGGGCACACAACCAGGGGGGAGCAGAAGACTCCAACATTTGGAAATAGGTGGTAAGTTTTGAATTAGTGTTCTATAATGGACACCTATGCGGCGCCTTTTTTTTCTACGCGGCGACTTTTTTTTTTACGCGGCGACTTTTTGTTTTTGGGCGGCGACTTTTTGTTTTTGGACGGCGACTTTTTTTTACGCGGCGACTTTTTTTTTTTGGACGGCGACTTTTTTTTTTACGCGGCGACTTTTTGTTTTTGGACGGCGACTTTTTTTTTACGCGGCGACTTTTTGTTTTTGGACGGCGACTTTTTTTAATTTTTTTTTTTTTTAAAGTCGCCATCCAAAAACAAAAAGTCGCCGCCCAAAAACAAAAAGTCGCCGCCCCCCCAAAAAAAGTCGCCGCGTAAAAAAAAAAGTCGCCGCGTAGAAAAAAAAAGGCGCCGCGTAGGTGTCCATTATAGAACACCATATTGAATACAAGATTTGAGGCTTTGCATGGTGGAATATCGATATCATTTCGGTTCGCGGTAACACCATGTGTTTATCTTAACTATCGCCAAGCTGAGGTACAGGTTCTGAAAAGAACCTTATCGCACAACTCGTATCTCAACTGTCGCTAAGTGAGATTATGGTTCAAGGGAGAACCAGTATCGGGCAACTCATTTTCTCTACTGTCGCTCAGTGACAAACATGGTTTAGGGAGAACCATGGGGATTTCACGGGTTTTTAATTTGTTTACATGATTGATTTTCAAAAGGACCCCCTTTTTCAAATGGGAGAGGGCTGCTTTAACCCCTTGCATCAGCCAAACCGCTTCCAGAAAGAAATACAAAATGTACGTACAAGTTCAACATTATTATAATTGTTTATTTATCTAACGTGTATCGTCCGTATTTTTCGAAATGGTTTTGACAATTTTCGATATCGTTTTTTTTTTTTAATCGGAAATATTGCTATTGATCGAGGAATGAATCATATCAGTAGCCTACATTATAAAGACACAATATACAAAATAATCGTGAGAAACATGGACTGTGAAGTAAAACGAAAGCCAAGAAAAATTTATGGTTGGTCTCATCATACATACATCATACATTGTTTAATCCATCAAAAGGTATTATTTGCCACACTTCTGACAAATATTGTGTAATATAGCCTATATCGTTTCAGAGTACAGGCCCTAGACCTATCTGTTATCATTTTAAATAACTTAAAATACGGGCACTACGTTTAAGGAAGGTACAACATTGGTTAACTGGTTTATGAGTATGCTTGCTTTCTTTGAATTAAAATTATTATTAAATTAGTAGCGCCTATAGAAAACTCAAGGGAGTAAAAAGTTACCGTTTTGCAACTTTTTGAAAATGTGAATAAATGTGTCTTCTCTGCAATGAGATCACTTTAGACAGAATACTTTTTCAGGACGATTGCTCTCCCTTTGCCAACACACGTAAAAGGGGTACCCGTCCTATATGCGCATGACCGAACAGTACAGGGAAGAGGAAAAGTTTGGATAATAATTCATTAATTTTTGTAACGTTGTTCTAGCCTGCCCTGAAATCCCCAAGATCATCCGGGGTGCCATACCCTGCACCGGCCCACATATTTTTTTTCTTCCCAGGATGAGCGTGGGTAACTTTTATAAAATTACCATTCTTTGTTTCAACAAGTTTTGTTGAAATTGAATACCCAGCATCGACCGTCCCCCAACACTTTTTTGTCAATGTAGCGCCATCTCTCGTCAGACTTTGTCCAACCGGATTCAATAAATTTTCATTGTGTAATCACATGACATTGTTTCCATGTAATGTGTGATAAACAAAGTGTGCAGATTGAAGTCTTGCCGCCGCCGCGCCGCAACACTGGATGACATGGACGCGCACCAGAGTTATAGAACGTCGTGTTAAGTATGGAAGTTGTTGACAGTTGAACTTGAAGAAGAGATGAGTGGATCGGTTTTAATAATGCATCATTTGACAAACATACATTTCTTTGAACAAATCACTTGAGGAGGAAGAGACTTTTGAAGAATACGATTCTGATATGATGACATTATGCTTAGGACTACCCTAGACTGTTAGAGATCTAACGAATGAACAACCGAGTTGGACCTGAACCATTGATGGTGTTATAATACTCTGCCCTGTCGGCCGCTATTAACTGAACATCACAAGCAAAATACGTTATCACATTTTGGTCATCAATACTACTACTCAATTGAGATTCCACATGGTGTCACCGCAATTAGTCTTACTTAATACTACTATTACTAGACGCGCAGGAGTCCACCACAAACTATCTAAATGTCGGGGACAGAAATACAACCAGGGGAATGGGCTGGCGATATGCCTATTTCCAAGCAATCCACAGGACGGTAAGTTAACACATTCGCAAGCCTCCACAACTGCCATCCCCCTCCCCCTCCAGCCCCATTCCTCACTGAGGCTCACCCTCAACATGCTCAATACTTCATCATTATAACATCTTCATGTTTCTGACCTCAAATTGAGTGTTCTTCCAATCAGGAGCTGATCAATGTATAAAAAAATCAAGATCAATCAAGATCATCAAATCTTTCACATCATGATCATCACAAGAATACACTTGTAAGTTGTATGTGGTTTTACTTAAGGTAGGCCTAAGCAGACAACAAAATGGCCAACATCTCACAGGCATGACAGGAATCAGGATGTGTCCAAATTCATTGCTAAAATTTCCCTAAAATTTCCCGGGTAGAATGTCGTATCTGACCTACATGTAGTAAGGTGGAGAACATATGGATGATGATGGACATATAGGCCTACTTCAAATTATTCCAAGATATTTATTTCATAAAGAAATTGGCATTTTTGATATAGGCCCTACGATGACTTTCTCAGTCATGTCAGTCTGATCTTGTAAACTCCACAATTAGTGACCAACACAGTCATTGTACATGCATAGTGGCAACTATAATACTTTAATAGGATCCTTTTATTTTCTGAAGGGGAAGATTTTTTTAGAAGGGAAATAAAGTCCGAAAACCATCATAAAAGTGGATTTTAAAGATAGTTTTCACTTTCTGTACCACCAAAAATCGATAGAATAATTTTTTAACTGGTTAGTGGTTGCAAAAAAATTCCAAAAAAGCCCTTAAAAAGTGGCGGTCGAATGTGACATTCTTTCCAATTTGCCTTCTGAAGTTTGCCCTCTGATATTTTGCTGAAAATATTTTTTTGCTGAAAATATTTGTCATAATATAGAGCTAACGTTAGACAAGTGGTGGCATGTATTGTGTGTTTTTTCTATAGACGATGTGAATATTTATGTCAAAAGAGGGAAAGAATGTCGTGTCCGGCTGCCACTTTTTAAGGGCTTTTTGGATTTTTTTTGCAACCACTAACCAGTTAAAAAATCATTCTATCGATTTTTGGTGGTACAGAAAGCGAAAACTATCTTTAAAATCCACTTTTATGATGGTTTTCGGACTTGATTTCCCTTCTAAAAAAATCCTCCCTTCAGAAAATAGAAGGATCCTATTATAGTTGCCACTACGCATGTACAATGACTGTGTTGGTCACTAATTGTGGAGTTTACAAGATCAGACTGACATGACTGAGGAAGTCATCGTACACCAAAAATGCCTGATTTTTCATGAAATAAATATCCTGGAATAATTTGAAGTACATGTCCATCATCATCCATATGTTCTCCACCTTACCAGGTAGGTAAGATTACATTATTGGTTATATTTAATGAAAAATAGTGGCGGTCAGATACGACATTCTACCCCAAAAGAGCCCCAAAGGTTAACGAACACTGCACTAGGAAAAAAACAATCTTAGGCCCTATCATAACATGATAAATTCTGTGTCATCAAATTGTTATCATCATCATCATCATCATCATCATCATCATCATCATTATTACCACCATTATCATTACCAAGAGTACATGCTAACCCATCAAGATAAATGTACTATAATCATCCAGGTGGTTAAAGCTTCAGCTTTCCTGTGTTTGGCACAAGAGACCCCCAAAAAATAGAATTTAAAAAGGGAAATGAATTTTGAAAGATAATATCATTAATAAACGACCGAACTTTTTTCAAATGAAATTCGGATGTCGGAAACTGTATAAAAGCGATATTTAAAACATGCTTGATTCTGTTTGACAGCCGTGCTGGCCAATCGGAAGACTGCCCACGCACTCGTGCAAGCTGAGGATTAAAATAGTGGGACAGCATTTTATTAATTTGAGTTTTTATTTCACTGGTACTAATCCTTGACGGATGTGTTCGTTCAACATCTCAAATGAAAGCTTATAACTTTCTTAACCCCAGAAAAATAGCCCCAGATTGACAGCTGTGCTGGCCAATCGGAAGACTTCATATGCCCTTGTGCAAGCTGAGGATTAAAACAGTGGCCAGCATTTTATTAATTTGAGTTTTTATTTTACTGGTACTAATCCTTGACGGATTTTTTCGTTCTATGTCTCAAATGAAAGCTTGGGCCTATAACTTCCTCAACCCCAGAAAAATAGCAATTCAACATTTAAATCTATATTTATTCCCGTCGAATCAGCCCAATCACTGGGGATATTTTTTATGACAAAATGGTGAAAATGCATAACTGGAAGTTATTAATTTTTTTTTGAAAATTACATCACATCGGACCCAAAATTCATTGGGAAAATTAATACCATCATTGGTGTTAAACCAAGTAAGTTTGGCCATTTTGTTAGTTTTCAATTACCAACCCTATACAGTGTACAGGCCCTTTAAGTTTGAATGTTGAAATTGACATTTCACCAAAAGTGTGAAAATTGTGAAATTGATAGAAAGTATCCATTTATCTTGAAAATCTTGCATCCAGAAATTATATTTCACAGAGATTATTACATATATTGATTAACATTCCCAAATCCTCCAAAATCCTCTTTGCTAAATTGAAGGATTTTGAAGGATTGAGGTTACGTGCTACATGCTCTTTGCTAAAGTGAAGGATTTTGGAGGATTGAGGTTATTAGGCATACTTGCCTTTCCATGGTACATGTACAGCCATGTTTGTTGTAGTGATTTCAAGGTCAGTGGACACTGTTTATTGCTCCATGCATGCAGGGAGGGTCCCTGACCATGTACATGTACAGTGTATCACAGATTAGAAACACATGTGTGCATACATGTCATGTGCTTGCTTTACTACTGAAGGATTTTGGAGGATTCAGGTTATGTGTAAGCAAATGGGCCTAGGGAGTTAGGGAGGATTCAGGTTATGTGTGAGCAAATGGGCCTAGGGAGTTAGGGAGGATTCAGGTTATGTGTAAGCAAATGGGCCTAGGGAGTTAGGGTTAATGTACTGTACACAAGGACATGTAGTGTGTGTACAACTACAAGGGACATGAGGGAAGAGAATGAACCCAGCTGTCCATGCATAGTAATAGCTCCCTCTGTTGGCGAAACAAGATATTAAACTCGGTTAGAATCATTTCAAGACGACATGTGCAGGTCAGAAGTAACTTCCCATGGTATGTTTTCATATATTGAATTAGCCTTAAATAATAGAACTTCACTTTTGAGGAAAAGAAGACAACCGTGTTCCCGAGTGTAAATAATTGAAAGATCCACATCGCGTGTGTTTAAGGTTGATTGGTCATGGTACATTTAGAAGTGCTTGCCGTCATACGTCTTTTGGCTTGCAAAGTTATTCAGCTTCAAGAAACACATTAGAATCAAGAAGTACATGAACTGTTGGATCGATGGATGATATGCCTACAGGTATGCACATAGAGAGCTAATTTTTTATTTTTTTAAAAAAGTGACAACACTTTAAATGTCTTAAAATGATTGCATAAAATGGAAGACAATTTACGAACTAATTTCCAAAATGAATTTCTGACGACGGAAATTCAGTGTTGAAATGAATAGGAACAATGATTATGAATGCATTTTCACGATGTTATTGTTAACGACACAGTGAAATAAAACTGAAAAGTACGGATGCATAAAATGAACATTTTACATTTTACTGAAAGTGTATCATGGCTTTTGACAGTTATTATGTGCCCAAATGAGTTATTTGGGAGCCGTTGAGAAAGAACCTGTACAATGATTGCTTTTTTTGCTCTTAAAGGGAAGGTACAACATTAGTTTTTTAGGAAATGTACAGTTTGTACATTCATGTCTTTAGAGTTCCGAGAGATACTTAATAAAACTAACCTGTGAATGTTTCATCACAATAGGTGCTCACGTTTTTGAGAAAACAACGAAACACTGTTTGGCCAAAAAAAAAAAGTCTCTGGTTTCTGGTCACTGGTCAGATTCAAAATCAGTGCGGTGATGCTTTTTTTTCCCTCTGCCATCTTTTTTGTTTTGCCAACAGGGAATACAAGATACATTGTATACGTGGGGACCAAATTTTCCATAAAACAAAGTATGGTGGCTAAGAGGAGGCCTCACAAATCGGGCAAACGTTCATATACCCCTATGTGAAAAAGTCGTTTAAAGCACAGCACGGCAGAATTCCAATTGATCCAGCAATTTTGGCTGCAATTGGACATCATTTCATAGCAAAACAAAAGAATATTAAAAATGGCAACGCACGGATCTGAGGCGTTGCACGCGCGGGTCTGAGGCGTTGCACGTGCGGGTCTGAGGCGTTGCACGCGCGGGTCTGAGGCGTTGCATGCGCGGGTCTGAGGCGTTGCACGCGCGGGTCTGAGGCGTTGCACGTGCGGGTCTGAGGCGTTGCATGTGCGGGTCTGAGGCGTTGCACGCACGGGTCTGAGGCGTTGCAGCGCGGGTCTGAGGCGTTGCACGCGCGGGTCTGAGGCGTTGCACGCGCGGGTCTGAGGCGTTGCACGCGCAGAGACCAGAATCCAGAGACTTTTTTTGGGCCTTAAATGTTTCTGTAAATTCAACATAACATTGTACATGTAAGAATTCTTTTTTGCTTTCAGACAATCATTTGTCAGGATGATTCATATTTGTACTAACCAACAGATAATAATTTGTTCATTTGATGATCTGGTAAAATTTACCAATACCCTTTAAAGAGCATGTTTCTCTTGATAATTTTGTCATTTGAAGGATCATACATGTACATCTTTAAAGGGACAGTATTGTTATGATTGGAACATACTTTCAACAGGGCATGGAATCGGTGTCCTAGTTTAAGATGAACACAGTGACCGATAATTACTACCTCATTTATGCAGCAGCAAATGACCTTATCATGTGGGGTATTATTTTCAGTCACTGAGTTAATCTAAAACTAGCACTCCAATTCCATGCCCTGTTGATTGTGACGATATGGTTCCTTCAAGATGTCTGTAATTGAATAAAACATACAATGCCGTGAAACTGTTAAAAGGTGATATTTGATTCACTCAGTCGTGTATAAATTTTTCTTTGGTAGTGCTATCTTTTATTCATACGATTCCTATTATTCATGCACACTATGTAGTCCGTTATTGGGTATTGGGTAGCCGAAGGCATCCGTCCTTGTTATTGCTTTAAATTATGAACAGAGGGCAGTACTCATTGAATATACTCTGTAAGGTTTTCATTCAGAAAAAAAAAATCTTCATTTCTAAGAAAAAAAAAAAAACCCGCCCTTATATGCCGTAAACCAACCGCGATTCATGTAGCTGCACCATATATATCTTTTTCATTAAGCTATATATCTTGTCTCCTTGTTTATTTCTCAAGGCATATTCGCCAAATTTGATTTTGAGCATAGCATGGTTTCAAACTTCCCATAATTTGCATTTTTATTTTCTACGCTGCATGGCCTTGGGCTTTATATTCATACACAGTTGTGTGTTGCAATTTAATTAGTCAAGCATAAGAACACGTTTGATTTAGTATATGACTAGATGCCAGCATCATAAAGTCCTAGGGTAGATTTGTGCATAATGTAATTAACCGCTAACTTTAGAAATTGCAATGTCAAAGGTTAAATTTGCTTGAATCATAATTTGGAACCGGGGATAATTTATAATAAACTATATTGTATACTACATGTGTAATTAATGATGAATGTAGAAAATTTAAATTCGCATTCATATGAGTATTTGCGTTTGTGTTCAGTCTGATAATATACATAATACGTGTAGACAAGCATTCTAGATGATCATACACAATGTATATTACATTGTAGAATTTACCATTCTGGCCTATGTAATCTGTACATCAAATTATTGCAGCAATGGCAGATCCGAGTGGGGTTGGGGGATTGGCCCTGTGTCCTCCACTCCTCCCCCCAAAAACCCCCTCAAAACATCAGATGTATCACCCGTGTTTTTGTCTATTTTAGCAGCATTTTCCAGAAATTTTATTTATAACAGAACATTGCTATTTTACTTGAAGTAAAAATAAATTTATGGATTAATTTAACCCTAACTCCCTAGGCCCATTTGCTTACATATAATCTGAATCCTCCAAAATCCTTCAGTAGTAAAGCAAGCACATGACATGTATGCACACATGTGTTTCTAATCTGTGATACATGTACATGGCCAGGGACCCTCCCTGCATGCATGGAGCTATAAACAGTGTCCACTGACCCAAGCACTGAGCTTGCAATGGAAAGGCAAGTACATTATGCCTAATAACCTCAATCCTCCAAAATCATTCACTTTAGCAAAGAGCATGTAGCATGTAACCTCAATCCTTCAAAATCCTTCACTTTAGCAAAGAGGATTTTGGAGGATTTGGGAGGGTTAGGGTTAATGCGAGATTTGGGATTTTTTGGTAATGTCAGCCATACTGCTTAGATATGTTCGAAATGTAATGAAGACCAGATTCCAAAGATTACATGTTAACTTTACTAAATTGTTATTTGTTTGTTTAAATACATGCCTTCTTTCTACACTTAAGGCAGAAAGTCTGTAACAGTAACATCTTCAATGAGAATGATTTCTTATTAATATATACATGAACATACATCAACACTTAATTGAGAGTTTGCCTTTATTATTGATCCAAGGCCAAGCCTAATAGTAATGCAGTATTGATCCCATGAGGCTCAGAGACAATTAGGTCATTTTTTTCAGCGCAGCACTTTCATTGGTGGTATCCATCCCCCCATTTCTTTATTATCAAGGCTTCACTTGAAAAGAATTGTTTTGGGGAACAAAGGGCAGAGTAATTGCCGAGGAGGCCAATCAGAGCCAAGCACGTACCCAAGGAATTCTTCCCACCTGTGGAAGGCTCTTGTATTTCCCACTATAACGCTTCATTACACCGTGCAAGAGATTGTTAATTTGTTGCATATATTGCATGGTTATGGTACAACATGTAACCATATATTTTTTTATTCAAATACTTTTTTTTAATGAAAGGTTGCCAAGGCACAAGGCTCTTAAATGCCACTCAAAGTGCAGGCTAGAAACTAAAGGGGGGGGGGGGGGGTGGAGATTTAAAAAAACAAAAAAACAAAACCTAAATAAAAATACTCTCGAAAGTGAAAATTTTCTCTAGTTCACTTTACCCAAACACTAAGACCAAAATGTTCAGTATGTACGTGTAAGTTCAAGATAAATTTTTATAAATAAATTTTTATGCAAGAATGCTTTTTGTCATTCAAATTCTTTGCCATACATACATGTACATGTATCTCACTTAAAAGCAACAATGCATAATTTATAAAGTACATTAAAATGAAAGCTAAAGTAAGACTAACCCTCCTATGACTGCAAGGGTCAAAATCAGTCAAAATGTTGATATACTTGCCAAGGTATATCTAGCGCACTTAAAAGTCGAACACTGTCAAACCTTACGTGTAGTAAGTACATTTACAGGTCAAAATGAGTCGACCGTTTTTGACAGGTAAAAGCATTGTCTTGTATTGTTCAGGGTGGTCAAAATGACAGTAAAAATGCCCCCCTGTGCAGATTTGGGTCAACAGTCAAAACAGTCAGTTGACTGATTTTGACCACTTGCTGCAAAAGTTCAGCTATAGTAGTCATGGGCGGATCCAGAACATTTTTTAGGGGAGGGCTGAGAATCAAAAACAATTGTTTTTCAGTGCAGTACTAAGTAGGTCACCTCCTTATGTTTATCCTGCACACTATGGGAATGGGAGTGCGTTCTCCTCCCCTCCCCCTCTCTCTCTCTCTCTCTTTTTTATTTTTTTAATTTTATTTTAATTTTAATTTTTTATTTTATAATTTTTTTAAAACGATTTTAGGGGGGCTACAGCCCCATTAGCCCCCCCCTGGATCCGCCAATGGTAGTAGGGCTAAAGAAGACAGTGAAGAAATAATTGTATTTATATTTAGTTTAAATTGTGCTTGGCTATAATTTACATAGACATATTATAAAACTATAGATTTCTTTATAAATGATTATTTAAAAAAATTCAACAAAATGCAAGTTTGCAATTTATTACATTACTTGAAACTAGACATAATTTCTGCATGGCCTAATTAAGAACCCAGTGCTGTGCCGTCTTCGTTAAGTTTTCATAGCTCACTTCAATTTGCCACGCTCTGTCCCGACCTTGACAGTCGTTTCCACTGTGCTGATCATTTTGTAACTGAACTGATTATTAAAGGTGATATTGACCACCGTGTCAGCCTTCATACATGTGAGCCGACATCGGCTTTGATTAATTCGACGGCATGGCAAAGAGATGCTGGCCGGTCATTTTAGCAGAGTCAATACAGTAGCAGCACTATAGCTGTGGTCTTGTGGCATGCGTTACCATAATGAGATATTACCTAAGGGACTCTTTCTCTTAACAAAATTACCCGAGAGGCTTAATGCTCAGGTCTCACAGTTAGATAACAAAAAAAGGGATGATTTAAGAGTGTTTGCCTTTGTATTGTCATTGACAAATACTATGAGGCACGTTTTCATTATTGGACTTTGGTTAATGGTAAATTGTTTGAAGTGGAAGTAAGTGATTGCATTGAAATGTTTGTGAAAGAGAGAGGCTGTGTCACCTTGAAGAATTATTTACCCTTTACAGTGTATGTGGTATTTTTTAGACACAGTGCTTCTCATTTTGTCCTTATAAATATCCCAGTTATTTGACCTTAACACATGTGATGTGATCTGGGAAAACCCTTCACATGGTGAAATTTGTCATTTTTGTGTTATATACATCAAATTACCGAGGACACTGTGCTGTTTTCAAAATTGTTTTATTCATGATTCTAGGTTGTCTATCACTTGAGTTATGCTCTCGGGAAGTTATAGCTGCCACTGTCCTGAAAAAACAATGGCGGAAACGAAAAACAAAAGACGGCTTTTTAATTATCTGTCATCATAAAACTATGTTTTTACATATAAAACGATGGAATTTTTATTTAATATTTTCAAGAATGATCATTTAGATATTAACAATTAAAATGTTACCAAAAACTCAAATTGTCCAAAAAAATTTGGGGGACTATTTTGCCATTATCTTCAAAACAAGTTCGCCGACATCCGACGGGTTTTCCCAGATCGCATCACATATTATCTAGCCTACAATAGGATAGGGCCTGTTTGATTTGTGCATATATCTGGATCTTGATCACCAGACAGTCCGTACGGTGTAGATAGTTCACTAGAATCCTCTGATTTTTATTTTATTTTATTTTATTAGGTGTTCGGGTATGTACCCGAAACACCTATAGTTTTTGTACGTTTTTTTTTTTTTTTTTTTACTTCTTCTTCTTCTTCTTCTTCTTCTTCTTCTTCTTCTTCTTCTTCTTCTTCTTCTTCTTCTTCTTCTTCTTCTTCTTCTTTTTCTTCTTCTACTTCTTCTTCTTCTTCTTCTTCTTCTTCTTCTTCTTCTTCTTCTTCTTCTTCTTCTTCTTCTTCTTCTTCTTCTTCTTCTTCTTCTTCTTCTTCTTCTTCTTCTTCTTCTTCTTCTTCTTCTTCTTCTTCTTCTTCTTCTTCTTCTTCTTCTTCTTCTTCTTCTTCTTCTTCTTCTTCTTCTTCTTCTTCTTCTTCTTCTTCTTCTTCTTCTTCTTCTTCTTCTTCTTCTTCTTCTTCTTCTTCTTCTTCTTCTTCTTCTTCTTCTTCTTCTTCTTCTTCTTCTTCTTCTTCTTCTTCTTCTTCTTCTTCTTCTTCTTCTTCTTCTTCTTCTTCTTCTTCTTCTTCTTCTTCTTCTTCTTCTTCTTCTTCTTCTTCTTCTTCTTCTTCTTCTTCTTCTTCTTCTTCTTCTTCTTCTTCTTCTTCTTCTTCTTCTTCTTCTTCTTCTTCTTCTTCTTCTTCTTCTTCTTCTTCTTCTTCTTCTTCTTCTTCTTCTTCTTCTTCTTCTTCTTCTTCTTCTTCTTCTTCTTCTTCTTCTTCTTCTTCTTCTTCTTCTTCTTCTTCTTCTTCTTCTTCTTCTTCTTCTTCTTCTTCTTCTTCTTCTTCTTCTTCTTCTTCTTCTTCTTCTTCTTCTTCTTCTTCTTCTTCTTCTTCTTCTTCTTCTTCTTCTTCTTCTTCTTCTTCTTCTTCTTCTTCTTCTTCTTCTTCTTCTTCTTCTTCTTCTTCTTCTTCTTCTTCTTCTTCTTCTTCTTCTTCTTCTTCTTCTTCTTCTTCTTCTTCTTCTTCTTCTTCTTCTTCTTCTTCTTCTTCTTCTTCTTCTTCTTCTTCTTCTTCTTCTTCTTCTTCTTCTTCTTCTTCTTCTTCTTCTTCTTCTTCTTCTTCTTCTTCTTCTTCTTCTTCTTCTTCTTCTTCTTCTTCTTCTTCTTCTTCTTCTTCTTCTTCTTCTTCTTCTTCTTCTTCTTCTTCTTCTTCTTCTTCTTCTTCTTCTTCTTCTTCTTCTTCTTCTTCTTCTTCTTCTTCTTCTTCTTCTTCTTCTTCTTCTTCTTCTTCTTCTTCTTCTTCTTCTTCTTCTTCTTCTTCTTCTTCTTCTTCTTCTTCTTCTTCTTCTTCTTCTTCTTCTTCTTCTTCTTCTTCTTCTTCTTCTTCTTCTTCTTCTTCTTCTTCTTCTTCTTCTTCTTCTTCTTCTTCTTCTTCTTCTTCTTCTTCTTCTTCTTCTTCTTCTTCTTCTTCTTCTTCTTCTTCTTCTTCTTCTTCTTCTTCTTCTTCTTCTTCTTCTTCTTCTTCTTCTTCTTCTTCTTCTTCTTCTTCTTCTTCTTCTTCTTCTTCTTCTTCTTCTTCTTCTTCTTCTTCTTCTTCTTCTTCTTCTTCTTCTTCTTCTTCTTCTTCTTCTTCTTCTTCTTCTTCTTCTTCTTCTTCTTCTTCTTCTTCTTCTTCTTCTTCTTCTTCTTCTTCTTCTTCTTCTTCTTCTTCTTCTTCTTCTTCTTCTTCTTCTTCTTCTTCTTCTTCTTCTTCTTCTTCTTCTTCTTCTTCTTCTTCTTCTTCTTCTTCTTCTTCTTCTTCTTCTTCTTCTTCTTCTTCTTCTTCTCCTCCCCGACGTCTGTCCACAAAAAACACATACTTGCAAACTTCACATGAACTTGAAACTTGGCATGTACTTAGAACTTAACAAGTAGATGAAACTCGAGTTGTGAGTGACCCCAATTTGACCTTACTTCCTGTCCAAACCGGAAGTCAAAGTTTAATATTTAAAAAAATCATATCTCAACAACCACAACAGGTAAATTGACATTTTTTGCACCATTGTATAGATTGTTAATTGTCGAAAAATATTTACAAAAACATGACCCAATTTGACCTTTACTTCCTGTCCAAACCGGAAGTCAAAGTTTAACATTTAAAAAAATCATATCTCAACAACCACAAGAGGTAAATTCAGAGTTTTTGCACCATTGTACAGATTGTTAATTGTCAAAAATATTTTAAAAAACATGACCCCAATTTGACCTTTACTTCCTGTCCAAACCGGAAGTCAAAGTTTAATATTAAAAACTATCATCTCAACAACCACAAGAGGTAAATTCACAATTTTTGTACCATTGTACAGATCGTGAATTGTCAAAAAATATTTACAAAAAGGTGACCCCAATTTGACCTTACATCCTGTCCAAACCGGAAGTCAAGGTTTAATATTTAAAAAAATCATATATCAACAACCACAAGTAGTAAATTGACATTTTTGCACCATTGTATAGATTGTTAATTGTCGAAAAATATTTACACAAAGGTGACCCCAATTTGACCTTAATTCCTGTCCAAACCGGAAGTCAAAGTTTAATATTTAAAAAATCATATCTCAACAACCAAAACAGGTAAATTCACAATTTTTATACCATTGTACAGACCGTTAATTGTCAAAAGATATTTACAAAAAGATGACCCCAATTTGACGTTACTTCCTGTCCAAACCGGAAGTCAAGGTTTAATATTTAAAAAAATCATATCTCAACAACCACAAGAGGTAAATTCACAAATTTTGTACCATTGTACAGATCGCTAATTGTCAAAATATATTTACAAAAAGATGAGCCCAATTTGACCTTACTTCCTGTCCAAACCGGAAGTCAAAGTTTAATATTTAAAAAGATCATATCTCAGCAACCACAAGAGGTAAATTAATTTTTTTTGCACCATTGTACAGATCGTTAATTGTCACAAAATATTTAAACAAAGTTGACCCCAATTTGACCTTACATTCTCCCGAACACCTAGAGTTTGTGTCGAGACAAACTCTGAATCTCTAGTTTTATTTTGTTTTGTTTTGTTTTGTTTTGTTTTGTTTTGTTTTGTTTTATATATATACATGTATATATATATATATTATATATGTTTACTTTTTCAGTCTTAGGGCGACCGGTTCTTTAGAAATTGCTATTTTTCTGCGTTAAGGCGACTGTTGCCGGTCGCCTTAACGCTAGCTACCCTTTAAAGTCATAATTTTGTCATAAAGTCTAAAAATCATCGCTTCCTTAGCCTCTAATTAGTGTAAACATTTTTTTTTCCAGAGTTTTGGACGGTTGGAGGATATATTAAAAAAGGGAAAGGTAGAGGGAATTTTGTGCACGTTTCTATGAGCGGTCGTCCTATGGATGAAAATAGAATTATATATATATATATATATATATATATAATTCTATTTTCATATATATATATATATATATATATACATGTATATATATATTAGTGTTAATGGCACCTTAGGGAGACATTTCGTAGTTAGAGAAGTACATTGGGGAGACACTTACATTAAGGAGACAATTTTGTGTCTCCTTAATGTTTTCACCCACCGTAGCTCCGAGTCTAAGTACAGAGGAATACATTACGCACTGCTATTGGTTGAGGGGCCCGGTAAGGTTGTGGACATTTCCATACGACCGTGGGGTTTTCATGTCTGAGTAAAGGGAGGGTCGATTTTGGGTGGGTATACTACTGCAGATAGAGAAGTAACTTACGGAGACATTCAGTTTTTGCCCGATTATAAAAACTCTGTATATATATACTTTCATTAGATTGTATCATATGTGATAATGAAGTAATTTGGAATCGAATTTCATTAATTTGGAAAAATATACGTGTATTTCTAAATATATACAACAGATTATTAAAAAAGCACCCCTATTTGTAGGATGCCTTAGATTAAGTCTAGCCCCGACCGCGTCTTCACGTTCGTCGCGAGGGCGACCGGTACCAGACTACACGCAGCGCTGCATGCATATATGGATATTCTGCTATATGTACGCGTACTAGTACCGCTAGCACTAGCAGGCACCACCGGACCGTGCGCGGATTGACTGAAAACAACTTTGAAAGTTAAGGACACTTCAGTATTTTTAATTCGGAAAAAAACTTCTTTCTTTGCTGCTCCAAAATGACACTTACGACCTCTGAAAATCTTATAATTTTACTATACACGATTGTTATTTACAATAAAGAATCAAGCAATATTTTGCAGTTATATACGGATCCCCTAAGGGGACAGGTAAAGAAAAAATTGGGAAGGTAAAACAAAAAAAGGGAAATGTATTTCGTTCCTTCGAAATAACATTTCGTTCCCTCGAAATAACATTTCGTGGGAATGAAATAAATTATTTCGAGGGAACGAAATAAATTATTTCGTTCCCACGAAATCATTTCGTTCCCTCGAAATCATTTCGTTCCCTCGAAATATTAATCAAAACAACATTTCGTTCCTCGAAACAACATTTCGTTCCTCGAAACAACATTTCGTGGGAATGAAATAAATTATTCGAGGAGCGAAATAAATTATCGTTCCACGAAATCATTTCGTTCCTCGAAATCATTTCGTTCCTCGAAATATTAATCGAAACAACATTTCGTTCCTCGAAACAACATTTCGTGGGAATGAAATAAATTATTTCGAGGAATGAAATAAATTATTTCGAGGAATGAAATAAATTATTTCGAGGAACGAATAAATTATTTCGAGGAACGAAATAAATTATTTCGATGGAACAAAATAAATTATTTCGAGGGCGAAATCATTCGTTCCTCGAAACAACATTTCGTTCCTCGAAACAACATTTCGTTCCTCGAAACAACATTTCGTTCCCTGAAACAACATTTCGTTCCTCGAAATATTATTTCGTTCCCTCGAAATATTATTTCGTTCCTCGAAATAACATTTGCCCCTCGATAACATTTAGTTCCTCGAAATAACATTTCGTTCCTCGAAATATTATTTCGTTCCTCGAAATATTATTTCGCTCCTCGAAATAACATTTCGCTCCTCGAAATAACATTTCGCTCCCTCGAAATAACATTTCGCTCCCTCGAAATAACATTTCGCTCCCTCGAAATAAAAAGTAAAATATCAAATAATATTATTTCATTTATTTGTTTCCATCTGTCCCTTAAGGGGCTCTCAGTGCTACGACGACCTCGGAAATAATTGTCATATCCCAATAAATTAAATTGCATATCAAGGATTCCGTACAGCTCAATTATTTTGAAGGAACGAAATATTATTTTGAGGGAACGAAATGATTTCGAGGGAACAACATTATTTCGTGGGAATGAAATAATTTATTTCGTTCCCTCAAAATAATTTATTTCGTTCCCTCAAAATAATTTATTTCATTCCCACGAAATGTTATTTCGAGGGAACGAAATGTTATTTCGAGGGAATGAAATACATTTCCCATTTTGTTTACCTTCCCGATTTTTTTTACCAGTCCCCTTAGGGGCTCCGTAGCTATATCATTAAAACAAATCATAAGAATCAAGATCACATTGTATACAAAGATTTATGACAGGGCGATTACAATTTATAAATTGATAAATCCAGAATTGTGCTAGACACAGAACATCAGTATGATCTCAATTAAGCGATCTCAATACGTACACTACTGATTTTGACTTGGTGATATCAAGGGGGAAATGGGGGGGGGGGGAGGAGAGAAGGAAAGAAACTCATACAAGAAACCACATGTAGTGTACAAGTCTAATGGCTTTTTGCATGCCTTGCCCACGACATGGAGCACAGTACATGTGGGTACAATAATACTACATGTGGTGGTTAGCTTCCTATCTTTGTTCACTGAGGTGTAAGACCAGTCAGGCAATTAACAATGATGTTTGCACTTCATTAGATATGCAGCAAAAGTAGGGATTAAGAAACTAAAGTGTCTTATAGTACAATGTAGTTACATTGAACCATGGAGTAATGTACAGCTCCAATTGTAAGTCGGGTGATGTAAATAATAAGACAACTGTGGCATAAAATTACTAAGATGAAAAATGGAATTTAAACTTTGATAAAAAATTTAAAAACTTGGCTGGAACCATGGCATAAGCATTGTTGATGGATTAAATAACAAACCACATGTCGTGTACAAGTCTAATGGCTTTTTACATGCCTTGCCCACGACACTAGTACAAAGTACATGTGGCTACAATAAACTAGTGGTTAGCTTCCTATCTTTGTTCACTTGAGGTGTCAGACCAGGCAACAATGATGTTTGCACTTCATTAGATATGCAGCAAAAGTAGGGATTAAGAAACTAAAGTGTCTTATAGTACAATGTAGTTACATTGAACCATGGAGTAATGTATAGCTCCAAAGAACTTTGGGAAACTACCAATTCAGAAAAGATTAATTGGTACATGATGTTACATTATGTGCAAGTCCAAACATCATCTTAGAAAAAAGATCCCTAGAGAAAAATGGTTATGTGTATTCATTGCAACATTGGGCAGTTTTTCTCTGTAGTTTTGTTCAAACTGACTACATACATTTTGTATTTATCTGCTGTTGTGGCAATGTACATGCATGTAGGTGGTTTTGTAAATGTATTGTTGCAAAGTTCCATGTACTTGACGTAAGGTGTCACGACATCCTCTCCAACCAGATGGGGAAAAATGGACCTTCATGGAAAATTTCTAATTTTATGGACAAAAGTGAGTTTTAGACTTATTTGTCTCATTGCCAAAACACAAACTCAGTTTTTTTGCTTTATTGACCTAAAATGAGAACCGACGCATAAAATTGCACGAAACTTGACGTAAGATGTCGCGACAACCTCTCCAACCAGATGAGGGAAGAAAATGGACCTTCATGGAAAATTTCTAATTTTATGGACAAAAGTGATGTTTTTAGACTTACTTGTCTCATTGCCAAAACACAAAATATTTTGTTTTTGCTTTCTTGGCCTAAAATGAGAACCGACGCATAAAATTGCACGAAACTTGACGTAAGATGTCGCGACAACCTCTCCAACCAGATGGGGGAAGAAAATGGACCTTCATGGAAAATTTCTAATTTTATTGACAAAAGTGATGTTTTTAGACTTACTTGTCTCATTGACAAAACACAAACTCAAATTTTTTGCTTTCTTGGCCTAAAATGAGAACCGACGCATAAAATTGCACGAAACTTGACGTAAGATGTCGCGACAACCTCTCCAACCAGATGGGGGAAGAAAATGGACCTTCATGGAAAATTTCTAATTTTATGGACAAAAGTGAGTTTTTAGACTTGTCTCATTGCCAAAACACAAAATCATATTTTTTGCTTTCTTGGCCTAAAATGAGAATCGACGCATAAAATTGCACGAAACTTGACGTAAGATGTCGCGACAACCTCTCCTACCAGATGGGAGAAGAAAATGGACCTTCATGGAAAATTTCAAATTTTATGGACAAAAGTGATGTTTTTAGACTTACTTGTCTCATTGACAAAACAAACTATTTTTTTTTGCTTTATTGGCCTAAAATGAGAACCGACGCATAAAATTGCACGAAACTTGACGTAAGATGTCGCGACAACCTCTCCAACCAGATGGGGGAAGAAAATGGACCTTCATGGAAAATTTCAAATTTTATGGACAAAAGTGAGTTTTTAGACTTGTCTCAATGGCCAAAACACAAAATCATATTTTTTGCTTTCTTGGCCTAAAATGAGAATCGACGCATAAAATTGCACGAAACTTGACGTAAGATGTCGCGACAACCTCTCCAACCAGATGGGGGAAGAAAATGGACCTTCATGGAAAATTTCTAATTTTATGGACAAAAGTGATGTTTTTAGACTTACTTGTCTCATTGACAAAACACAAACTCAAATTTTTTGCTTTCTTGGCCTAAAATGAGAACCGACGCATAAAATTGCACGAAACTTGACGTAAGATGTCGCGACAACCTCTCCAACCAGATGGGGGAAGAAAATGGACCTTCATGGAAAATTTCTAATTTTATGGACAAAAGTGAGTTTTAGACTTATTTGTCTCATTGCCAAAACACAAAATCATATTTTTGCTTTCTTGGCCTAAAATGAGAATCGACGCATAAAATTGCACGAAACTTGGACGTAAGATGTCGCGACAACCTCTCCAACCAGATGGGGGAAGAAAATGGACCTTCATGGAAAATTTCAAATTTTATGGACAAAAGTGAGTTTTTAGACTTGTCTAAATGCCAAAACACAAACTCAATTTTGTTGCTTTCTTGGCCTAAAATGAGAACCGACGCGAAAATTGCACGAAACTTGGCGTAAGATGTCGCGACAACCTCTCCAACCAGATGGGGAAGAAAATGGACCTTCATGGAAAATTTATAATTTTATGGACAAAAGTGAGTTTTTAGACTTGTCTCAATGCCAAAACACAAAATCATATTTTTGCTTTCTTGGCCTAAAATGAGAATCGACGCATAAAATTGCAAAACTTGGCGTAAGATGTCGCGACAACCTCTCCAACCAGATGGGGGAAGAAAATGGACCTTCATGGAAAATTTCAAATTTTATGGACAAAAGTGAGTTTTTAGACTTGTCTCAATGCCAAAACACAAACTCAAATTTGTTGCTTTCTTGGCCTAAAATGAGAACCGACGCATAAAATTGCACGAAACTTGACGTAAGATGTCGCGACAACCTCTCCTACCAGATGGGAGAAGAAAATGGACCTTCATGGAAAATTTCAAATTTTATGGACAAAAGTGATGTTTTTAGACTTACTTGTCTCATTGACAAAACAAACTATTTTTTTTTGCTTTATTGGCCTAAAATGAGAACCGACGCATAAAATTGCACGAAACTTGACGTAAGATGTCGCGACAACCTCTCCAACCAGATGGGGGAAGAAAATGGACCTTCATGGAAAATTTCTAATTTTATGGACAAAAGTGAGTTTTTAGACTTGTCTCAATGGCCAAAACACAAAATCATATTTTTTGCTTTCTTGGCCTAAAATGAGAATCGACGCATAAAATTGCACGAAACTTGACGTAAGATGTCGCGACAACCTCTCCAACCAGATGGGGGAAGAAAATGGACCTTCATGGAAAATTTCTAATTTTATGGACAAAAGTGATGTTTTTAGACTTACTTGTCTCATTGACAAAACACAAACTCAAATTTTTTGCTTTCTTGGCCTAAAATGAGAACCGACGCATAAAATTGCACGAAACTTGACGTAAGATGTCGCGACAACCTCTCCAACCAGATGGGGGAAGAAAATGGACCTTCATGGAAAATTTCTAATTTTATGGACAAAAGTGAGTTTTTAGACTTGTCTCAATGCCAAAACACAAAATCATATTTTTTGCTTTCTTGGCCTAAAATGAGAATCGACGCATAAAATTGCACGAAACTTGACGTAAGATGTCGCGACAACCTCTCCAACCAGATGGGGGAAGAAAATGGACCTTCATGGAAAATTTCAAATTTTATGGACAAAAGTGAGTTTTTAGACTTGTCTCAATACCAAAACACAAACTCAAATTTTTTGCTTTCTTGGCCTAAAATGAGAACCGACGCATAAAATTGCACGAAACTTGACGTAAGATGTCGCGACAACCTCTCCAACCAGATGGGGGAAGAAAATGGACCTTCATGGAAAATTTATAATTTTATGGACAAAAGTGAGTTTTTAGACTTGTCTCAATGCCAAAACACAAAATCATATTTTTTGCTTTCTTGGCCTAAAATGAGAATCGACGCATAAAATTGCACGAAACTTGACGTAAGATGTCGCGACAACCTCTCCAACCAGATGGGGGAAGAAAATGGACCTTCATGGAAAATTTCAAATTTTATGGACAAAAGTGAGTTTTTAGACTTGTCTCAATGCCAAAACACAAACTCAAATTTGTTGCTTTCTTGGCCTAAAATGAGAACCGACGCATAAAATTGCACGAAACTTGACGTAAGATGTCGCGACAACCTCTCCAACCAGATGGGGGAAGAAAATGGACCTTCATGGAAAATTTCAAATTTTATGGACAAAAGTGAGTTTTTAGACTTGTCTCAATGCCAAAACACAAACTCAAATTTTTTGCTTTCTTGGCCTAAAATGAGAACCGACGCATAAAATTGCACGAAACTTGACGTAAGATGTCGCGACAACCTCTCCAACCAGATGGGGGAAGAAAATGGACCTTCATGGAAAATTTCAAATTTTATGGACAAAAGTGAGTTTTAGACTTGTCTCAATGCTAAACACAAACTCAAATTTTTGCTTTCTTGGCCTAAAATGAGAACCGACGCATAAAATTGCACGAAACTTGACGTAAGATGTCGCGACAACCTCTCCAACCAGATGGGGGAAGAAAATGGACCTTCATGGAAAATTTCCAATTTTATGGACAAAAGTGAGTTTTTAGACTTGTCTCATTGCCAAAACACAAAATCATATTTTTTGCTTTCTTGGCCTAAAATGAGAACCGACGCATAAAATTGCACGAAACTTGACGTAAGATGTCGCGACAACCTCTCCAACCAGATGGGGGAAGAAAATGGACCTTCATGGAAAATTTCCAATTTTATGGACAAAAGTGAGTTTTTAGACTTTACGCGTCTCATTGCCAAAACACAAAGTCAATTTTTTTTTTTTTTTCCAAAAATTTACTCTATGTCGGTAAACGTCTCGAAAATACACTTTGAAAAAGAAGTTTTCTACACATATTTGTTGCACATACTTTTTCCATTAAGATTATACTTATGCAAAATGAAACTTTTCAAACAGCACTTTGCTAGAATCACACTGTAGAGCGGCGACTTGACCGCCGAATGCACGTACCGGTACCGGTGATGTGCCGATGCATGCCCGATGCCGCCAAGCTCGCACACCGCATGGAGAAAGCCCAATACACGCATAATTATGTACGCATGTACATAGATGTACAATGCATGTGGAGTTTCCGTGGTGAAAATGGATGGCCAAAAGTTCTGCCGTAAATAAAAAGTTGATATCGCCGTCAAATTAATTTCTCTTAAACAAACGGCCACGAAGAAATCGACCGAGGGTATATAGCAGACAACTTGCCATGAAATGGTCGTGTAAAAAATATTTCACATTTTGGGCAAACTGCAATTTCACGGTTTTGGACTTTATCGATCGTGTCGCGATTTTTTTTCAGAACTAAGCCCGAGGCAAAGAGATAGTACCGTGGCAGGCGTGGACCTATTATCAAAGTTTAAATGGAATGTTTAAAATAAACGTTTGTATACATGTATATCGTTATTTGTGTAAATATTTGTATTCTGTTGCATGAGAATAGAAAGAAATGTAATAAATAAATAAATGCCAGCCATGCTTGAATCCAGAAGCTTGTTTACACAATAGACAATAATCTGCTTAGAACCTTTTTGTTGAACTTTGGAGACTGGCAGGTTGCACCATAAGTTAATTGCTTGAGTGGCATAGGTGAGGGTCAGGTTAAATCCACTGACACCCCCTGATTGCAGTGACATAACTTGGTTCCAGTTTGCAGGGAGAGGGGATTGTTTTCTAGGGGGACCACAGAAAGGTAATTTAATTGTAGTTATGCCAGGGCCCAATTGTAACAAAAATATCGCTAAGAAATCACAAGTAACCTGAAATACGGACACTTCTGGAAAAAGCTACTAGCCGCAATGGGTTAGGATACACTACCGGTATCTAATTGTTAAAAGTGACTTGTCTTAAGGCATTGTAAGATAAACTGAACTACACTAGTTCCCAACCAACTAACCAACCTGTTATTACAAGTTAATTTGTAAAGTCCCATGGATCTTGTTATAAAGGTGTTTGTACAATATAGTACAGGTGCTATGGGTTAAAGGTGTTCGACTGTTATTATATATGTTTTCCTAAATAAGGGCGCCATTGGGAGACATTTTGGAGTAAGAGATGTACACTAAGGAGACACTATATATTATATATTTTTCCTAAATAAGGGTACCATTGGGAGACATTTTGGAGTAAGAGATGTACACTAAGGAGACACTATATATTATATATATATATATATATGTATATATTTTCCTAAATAAGGGTACCATTGGGAGACATTTTGGAGTAAGAGAAGTACACTAAGGAGACACTATATATTATATATTTTTCCTAAATAAGGGTACCATTGGGAGACATTTTGGAGTAAGAGATGTACACTAAGGAGACACTATATATTATATATTTTTCCTAAATAAGGGTACCATTGGGAGACATTTTGGAGTAAGAGCTGTACAATAAGGAGACACAATATATTATACATTTCTTTCTAAATAAGGGTACAATTGGATACATTGTGGTGTAAGATTATGTACACTAAGGCGACACTATTATTTCAAATGTTTTAATACAGCTTACATAATCTACCATTAGCTTACGGAAATGGGTACAAGTGATTACCAACATTTCCTGATCGAGGTTTTGTCTGAGTTAAATGGTCCACAACAGCAATCACATTACATTGTGTGAAATAAATGTAGGCCCTTATTATGTACTTGGAAAATTTGATCATTACAGAAACTTAATATGGATAATTAATGTCATTTTTTAAATTACATTACGACATAGCTACGTCAACTTAGGTGTAATTGTTTTGTGTGATTGTTTTAATTAGTTCCCTCATTGCATATGTCGGCTGAATTTCGAATGTATATATTGGATTGCTTATAAGTGATGCATGCAGTAGACAGCTATGCCTTCCAGGGGGATGCGTCTCCCAAAGGTACTTCTCTTACACGTGTGTCTCCCAACGTACCACTTGAAGTAAAATTACCTAAAGGAGACAAAAATAACTGCAAGTGAAAAGCAATATATCCAAACAGGCTTCCCCTATTCCAGTAAGTGTTACACACATTAATAAAGGTCCTTTTCGTCAATATTTTGGATGGTGAAAGTAACAACTGTAATATTAATTTTTCATGATATCTGGCAAAAACTGAAATGTCTCCCAAAGGTGCAATTTTTTCTGGTGTCTCCCAAAGGTGAAATCTAGTGGTATATATATATATATATATATATATATAAACGTGTAGCTAGCAAAGAAAAATTGGCTGATGCCGGACTTGAATCCGTGACCTGTCGATTACCGTACGAGCGCTCTACCAACTGAGCTAACCAGCCCCTATGTTGGTGGGCGGTCCACTTATGCCAATTATCTATTGCTCTATGGGGCCAGGTCAGAGGCCAAACCATATCTATCTATATATTTATATAAATTAAATCGGGAGGGTGGCCTTAGCTTTCGATCCAAACCGGACATTCATCAGAGGCTTTGACAAAGTACAACATAAAAAACACATCCATTTATAGGGAAAAGGGAAAGTAAAGGATCATGGGGCGGGATCCAAAAAGGCGGGAAAATAGTACCCAATTAAAGATAAGCATCAGATAAGCGTCTAGAAAAGCCAATAGTAGTATCAGAAGTGAACAAAGGAGGGATTATAAATATATATATTTTTTGGGGGTGGGGGGCATGACTACCTTCCCTTCCCAGAATGTACAGTCTGGAATATCCTGACAGGTATTGTTATTTTATTTAACAAGTTGAAAAGTTTGACTACCCTCTGACAAGTACAATCCCCTGTTGGCAGTGCTTCTCCTTGTACAGTGTCTATCATTCTGTCCCACAGAGAGCATGTGTGGTAATGCTGTGGTTTTTGTGGTCAGCAATTGACATACCATAGGATATCCCTTCCCAAGTCCCCTGGCAGATTACCAAGAAGTGCACTGACCCCCTACATTGTAACTGACAGGGTGTCCTCGGCTAAGGGCATTAAAGAGTAACTTTGGTTTCTTGATGAGTGTTTTATTGAAGGGTTACTTGAAGCATGGAGGAAGAAAACAGAAGGAGTCACATCACCCAGCCTCTTATCTCATAACCAATTAGCACTTCGGAGTGGCCCATTGGAAATACGTTACGGATGCCCGCTGCGCTTACCAGTTTTACGACCGCGATAATCCCCTTGTGTACAATGTCTTTTGCCGCTCGGCCTGCTCGCGACCAGCATACATAATTGGAGGGTAGAAATCTGTAGCAAACGAATAAACACAAAACGCATGCGCACTACTATTCGCGGGCTTTTTATATTGCGCAGTTCATTGTCTTCAATAGCGATTTTTCCACCGAGTATTTTGGTGTTTTGATCGTCGAATTTGGCGAATCCGAAGCTGACTTACGGTAAATATAACATTCAGATGTTACAATAAAATGTCTTTTTAGCAACTTATTTTAAGGATATTTCCGATGATCTCCGGAAGCCAACCAATTGTCAAATTCAAAGACGTGTTGTTTAGCTTTTTATCATTTCAATCCTCATATTTGTGCGATGCTGTGCACTGAAGATATTGCAGTGTTGGATTCAGAGGGTCGAGTTGGATCGGGAGCCAGCCTTCCGTGTAGTGCAATAGGACAACGCGTCAGCAATGCGCGCAATGCGCATGTGCAAAGAAAGCCTGGCTGTAGTTCTCCTCGATAATCGGATTAGCGCTGGCTTGGAAGTTTTACGACGGCAAAAGACATTGAACCTTTGATATGCCTTCGTTGTGACTCCTTCTGTTTTCTTCCTCCATGCTTGAAGGGTTACTTTATGAACGGTTTCTCCCTTCTCCTCCCTTCCCCCTCCCTTCCCCTTCCCCCTCCCTTCCCCCTCCCTTCCCCCTCCCTTCCCCCTCCCTTCCCCTCCCTTCCCCTCCCCTCCCTCCCCTCCCCACCCCCCCCCCCCCCACCCCACCCCACCCCCACCCCTCCTCCCACCCCTCCCTCCCCTCCCTCCCCACCCTCCCATCCCTGCCCCCGCCCCTCCTAACCCCTCCCACCCCTCCCAACCCCTCCTTCCCCTCCCTTCCCTTCCCCTCCTTCCCCTCCCTTCCCCTCCCTCCCTCCCTCCCTCCCTCCCTCCCTCCTCTCCCTCCTCTCCCTCCTCTCCCTCCTCCCTCCCTCCTCCCTCCCTCCCTCCCTCCCTCCCTCCCCTCCCACTGAATCTATAAGCAAATAAGTTAGTAACATGTACAATTGTACATGCTTCTGATGGTCGTGGGTAAGAGTCCCGCTCCAGGTTGCTGGCAGACACTCTGAAAGCACAGTGCCACTACATGTAGTGTACGTATACATGTCAGTATATAGGGCATACATTAAATTATCAAATCTTTATGTACATGTACTTAACAGTTAATTTTGTTCTGTTTCAAGTTTGGCTGAAACAAGCCTCATTACCGCAGTACTTTGGTTATTTAATCCATACACATACGTTGTACACGGTTTGTTTTTTGCTATTTACAGCGTTGTTAGTCCTGCCAATGTGTACAACTGTTTGATGAAATGCAAACACGTACTGTGTGTACTGATCAGTGCTATGCATACATTTGCATACGATTGGCATCGCACACCATTCTCATACTGTACAATGTACGCGAAGTACACTGTACCATGAAATTGTACTGTAATATCTACATGCACGTGTACACATATACATGTACGTACATGTACATGTAATACGTGAGTATGTGCAGGGATATGATACACGACATATTTCAGTTCATGAAAAGTGGCCCTTGATTGCTTCAATATATTTCAATTCCTAGCTATAAAATTTCACTGAAAACAGGTGAATGTTAAAGTCTGTAACCTAAGGAACCTAAATGTACCTCATAATGATTTTTATTTTTTTAATTTTTTTTTTAACGAAATTAAGCAGACAAATATAATGCCCCCGAAACGGAACTTCCGTGTTACATCCATGCAATGATTTTTTTAAACCGTGTTCTACCACATAGTATGATTTTTTAAACAAAAATCAGCCACAAGCCTTCTATATGTACCCATGAAGTTATTTATGGCCAAAAAAATTCCTTGTAATGATGGTTATTTTTGTCATCAAATTTAACGTGTCGTTTTCGTACATAACTCTTCGTGTCCCCAAAGTTGAGTCGCTACTCGATCAATAACGGTTGAGCACGCAGTAACTTGAACCATCCACGGTGTATATCGTGTGCAATGTACATTACTTCACAAAATATCAACGTCATAGAGGGTCTCATAAACGCTGGTGAACTACAAATTTTGTTTTCACGGCGGCTTTAATTTCCGTGTCCGTTCGTTATGCGCATGCAATTGTATCACGACGCCCTACGTCATCATAATGGCCCTTGGTGCAAATTTCTAGCACGCTAAAGGGTTTATCTTACATGTGTTGTGACCGAGGTTGGTTGCCACTGGTTGCGCTTTGTTTGACATGCCACGCGATTGCTTCGAGTCCGCATTGTGACGCCGGTTACGCATCGGAAGTTGGAGGTTGGAGGTAAATTTTCGCCACATACTGCCCACATTTCTTGAAAACCGTAACTGTTAAAAACTCTGAAATGTAGCAGCAAAGCTGAATAACGTTTTCTGACTAGCATGAGCAATTTGGGGTGTTCAATCACAGTAGTTCTTTGCAAAATCGTAACTGTTGAGTAGAAAGTCCTAAAAATAATTGCTCACTTTTCTAAACATGGCGCCTGAATTTCGTGTCCGCGTTATGTTCGAGGCAACGATGCAACAATTTTTTATTTATTGGCGTCAGCGTTAAAGATTACTGTTTCTTTTCTTCTAATTATTAAATCACATTCTATTTACTTGATGTCATAATTTTTGGAATGGTTTTGATGGGTTTTAAGTTAATTTCTAACGTACATTACTTCGACACCGAGGTCATGTAAAACTGCCACTTGGCTGTCGTGTCCGCTTTGTTCAAAGTAGTGTTGCCAATGCGGCATTTTAACAAATGTTTATGACTTTATGGGCCTAATTTCTTCATTTTTGATGAAACATGTTGGTAGCACTTCCGTATCAAGAAATTTTTCCAAGTATTTCCGGTAGAACATTTTAAAAATATGCGATTTCAAAGCGTCCACGGCTCGTTCATGTGTTGAGCGCAATCAACGGATTTGCACAACGATATTGGGCAAATCGCGCCATCTGTACTTTGGCGCCTGCAGATTTGGCAGCCCAATCTGCCGACTGGGTAAAATCGCGCAATCTGCAGTTTGCTCTTTAGATTTGGCAGCTGAAGCGGCCGATTGGAGCAAATTGCGCAATCTGCAGATTGTGCAAATCCGTGAATGCGCTCAACACGCAGCGCCGTGCATTGAATTGTGGGTATTTTTCGTCAGTAGTCGTAAGAGTAGACATCACATTTATTCATATTGTGTTTTTTGTTTTTTTCTTTTTTCCGTTTTCTTTTAAAGTCGAATAACAAGTTTAGGGTCGGTGGGGTAACTGGAAACAGAACATTTTTTTTTGGGGGGGGGGGGCCTAATGTTTTAATTTAATAAAACAAACTTCCTCTAAAACTTTCGAAAAATTACAAAATTCCAGGCCTAATATTTGTCTTAAATCCAGCCATTCCTATGATGTATCCCATGATTCATGTAACATACTAACAATAGTATTTCAGAATATAGCAACTGCCCTTTGGCAGCTTCACCTGTTATTCAAAATTAAAAAATTGATAAGTGATTTGAAAACAAAGATATCCCAAAAATAAATCTGCACAATTTGAAATAAGCATTATTAATTACCTCTTTCTCAGTATTAAGATATAATTTGGGTCATCAATTAAAACTATTAAATTACTATTACTATACAATTACTATTAAAACAGGTCCTAACTATTCAAATGTTTTCCAATTATGTTGTCACTAGCCACCAATTAATTTTCCCCACAAAATTAACATTCTTGCCACAGTTCACCTTGCCTAAAAATATTACAATTAAATCAGTGGGGTTTTACAATTAGTATTGAAACAGGTCGTAACTATTCAAATGTTTTAAAACATTATTGTCACTAGCGGGTAAAGACCAATTAATTTTCCCCACAAATGTATACAGTTTTGGTGTCCATGTTATGTACGCTTATTTGCCGGAGTTCACCTTGCCTAAAAATATTACAATTAAATCAGTGGGGGTTTTACAATTAGTATTGAAACAGGTCGTAACTATTCAAATGTTTTAAAACATTATTGTCACTAGCGGGTAAAGACCAATTAATTTTCCCCACAAATGTATACAGTTTTGGTGTCCATGTTATGTACGCTTATTTGCCGGAGTTCACCTTGCCTAAAAATATTACAATTAAATCAGTGTTTTTTTTAACCATGTCTTCTTATATTTATGGGTCAGTGCAACATTTTAAGAAACATTTTTAATTTGTCATGCCAAATTTTATGTTTAATTTAAAACGATTAGTATAACCTTTTTTGTACATAACGGTGTCCACCCTAACACAACTTGTTTTGGGGGTTTAAAATTCGGTCTTGAAAATTTTTTCTATGTCATATTGCAATGATTTGGACAAACTTCAAGGACAACTTTGAGGTTCGTAAAAATTCCCTGCTCAATATGAGAAATATGCTTTAAAAGGACACCAAGTTATGTACAGAAGATTCCTTGTCTGGCTCACTTTACATGCAGGTATTTCTCTTCTTTTGCAATGCCTTGCTCCATCAGCTACTTTTTATGTTTCTATGGACTGTATTAAACATCCTAACAGGGTAAATTGTATTGATATCTGTTGTCCATTTGTTGTCCATTTTGTAACAGTAATGTGTCATGTATCATATCCTTGCACGTATACACAAGTTACAGTCCATTGTAGCATCAATATTTTGTCATGTCAAGGGTCCATGAACAAGTGTAAGTTTCAAGTTTGAGTTATGGTGGTATGCTTTTGTTCAAAGTATTAAAATACAGAGTACAACAAGAAATTGGGTTGTTTTATTTGATAAAACCTTTTAAAAATAACAAGCAACCACTATTTGTGAGTGTTACCGCCATGACACGGCAACAACAGTGCATGGAATTTAAAGACTCAATGTCCTTTTAACACAGCGTTCTGCACTTACGTGTATAATGTTAGTATAATAGTAGACCGATTCTTTCAATGTATTATATGAATATATTGAATTCATACAGGCTACCCCATGTCTGATGTTTACAGGGATACAGTACCTCAGAATGTAAGTGCTGTTCGGTTATGCAAGGCATGCATGCACAAAAGCAGAAAAAAAACATTGCCATGCCATGAAATTTCAATTTCGTGGCAATTCATATTTGCCTTACATATTTGAGTACATTTTCTTATTGCCATTTCCTTACTTACATACTGTACATGTATTTCACTCCTCAGTTTGTTCAAATTAGTTGCATTATAGATGTTACTCAGCACAAAAAAATAATTTCAGAAATTTGTCATATGTATGCTAAATAAGAGAAAAATTATGGTTACTTATGTTACATTTTTCAAACTAGGGCTATGCCGGGTATCCGGGTATACGGGTATCCGGATTCCTGACCGAAACGGTCATTGCCCGGTTCCATTTTTCGGTTCCAATTACCCGTAAACGACTTTTTAAAAGTCGGACTTAACATTTGAGCGGTGCGAACAGAAATCTGTGACTCTTGAACAATGTAATGTTTACACTTTTACAGACAATTATCTTTAAATTCAAGAGATGACACTCCAATAAAGAAAAGATCGATTTAAGTATGGTATCCTCTGTATTATAAAAGTCAATTTGTTACCATTTACAGTACATGTATTTGTACACCACTGGAGGCATTTTTTCAACAAAAATGAAACGGGTATCCAGGTATCCGAAGTTTCCTGATTTCGGGTATCCGGTTCCAAAAATATCCGAAAACGCACACCCCTATTTCAAACATACATAGTATGTTTCTTTTTCTCTTGTATAGCGTACATATACATACATGTATAACAAATTTCTGAAATTCTTATTTTGTGCCCAGTCTGGGTATAATGCAACGACTGTGAAAATACTGATGAGTGAAATATATATTACGGCATTAAGAGTGGGCCTTAACCGTGAGTAACCATGGAATTGCCCCTAAAGTAAGCATTTTTTAGTTTTCTTGCTTAGTTCAGTAGTGCCACGTTGCGATTGGGCTGTGGTCTTCAATAGACCTTATCACGGTGCAGACATCTTGTTTTTCTTTAATCACAAATCCATGTTACCAAACCGAGGCTGGATGGTGAAAATAGTCTGGTCCCTTTTCATGCATTGAGAGTTAGCACTGTAATCTTACTTGCATGTACAGGGAATCTGACAAAATGGCCGCAGCGTGATAAAGGTCTAACAACTAAATTGTGACACCCAGACTGTGGCGTACAGTCATAGTAATTGTTTTCCCTTTTTCAAGATAAACTGTGAGAGTTTTGGTTGAGAAATAGAACAAAAGAGTGGATGACTACAATGTGGATGTATTATAATAACAGGCGTGGCCAGTTGATAATGATCTCGTCTGTGGCCAGGCATTCATTTACTTGACCACACCCCTAGTGCCGTCTGTGCATGGTTAAAGGGGGACAGTATCGTCACGATCAGAACAGACTTTCAACAGGGCATGGAATCGGTGTCCTAGTTTAAGATGGACACAGTGACTGCAAATTACTGGCTCATTTATGCAGCAGCAACGGTAATATGACCTTATCATGTGGGAATTATTTTCAGTCACTGAGTTAATTCCATACCCTGTAGATCGCAACGATGTTGTCCCTGTAATACAAACCAGCCATGACCAATCTGAATTTTACACATCATAAATCATAAATTCATATAAATACATCATAAATTGAAGGGGTCATTGTCATTGTCATTGTCATTGTCATTGTCATTGTCATCTAAGTACTCCCCAGTGGTACCCAGTAGGCTTGGGCGATATCGATATTTTTCATCCATGATATATCGTCAAACATATATCGAGATTTTAGATAATATCGCGATTATTTTGTTTCACGCATGAGTGCTTTAGAGCCGATAATAACAGGAATGTACCCATATACACGCGTCACAATAAATTGCCAGTGCTTACCGGAGAGACATGTGGAATCGCGCCGTTCACGAGTGCCCCATGGCTATTGGCAAATTCGTTTGCATAATAATTTAATATGTGGGACGGTTACTGAGTCGTGCGTCCCAATCAAATCATCAGCCCGAGTTCACGTGACTCGCGTTCCACATAACTGTGTCATAGTATAAACACGTGAATAGGTTTATTCCTGCATAGTACCGTGGAGAATAAAACCATGTGATTGTGACACGTCATTTACACTTCGGAAAATGTGACCGAGTTTGGATTACACTCACACTATTTTAAATAAACGTCACATGTTTTATAAAGAGTAGTGTACATGTGTTTTGTCACTAGACAAGAGTCCAAGTATGGTATAATAGAATAGTGTCCTAATCCCCCAACTTTGATTGAGCCGCTGCCAATCCATGCTTTGATTTATTTCATGACTAATGTGAGCACAGAGCACCTGCAATTACTGCAAATGTTATTTTGTTGTCGATTTTTAAGGTAACGCCCATATTCTGCATATATTTAAATATGCATGATATAATTTTGTCGCACATGGTGCGCCAGCCAGAGTCACAGACCACCATGGATAGACAGTGAGACGTTAACATTGTCTACACATTGTTGGATCAAATATCCCATTCAATCCCCAACACTTAATCCGTCTGAATATATTTCTTTGAGTGGTGGTGGATTTTAAACAACGCCTTGTTAGGCGGCTACTTTGTGATATGACAGTCGGCTTACCACAGAAGTAGCTCGATTTTGTTTCTCACTTCCGAAAGCTGAAGACTTCCTAAGTTTTTTCCATGGAATTTCTGACACAACTGACAATCAAGGATTTTATTTTAATCCCGATATATTTTTTTCTTCGCGATATATTTTTTTTCATCGCGATATATTTTTTCATCGCGATTTGCCAATATCTCGATAATTTGAAAAGTTCTCGATATCATAATCGAATAAAAAAAAATATCGCGATATTCAATATTATCGTGTCATCGCCCAAGCCTAGTACCCAGGCAATCGCAATCCTACATAGTGTATGTATCGTGTACATTAGAGGACTTTTATGATAGCCTGGGTACCATTATAGAGTATCCTGGGTGAAAATGACCCCTTCAGCCCTAACTGTATTCATGGGTGGTTAACCAGTTCGCGTCGGGAATAAAAAAGTTTTTCTGGGCCCCTGTGGCGGGTTTCTTTTTCCCACACACACGTTAATGGAAGCTTCCACAGCGGGTGGCCGGCACTTCCGAGCATGTCACCGTACATGCGTGGCTCAACCGAGCATGCATACAGTACAAATATTCTGGAGTTTCCTATGGTGTGTATAGACGCTCTCCGATCCGTGGTGCAAAAAAAAATTGCGTGTATACACGGCCTCCGACGCGAACTGGTTAAAGAATGCTTCATGGTAAATTTTGTTGGGAAGTGTCTACTTTGGTTGTGATTAACTTCTCTTTCAAGCAAATAAACCACAATGGAAACTGACTAGGTACATGTACATGCATGTAAATCAATTTTTAGAGTGAACAAAATTACCAGAGCAGTATTTGAATATATGCGACATCCAGGTGTCCGTACTGGTGCCATCTAGCCCTACCTGCAAGTTGGAAGTCTCTCATGTGTTAATGGTTTTTTTTTGGTGCTAGTAAGAAGTACAGTCAGTGATCACGCTCCGTGTTATGATACAACCTGGGAAGCAGCAGTCAGGGGATCACTAGGACACTACTCTTTTGATATAATACTATTGAAGTTTTATATAGTGCGGAATCTATCACAATGTGATACTCTTTACATCATTACCCCTGGTCATTGGGCCAATATCTATCCTTCAACTTTCTCAGCTCCCTGGGGAGTATACAGCTCTTAGCTGCCTTACTCAGCGCAAAAGTGGCTCAACCACAACAACCATCCCTATCCTCACGGGTATTACTCCCGGGTGGAGAGAAGCAAGTATGGCATAGTGTCTTGCTGAAGGACATTTATAAGCGCCACGATCATGGCCAGGATTCAAACCCACATTCTGATGACACAGCCACCAGAACATAAGTCTGATGCGCTAGACCTCTCGGCCATGGCATCATATAATCAAATAAACTGCAAGGCAAACTGACTGGAGTGCCGTGGTCGAGCGGTTTAGTGCATCGGATTTGTGTTCTGATGGCTGAGTCGTCAGAATGTGGGTTCGAATCCCAGCCGCGACCGGGGTGCTTGTGTCCTTGAGCAAGACACTTTACCATAATTGCTTCTCTCCACCCCGGGGTAAATGGGTACCTGTGAGGGCAGAGTTGGTTATTGTGTTTGATTAGCCCTATATGCACTGAAATGGCAACAATTGAGCTGTATACTCCCCAGGGAGCTGAGATGGTTTCGGGAATGATTTAAGAGCCTGATGACCAGGGGTAATAATGTAATGCGCCTCGAGCACCAGTTTGGTGGATGCGTGTGCCATACATGTAAAGCCCTTTTCACACGAGGGAAATAAGCAGGGGGTCCATGGTCCTAAGAACACAATGTTGTCAAATACACTTCGTGTGAAATGTACCTCTGCTCTGCACAAACACAGGTCCGTAGTCTTTTCCTGACCACGGTCGAGACCAGCAACAAAAAAACACACCGTTGTGAAAGTTCACCACGATAGGCCGTGTGAATGAACAAACCACACAGAGACCAAGGACCATTGTTTCGCGAGAGCTACCACGCATGCGCGCAAGAAGAAAATTTCCCAGGATGCCTTTAAATCAAGATGGCGATGCCCGAACAGTTAATGATGATGCTTTTGTTGCTTTTAATGTGTAGAAAACGTCAAAACAACACTTTTCAGCCGAGTGTGTCATTCCCATTTCCCCCGCCACGTCTTTCCACACTTTGTGGTTGTGGACGAGACCATCCAGCTTTTTTTGGACTTCAGTGGAGCCTACCACCATAATCAGCTGGATGGTCTCGTCGTATGTCCATGTGCTCCGCTTTTTTTTTTTTTTCTTCGATGAAGTTTTGGACATTTGCTCAAAAATTATCGATTCTATATCGTTTTTCGCCATGTTTTGCACTGAGCTGTGAGAGTGGTAGAGAGAGAGAGGACGGATGCTAACAATAAACATACAATACAATAGCGCGGGAAAATGAATGGTAATCAATACATGCAATAGCGATTCCACGCTAGCTGTGCGGATACCAGTTAACTGCACTATAAGCAATGTTGACCTTTGACACCCCAAAAGACGAAGGCTATGTGACACGGGACGTTGGTTTCTTCGCCGTGTGAAAGGTCGTATCCGAGTTTGACCAACGTCCGTGGTCAATACAACTGGCGCCCGAGACCAAGGACCCTAGTTTGCGTTTGTCGTGTGAAAAGGGCTTAAGTCCACATTATTATTATTATTATTATTAGGTCTAAAAAGAAAGAAAAACAACTGGAGCTTCCCTTTTACAACAAATATAGAGGTATACTGTTGAAAGCAAATTTTTGGGTGACATAGGGAAACAGACTGAATCTGTATCTTTAACAATTTAGTACTTGTTGGATCCTGGGTTACGATAGATCTTTTTCATGATGGATGTGTACACCCTGTCACCGCAAAAAACCTTGGCTTCAAGTAATGGCTTCTTTACAATGCTTCACTTGCTGTCTAAATACATCCAGAGATGAAATCAACCACAAAGTGACACCTAATGATGACACTAATTTGTTGGCTGTTGAAACCCAATGTAACCACAAACACACAGAAGTTGACCCGCAGCTTGTGTTAAAATCCACAGTGCTCAACACTATAGCAGAGTACGGATCCTTGACTTTGTTCAAGGAATAGACCTCTCAACCCTGCACTGTAAAAAGTTGAGCATGCGCAAATAACGTGGTTGTTATTCATTTTGTCTGTTTTTCCCAGTATAGGGATCATAGAATGTGGCAACCTTGACGATTGATAGATACTGTATGGGTTGTATTGCTCTCAGTGCTTTGTGCTTAAACATGTACAGATGTACAATGTACATGATCTACAGATTTTCAGATTTTTTGTTAAAAAAAGTTTATCCATATTCCCTCCAAAAGTTTCCCATATTCGCAAAGGTTCATGTACAACATTATTTTTTGGCAAGATTCATTCATTTTAACCCTCTAGTTTTCAAGAAAAACTAATCCGGGGGTTAAAATTTCATGCACATAACAATAGGTTTTTTTTGGAGAAAAAACATGACATGTTTTTTTAAGGTTTACTAAAAGTTGCCATCTGCCAACTTTGTGTAAATTCGACATAAGGGAGGAGGGCCAAAGTCATGGTATAGCCAAGCCTTTGAGAAGCCCAGCCAAGCCTTTGAGAAGCCCAGCCAAGCCTTTGAGAAGCCCAGCCAAGCCTTTGAGAAGCCCAGCCAAGCCTTTGAGAAGCCCAGCCAAGCCTTTGAGAAGCCCAGCCAAGCCTTTGAGAAGCCCGGCCAGGCCCAGGCTTTCCCAGGCCTAGGTTTATATAATCCCCTATCTGAGCACAAAAGACCCTTTACTAATGAATAGATCTCAAATAGCTCAGGTACTGTATTGTTACAGGATTAGGACTCACAAAAAGACAGATCAAGTGGCCAAGTAGCCTGGGCCTGGCCTGGCCTGGCTTCTCAATGGCTTAGCTGCACCACGATTTTGGCCCTCCTCCCTAAGAAATCCCGTTCTCGATAAGATTAAATCACTTCAGATGAAATAATTTCTTAGGATGATTGATACGTGCATAGCAACTTGACAACCAAGTAAGTTTTTAGATAACTTTATAATATGGTAATAACCAAAGTTATACGACTATTAGTTGACGCTACTCGAGCCGTACTCTCCTTCGGTTGGAGACGTTGTGACCAAGCGTTTTTCCAATGCTTGAAATTCGTCTCTGCCATCCAGCCCGATCCTGGGCAGCACGAACAGCCTGATCGTGTTTAAGGACGATGGCGTTAAGGGTCGTCTATGATCTGTGAAATGTAGGTGAGGCGCAGGCCTCCGCCATGTCGGAAGGGTTCTGATGGTTGGTTTTGTGGGTTCAAGAGTTGTACTGGTCTATCTACAGTTGTGCCAAAGTTGTACCATCCTACAGTTTCACATGAAACTTACTTGGTAATTAAAAGTTGATTATGGTATCAAACATCCCATGTCTCAGATGCTTTCATTGGAGTACAATTCAAGAAATAATTCCCAAAATTAATTTCTCCTTTCTCCTGAGGACGATCAGAGCATACAGAGCCTCCAGTTCTTTTCAGAACTAATTACTACTCAATAGAGAATTTCACATGGTGTCACCGCAATTAGTCTTACATAAAATTCATTTCTATCATCCCCCCCCCAAAAAAAAAAACCCCAGAAATTCCACGTTGGAATCAATATATGAACAATCTGATGAAATAAGAAATAATTCCCAAAATTAATTTACAATGTACATGTATGTCTTATGAAAACTGAAATTCCATGTTGGAATGATCTACTAACAATCCAGTGAAATAAACTGAAACTTTGACAGGTTGTTTTTATCAACACATATGACATAAAACACAATAAAGGGGGCCACTTTGCATCCGTCACATTAGCAGTTTTTCCAATGGTTGTTATTTATTTTTAAGTACCAGAAACCGAATGGACATGTGAATGGACATGTGAATGGACATGCAGGCTTATACTAGAACTAATTTGAGTTGATTTATTTTATTTTTTTATTTTAAATTTTTTTTTTCCACCCTCAAATTTCCATAAAAATTGGATGGAAAAAGTTACCTCACTTTTCCGTCCATTTGTTGATGGAAATTTTAGGGTAATTAAAAAAATAATAGTAATAATCAACTCAAATTATCTTTAGGATAAGCATGCATGTCTATTCAAATGTTGAAATTCTTTTTGGGTGGTTTCAGATATTTCAAAAGAAAATTACAACCATTAGAAAAACTGCTACCATGACGGTAGGAAAGTGGCCCCCTTTATTGTGTTTTATGTCATATACATTACTTGATTCTTACAGAGTATGGTGCACATATACAGACAGTTAACCAGAAGTGTAATAATGGCTTTTAAAACGTGCTCCGAATACACCGTAGAGCATCTAAAGAATGCAACAATTGCCCTCCCGAACCGGATGCATATGGGCTTCACGCTTTACGCTATATGCATCTGTATATCTATAAATACTTTCACTTTGTATTTTTTAATTGATCAGTTGTATATGCCTGAATACATACAGTTTAAACACATTGTAAACAAGGTGGATCCTGTGTAGCACAGTAATTGTAAAATACCTTTATACTACGTAACAGTTTGAGCGTGTTCACAGGGGCGGATCAAGGGTCTCGAAGAAGGGGGAGGGGACATTGGCACAAATGGAGGGCCACACACAAAAAAAGTATGGACAATTTAAAGGGACCGTATCGTCACGTTCAGAGAAATCTTTCAACAGGGCATGGAATTGGCATCCTAGTTTAAGATGAACGGTGACTGAAAATTACTGGCTTAATCATGTGGGGTATTATTTTCAGTCACTGAGTTACTCTAAAACTAGCATTCCGATTCCATGCACTGTTGATCATGACGATACTGCCCCTTAAAGTGAATGGTGATAAAAAAGGTTGGAGGGTACACCCCATGGATCCGCCAATGTGTGCTTACCATAAAAAGTGGTACCAATTTAGGGCTGTGCCGGATATCCGGGTACCCAACCGAAACGGTCATTACCCGGTTCCATTTTTCGGTTCCAATTACCCGTAAACGACTTTTTAAAAGTCGGACTTAACATTTGAGCGGTGCGAACAGAAATCTGTGACTCTTGAACAATGTAATGTTTACACTTTAACAGACAATTATATTTAAATTCAAGAGATGACACTCCAATAAAGAAAAGATCGATTTAAGTATGGTATCCTCTGTATTATAAAAGTCAATTTGTTACCATTTACAGTACATGTACATGTATTTGTACACCACCGGAGGCATGCTTTCAACAAAAATGAAAACGGGTATCCGGGTATCCAAAGTTTTCTGATTTCGGGTGTCCGGTTCCAAAAATATCCAAAAACGCACAGCCCTATACCAATTTATGATTCATCAGTAACAGATTTTGTAAGAGATCTGCTCCAAAATGTAGAATATTATCATCTCTTCCATTAGTGTAATAATATCATAACTTGTATTGTTATTTTTAATTCTTGTTTTATGTATCTTTCTGGTAATGCAACCAACAGCGCCGTACCCGGTAGCTTGTAAGCTTGCTCGGAAGTAAGGTTCAGTTTTTAGATGTTGGGAGATAAGTTGGAATGAACTACCATCTGGTATCCGTCATGCTTCTTCATTGAGTCAATTTAAAACATCTCTCAAGACTCATTTATTATTAGGCACTGTGTATTTTTAAATTGTACTTGCATCTCACTGTAAAGCGTTGTGATACCGTTTGTGTAAGAGCGCTATATAAATGCCTTCATTGTGTTGTATTGGATTGTATTGAGATAAACCCCAGACAGATACTGTCTTTAGGAAAAACCCCATTCAATCAGGTAGGGACTGATAAAGCAATCCACATGTCAGCTCTGGTCTAAGTTGGATTTGAACCTGGGTCTGCTGAAGTGAAAGGTGAGGAAACTACCGCTATGCCAATCTGATACCATGTGGAAATATATAAATATGTTAAAAAGATTGTATCGCAAAATGTTTTCCCCTTTCTGCGTGAATTTATTATATTTATTAGCAGTCTGTCGAGATTTGGCAGCATCTAGTAGTTCGTACTGAAGTTCGTACTGAAAACCTTATATTAACCAATTTGGCCATTTCAAAACAAAGATTTAAATAAAACGGATTAAATAAGTGGGGATTGTTTTCAAAACATATTCCTATTTCTTTCTCAGTAACTGAAATGACACTGAAAGATGAAAATATACAATACACTGAATAAAATCAATAAATAACTAGGTCTGAATATATGCATTTTTATCAAGGCTTTTGGGGAAAACGTTTTAAAGCATTGCTTGATACATAATTTCTTAGCCATTGTTAGAAGCACCTGTTTGGGACATGACTAATTTTCAACTGGCAAAGATGACCTTTAATGTGGAGGTCAAGAAAAAAGAAGAAAACACAAACAAATTATCATACTTTGGCAGGTCTAGTTCCCGTTAAATAAATTACAATTTGAAAGGCCCCAGTCTGTCACGAGCCTTATTTTGATTCTCATACACTTGTATGTAACAAAATGGCTGCTTTGTAACAGAAGAAACCACATAGTACAGTGTACACATGTGTAGATGATGTTGGCAGACAATACCTTTTTCTGCATTAGGATGAATTATCGAAATGGCCCCCCAAAAACGTGTCTGGTTTCCAATGTTCTCCGCATGCATCGCTTCAGACCAGTGTGTCACCATTTTTAGTTTTTTTTATTGTTGCTATGAAACGATGTCCAATTGCAGCCAAAATTGCTGGATCGATTGGAATTCTGCTGTGCTGTGTTTTTTTAAACAACTTTTTTTTCACATAGGGGATTTGAACATTTGCCCGATTTGTGTGGTCTCTCTTAGCCACCATACTTTGTGTAACGGGAAATTTGGTCTCGTTCCAATAATCGCATATATATTTTATGTTAACATGTATCACTTTAAAAAAGCCAACCTATGACCAGAAACTAGAGAAATTTTTTTTTTGGGGGGGGGGGAGCCTAAAAGAAAGGAAGCTTTTTAAGGGGTGGTTGTTCCTGGGTGTGAATATCTTAACAATTGATTGGCTAAGCTACTGTACCTAATATTGGAAAGCATCTAGGAAAGATGTATGTTTAGCCAATAATATTCACTTTGTGAGTAACAACATATGGTGAACCTAAAATTAAGATACAATTGCCAATGAACTGATGCTAAATTGGATGCCAGCAGTGGTGTTGCATGACCTGCCCTTTAATTCCTTTCTTCACACGTGAGACCAGTTTTGCCTGCAGGTGGGTTGGCACACCAGCAAAATTGCAAACATTCAAACACGCTTGAATTCCCCGGTTAAATTTGTTAATACACAACCGGCCACATCTCATTGTGAGGAAAGGTCACGTCTTCCCCTCGGCTCGATAAATAATTTGCTGGAGTCGTCGTTGTTCAACAACGCTAAAATAATTCTGGTTTGGCTTTAACAATTGAGTGTGCTTTGGCGGTATTGTTAATAATATTGCACATGGATGACAGACTTTCAAGTGTAACTTGCAGGTGGTGTGGAGAATGGGGGGGGGGGGGTGGGGAGGAGGGTGATCTGAATCAGTTACTTTATAAATGTACCAATTAAATCAAATCATTTCCATAAAAAAGTATTTTTAAATATTATATAACTTCAGGAATCCTCAAAAGTGTCGATGACAAATGACATGTGTAATATTGAAATTTTGGAAACTAGAAGGGCATTTATTATTATAGGAATCAAAGGTGGATGTATGCGGTCTTTATCCCCAGGATAAAAACCTTGGGGTCTTGGCCACGGGTTAGAAAGGACCTCGCCAATTGCCCGTGACCAAGACCTCTCAGTAGGGCTGTGCGTTTTCGGATATTTTTTGGAACCGGATACCTGAAATCAGGAAACTTCGGATACCCGGATACCCGTTTTCATTTTTGTTGAAAACATGCCTCCGGTGGTGTACAAATACATGTACTGTAAATGGTAACAAATTGACTTTTATAATACAGAGGATACCATACTATCGATCTTTTCTTTATTGGAGTGTAATCTCTTGAATTTAAAGATAATTGTCTGTACAAGTGCATTGTTCAAGAGTCACAGATTTCTGTTTGCACCGCTCAAATGTTAAGTCGTTTACGGGTAATTGGAACCGAAAAATGGAACTGGGTAATGACCGTTTCGGTCAGGTATCTGGACACCCGGCACAGCCCTACCTCTCAGTCATTATCCTGGGGATAAAGACTTCTAATTCCCTTATTAATTAATCACAATCATCAAAAAGTGAAATTTGTTATTTATATAAATCTCACTCAGACAAAAAAAAATAAATAAAGGACCAGGAATATGATTTGGGAAAATTTGTTTTTTTCAATATGGGCATAGTTTCCATAGTTACCCACGTTACATTTTTTGGACATGCATAAAATGTCACATTTTTCTCCTCACATTTCTGAAATTATTATATTGTGCTGAGTAAGGTCAGGGTATAATGCAACTATTGTGAGAAAACTGAGTGAAATACATTTGTATTATGTTTTTTTTTTTTCTCTTTTGCCTTTTCCAGGCGTTTTATTGTTTATCCATCCACATGTCAAAAGCATGATCTTCTTCAATATGAGCAGAAGGTCCCCCAGTACAAAAGGGAGATGAAAATTATGGGGTTTGGGCGTTCACACATGAAATTCTTTTTAAAATTTCAGCCCCCCCCCCCAAAAAAAGACCAAATTTCCCATACACAAAGTATGGTGGCTAAGAGAGGCCATACAAGTTGGGCAAATGTTTATCCCTATGTGAAAAAGTCGTTTAATATGCAGCAAGAATTCCAATTGATCCATACCAATCGATCGTTTCATACCAAAAAAAAAAAAAGAAAAAAAAAAAGGAAAATTAATAATGACGACGCGCGGTCCAGAAACCAGAGACTTTTTTTTGGTTGGCCTTATGCATGATGATCAACAACCATGGGAATATGCCCCCTGTAATCCACCTAAAGGATTCAGTCTCGTGCACTTTACATAGTCTAAAAGGAAAGATTTGTCTCAAGCCTGCATTTGAATACTTTACCAAGCACTGATTAACAACTCCACATGGAGGCAAAGCTGTACATTCTATAGCTGTTTGCACAATGTCATAAAACATTTATTAAGTGATGAGCTACTTAACATAATAAAAACATACAAAGTAGCGGGTGTTGGCATCGGACATTCAGACTTTGAAATCTCTCTGTCTGGGGTGCCATCATGAAATTAGTAAAGTCATTTCCTAATAAAATCATCACCGGTCTCACGAAGTGACACAAACTTGCCCGCGAGACAAAATTGACATTTTTTTAACACACGTTTCTTCGTCAAAAATTAATACTTTTGAATTGTTGTCACTTTGTGGTCTCTATAGAACTTTCGAAATATGGAAATATGCTGTTTTGGACGCTCTGGCGTTTTTAATTACTGTGTAATTAACCGCTGAAAACAATATAATGTTTTTTACATTTTGTGTCACTTGAATAATAATAATAATAATGAAACTTATAAAGCGCCATCTATCTAGAAACCTAATCCGAGGCGCTGGTGATATTAATGAAAAAGACACAAAGATATGGAACATTAGATAAACAAAGATAAATACATGAAACAAAATGCACAAAATTAACATTCATTATAAGCTTGCACAAAAAGGTGAGTTTTCAAAAGTTTTTTGAAAGAATTAAAAATGTCACACACAGTCTTAAACTTTGTGGAAGCATATGTGTGGCGGTCCAGGAAAACCCAACACATGGTCAAATTTGTACAATTCTTGTTGAGCATTTAATTAAGTAATACACCCTTTACTGATCTCATAACAGTTTTAATGAGTTCAATATTCAAACCACAACTAAAGTTATGACCTTTCAAAGACGGTTTATTCTAAAACCCACAAACGGAGAAATTAGGCTTCAAAGTTGGCTATGCAGTAAACGTAAATCCCTTGAATTGAGGTGAAATTAACATTATAGTAAAAATAGTGTAAAAGTGTTTTTCATTTCTTTCAAACTAAGATTTTTCACATAAAGGAGTTATGGTAAATTTTTACGTAAATCGGTCCATAATTACAAAATGTGCGTGGCGACTTCCGACAGGTTTTCCCCGACTGCCATATTGTTCACTTACAACACTTTTACATGTAAATGACAGATGAAATAGGGTGTCCAAAATTGAAACAGGGTGTCGAAAAAGACACCCAGACACCCATCTGGCTAATACTACATGTGTATGCCCCTGTGTGCACAGTTGGTTCAACAGTCAAAAACAGTCAGTTGACTGGTTTTGACCACTATATCTACTTGCCACAAAAGTTCAGCTAGGCCTTGTATAGTAGGAGGGTTTTAACCCTAACCCCCTATAGGTATTCTGGCTAGGAACCTTCTTTAACCCTAACCCCCTATAGGTATTCTGGCTAGGAACCTTCTTTAACCCTAACCCCCTATAGGTATTCTGGCTAGGAACCTTCTTTAACCCTAACCCCCTATAGGTATTCTGGCTAGGAACCTTCTTTAACCCTAACCCCACATGTAGGTATTCTGGCTAGGAACCTTCTTTAACCCTAACCCCCTATACATGTAGGTATTCTGGCTAGGAACCTTCTTTAACCCTAACACCCTAGGCATTCTCGCTAGGAACCTTCCTGAATCCTCCAAAATCCATCAGTACACTTTTGGAAACATGCCCTTATCTTCAAAATGCAATCATGCATTTTTGTTGATCTTTCATATTCAGCACTTATGGCCTGTACTTCTTGCCAGGTACACACATGTAGTAATTTTGTCCCATTTGAAGAGGTGAAAGTACCAGTTTCCAACAGTGCTGAACTTTTCCCAAAAAGTGCCCCTTGGAGGATTTTGCAGGATATGGGGGGGGGGGGGGGGGGGTTAGGGTGAACAGACTTCTTACCAAAAATGTATGTATACATATATATACAAACATTGTCTTTAACCCATTTGATTCATACAGAAAGATTAAAACCCAAATTACGGTAGGCCTCTCTATTGCTCGAGAACTGTTACAGCTGTACATGTGCCTTCAACTTCTGTCCTGAATAAAGCACAATATTTGACAGAATTATAGGTGGGGCTTCCATTAAGTGTCAGTGAAGCGTCACTATGTCAACAGTTTTGTAAAAAAAAAAAAAAATAGACTCCGTAATAATAAACCCATGTGTGTTTTTTGAAAGTGTTGTGGTTTTTTTCACATAGCAGTTTAGTGGTCCGGTTGGTTTGACTGCCAGGGACTTTTGAGGGCGTAGCCTGACTGTTTCGGTGTGACCTACAACGCCATCTTTCTCGCACTGAGTCAGTGTTTCACCAATTTGTTTGGTTGGCGGGTTTTAATCTGTTGTGAGTAGAAGGCTCAACACAGTATCTGGTAAGCTGATTGTATGACATATACAGGTAGCCTCTTATTGGTTTCTCTCAGTGGACATGCAATCTAATTCATTCATTTTGTGCACAAAAGCTCTCCAGTGTAATTGTCGTCTAGTGTTCATGTGCATAGGCTACAAGGGGGATGACTGTACTATTAAACATATATGGCAAAAGAAATGGGTCTTAAATTTTAGTGAATGCCTAATGGACAGAACCAAATGTAGACATTGTACTCCACAATGCGGTAGTACATTGTACCATGGCAATGATGAAGCATGTGTGTGTGGATATGGTGCACATCCTGTGCAGTGTGTATTCATGTACACTTGTACAGCATTATATGGTGTACATGTGCATGTATGTTTACGAACATGTCACGTGTGTGTACGGTGTACAATATGAAAGCCTCTAAAGTTAAGTTTAAAAAAAAAAAAATTAAAAAAAACAGTTAAAAATATCCAGGAGTTGGTAATTTCCTAAATAGAAAGAAAAACAAATAATTAAAAAAATGAGCTAAACGGTATTTCACAATCAAATTTCAGAGGTAATTTGTTTTAACAGTAATTAACTGCCCTGATAAATTGTTGTCAAGAACCGTTATAAATTCATTACGGGACATGTATTCACTGACAAACCGTCTGAGAATTACATGTAGTTAGTGACAGAATTTCAAAGAATTTGTTAATCCTTTCCTCAAGTTTAATAACGACATTCTGATGCAAAAGAAAATTGCCGAACATGACATTTAAAATAGCGGAAAAACACAGACAATACTTAATTAAAATATACCCATGTGTGTGTGTGTGTGTGTGTGTTACAAAGCTTAGCAGTGCAATGTATTCCTTGTCACGAAATACATTGATCACTGAAAATGTTGTCATGCCGGAGAATGGTACTCGGCGCAATCAGTAAACACATGTACACCGACTGGTTCACAAATCCTAGTTTGGATGGTGACATACATGTACAGTACATCTATACAGACGTGCAGCGGTGGCACCAGACCTGTTAAACTGGGGGGGGGGGGGGAAAGAGGAAAGAGGGGGCAAGCTTAAATTTAAGGGGGACACATATGAACAACTTGCGCGCATTTGCTCTTTGACTTCCGCAACACAGCCTACAACACGGGAAATGTGCCACTAAATGATGCAACATTAACAAACTTTCCTTTGTATTTGAAATGTAGTTGACTGTGTCTAACACCCTCGCCCGGCATTTTAAAGTGTAACGTTTTCCCCTCAGAATGATTATCTTTTCAAACTGAATTACACTTGGGAAAATAGGGCTTTTTTGTTTTTAAAAAGGGGAGTAAATGCTAAAAATCTGCATTTCCTATGGAGGTCAACACGAATTTGACTGTTTTTCCCGAAGGTTTGCTCAATAAATGGAATGTCAAAGCAGATTGCGTAACTTTACAGATTTACCTCGCACGGCAGAAGAATCCGTAGAAAATTCTCTTTCCATTCATGTAAGAAGGATTTTGATTAGCCAAGAGGAAAGAGGGGCTTTTTCATGTCCAATTATTGAACGTCTCTCTTCTTCGAGTAGTGACCTTGATAATTTATGCAAGGATCTCCATAGTCTGGTTTCACATGCACTCACTTTTAAATGCACGTAAAGTGTGATGGTTGCAGTGGGTACTAGATTGTGCCACAAGAAACGTAGGAGACTCGTTTCTCTGAGTCCACAATCATTAGATTTTGACAACGATTTCTCACATCAACAAAGGAAAAATAGTTGTAGAATATATTTATAGGTAGGTTTTCTTAAGTCCATATTAAAATCCCCTCTTTTAAAGAAAATTGAGCCAACTTCGATTAAAAAAAAAACAAGTTAGATGTACTTGCTGTTCGGATTACACCATTACATTTTTGGGCCATCTTTACTTTGATTTTGTGGAAGAATGTGAATAACTAAAGTTGCTGAAGTTGAACATTTTAAAACTCTGAAATCTTGAGTTGTATTTTGTATTGATGTGCATGTACATGTACTTATTAATTATATTGTGCGTACCAATACTTTCTCACATCCACCACCATCCCCATTATATGAAATGGTCTAGTCCACTGACCTATTGTTTTCAATAAACATCCGTGCTATGTGCACTCATTAGTATAGGGTCATGTGCGTCCTTCTGGCCGTTCAGCCACAGAGCATCTTATCTTTCCTGCGCGAAATCCGGTCAAAGTTCTTCATGACATTAATCTTTAATGTAATTTTGTACTGCTGAAAAAGCATTAACTTACCATTGGGGAAAAAATTGGGGGGACAAATTGGGGGGCCAAATTGGGGGGGCCAAATTGGGGGGCAAAGAAAGTAACGGGGGGGGGGGCATTTGCCCCCCCCTGGGCCCCCTGTAGCGCCGCTTCTGCAGACGTGGTTCTAAATATTTTGCACCGTGCATGACCTGTTGAGGGCTGTTGTTTTAAATCACTGTTGATCCCTAGGGCAGCGATGGTGTCTATGTGTTTGGCATTTGGCCGTTTATGTAAGCTTACGCGAAATATCTCCAGCAAGAATTTGCTGGCAGAAGAACACGCATGCATAATGTACATGTAGTACAATAAAACACGCGCATAAAGTGTACGCACAACGCTCACACGATGCCAAAGTGGCTATCATCAAGACACTGGGTGCAAATTCACTGCTAGAGGGCTACGATGTACTGTACACAGAGCGACTTGTGACAGATCATTTTGTACACAAAACCAAATGCAGATCATCATGCAGGTACAATGTACAATGTACTCGTCGTGTACATCCATACATGTAGGTCTAGCACTACTTGTGCATTTTCCGCCAGAGCATTGTCTATGTACAATGTATGAGGCCTAATAGCTAGCTGCTGAAACCATGAACTCTCACCTTGCCACGCCCCCCCCCCCCCCTGGAAAGATTCAGACTTAAGCCAATGTACAACGTGTGCGTGTACAACATATGTACAAGAAACACAATGCTAAATATCAAAAGTGTCTGAGATGAATGGCATTATATTTATGTGCATGTTTAATACAGAGTGTGTGGCACATACATGTAGACTATGTCACAAATACCGCAGTCCGCACGTGTAAGCTGTTTTGTGTAGTGCATGCTGGTCTAGGTAGTGATGAACATTTTCCAGTTGATACACTCTTATTGTGCCGATCCTTGTATAATTTGATCCCCCAAAACCCATACGAAGGGTTTTGAGAATAAGATGGTTTTAACAGGCCTGTCATTTTTCCTGATTTCCAGATTTTGTACAAATTTCCCTTTGCCTCCAAGGAAATAAAGAAGTAGCCTGTATTGTGTCCAAACCTCTAGTTTCTTGTTTGTGAGGATGTGGAATCTGTAAATCCTCCAGAATTAAACATACATGTACAGGGGGTTCAGGGGGGATTTGTCCTCTAGACCAAAGGGAGACCCAGGCCAGCTACCCATTTTTCAGGATTTTTTAAAACTTTTGTCAAATCACAACCCTGTTTTAATGAAAACTGAACCTCTTCCTATATTGCCTACATTACAACCACACTCAACAAGAATTCAACAACAGTCGGACATGAGTTTCTTCTTTATTTTTTGAGTTCAGTTTCATTTTTGTTTATTTATTTCTTGTTTAACCTGGGGAGACCTTTCAGTGAAACACTGTTTTTCAAAAGTGCCAAGGGGAGACAATACAAACATTAATATAAATATAAAAAATTTCATTTTCGGCTATGAAATAAATCAAGTTTAAAAAGAAACAAAACATTGTACAAAACACTCTGAACAGGTATGATATTCTTCCTACTTTTGTCGGAAATCCTACCTTTTGATTTTGAAAATCCTACCGTGAAACCGGGTTCCGACTAACTTCAGACCATGGAAACTTTCCTTGTGTATCATTTTATTGTAAATACCAAGATAAAAAACAGTTTCCTTGCTATACATGGCTATAGAGGTAAACCGCTATATAGGCTAGTTTATGCCGAATGATAATGGCAAACATTTTTCCTACATTTTCATTTTCTCACAATATCATCCCTGTCTGTATGAGCCATCACGGGTGTCGCCAACCAGATCCCATGCAAAGACCCAAGTGAAGACCCATGTTTAATAACTCACCCACGTGTACATGTACTGTTTGTGTACTTGTACACTGTAAAAAACAAAACAAAAAAAACCCCCAAAAACATGTAAATTTACAGCAAAATGCAGGCAACTCAATTTCCAACAATTTGCCGTATTACAATTTTACTTAACAAGTGTGTTATTACTGTTAAACTGATTTACCCAATTTCTGTAAATGCTTAATAACATGAAACTGCAGTACGTTTCCATATTTGTTTGGTACATACATGTACATGTATTCTTTGTGGGCCGAAAAAGAGAATCAGAATGGGTAAAACAAACAAAATATGGAAATGTACTGCTGTTTCATTATATGAAGCGTTTACAGAAATTGTGTAAATCAGTTTAACACACTTATTACATGTATGTAAAATTGTAATACAGCAAATTGTTGGAAATTGAGTTGCCTACATTTTGCATGTTTTTTTTACAGTGTAGTCAGGCTGTGCGTTTTCGGTTATATTGGGAACAGGATACCTGACATTGGAAATATTCGGATACCCTGGTACCCATAAACAATTTTGTAAAAACACACAAATACTCCTGAATGTATAATATAACCAATATGAACACAACTTTCTCTTGTTTTATTAGAGTCATAATAAATGTGGACTAACTGTAACAATTTCCCGCCTCTATATTAAAAACGACTTGTAGCATCCCCATTCCCCACACACATTTTGTTAACAAAAAATCGGAGACTTCCATTTGTGTGGCTCAAATGTTTAGTCAAAAATTGTAATAGTTGTTTACGGGTAATTGGAACTGAAAAATGCAACTGGGTAATGACAGTGTTGGCCGTGTATCCGGGTACGTGGCATAGCCCTAGTACGTAGACGGTTTGAAAACAAACAGTAAAGTACGGGGAAACGTGAACGGAGATCACTAGCTGTATATACAGAGGTGCATAATTTTATTCCCATTCAACTAATTTAAAAGTCTATATGAGGCATTTGGATTGATGGCTGTCAATTGACCAATTTGCCCGTTTGTTATCTTTTTCCAAAGACCGAGCATCACAGATAATGAACAGAACGATTTTGATTTTGCCAGTTTGGGCAAAGACTGTGTGTAGCTTAACCCTGATTTACTTAAAACTCTTGTTTCAACCAAATTTCTTGCATCATTGGTTGGCGAAGCACTTTACTGAACAGAAAAATTTGAACACTTGACGCAGCTCAAAACCGAAACCAAGTTGCCCGTAAAGATGGCGTCAGTTGGGAACTATTGGCAAATAATGCTCCCAGTATAAACCACATATGGAAAAGATCCTGTTTGTGTGATACAGTGTTGTTTGACACTCATGTGTTAATATAATAATAATAATAATACAGAAGATTTATAATGCGCACATATCCACCAAGAAGTGCTCAAGGCGCTTTACAGTAAACAAGAAATCATACAATAGCATAACAATACAATAGCAAATGCAATATAATACTAAACAAAAGATAAAGAATGCATAAATGAATGTTAGTCGTCCTTATAGGCAATACACATAAGATGAGTTTTTAAGTTTTTCTTGAAGGAGTAAACAGTTTGAGATTCATGAATGTACAGAGGCAAATCATTCCAAAGGCGTGGAGCCACAATTTCAAAAGATCTGTCACCCCAAGAATGTTTTGACTTTTGTTCAGCCAGCAGAAATTTTGCACTGGAACGTAACTTGCGAGAGAGGGGCATAACATTTCAACAAGTCAGATATATATCAATGTTTTACACATTTGAATTAAGTTTCTTTTGGAGGAATTGAAATTCCATGACAAAAATTAGTCCTTGTGCATGGCGCAAGTGACCTGTCACTCAAGGGCCGACATTTTTATTTGCACTTCATTTACATGTGTTTAATGTGAATTTTAGAAGTAGATTTAATTCAATGAGAAATAAAACCTTGTTGAAAAATAAATAAACATAACAAATAAAAAAAAACGTTTTGTATCTAGAAAACAATATGGGGATAAGGCAATAGTTCATAAAAATATTTGTTCAGTATATTGAGAAGAATGCGTGTACGTTGCGTAAAGACATTTACAATGTACAGTGTTATTATCAAAACAAACTGCAGGATGATTGAATAACTAAATGTGATGAAAATAAATTCCTGTAGATTATAATAATGTGTGTGTTTGCAGAGTCTTGGGTTCAAAATACCCATTTGACTGAGGCCAGTGACCATGCTATGTTTATAAAAAAAAATTAAAGGTGTTCAGATGTGTTTTTGTTTATTTTTGGCACTGGTTTTGTAAACAAAGTTGTGGTCGAGTAAAATTCTTGATTAACTGTCCCTGTAGTCGCATTGTTTTATGTGTGAAATTCAAGCCCTGCTGACCCTCATAGTGCACTTACACAATGTCTGTACACATAATGTCAGTTTTCATTTTTTTTTAACAGCATAGGAAGTCTGTATATATTCAGAGGAGACCTCTTTTAAATTTTTCCCCCAACCAATTTGAAAGGTACATGGAAAAGCTCTCTGCGATTTTTATTCAGGAAATCCCTCAGCAATTGTTTGAATCTTCCCCCTGATGTGTGCACTTAAGAGCAGTTCAATCCCTTGTATGTGTTTAAGTGGAGAAAAAAAAAACTCACCCGGGGGCCCCCTCTTTCACAATATTGCAAACTTAATAGTAACCTTTTTATTTCCTCATTGTGGCCTCAAGGTGACATATTTAATTCAGTGGAATTGCCACACATGTAACCTGTCCCTCGGGCTTTTTAGCTTAGTATGTCATCACTGAGAGGAATTGGATTGAGCTCATGTATGGATGCCTTTACATGTACGTGTCTGCAGTATTTTTGTTGTTGTTTTTTGTTCTGATGAAGAATGTATTCTTCACTGAGGGGACCATTCATAATTTTTTTTAATGAAATTCCGACATTGGCCATAATTTGATTTAACCACACATACTATTCATTTTGGTTAATGGCCGACAAAACTTATAATCTATACACACAAGGATTGCACAGAACCTTGCCTTAAACCGTCTTTTGTTAAATCTGCAAGCACATTTGAGTTGAGTCACATGTACACTGGTAATAATAATAATAATAATGTGTGGACTTATATAGCGCACATATCCACCAACTGAGTGGTGCTCAAGGCCCATTATATCATTACCCCTGCTCATAAGGCTCATAAATCATTCCTGAAACCATCTCAGCTCCCTGGGGAGTATACAGCTCAATTGCTGCCATTACAGCGCATATAGGGCTAATCAACCAACTCTGCCCTCACAGGTACCCATTTAACCCCTGGGTGGAGAGAAGCAATTATGTTTAAGTGTCTTGCTCAAGGACACAAGTGTCACGGCCGGGATTCGAACCCACATTCTGCTGCTAACACCAGAACTTGAATCCGGTAAGCTAGACCGCTCGGCCACAACACTCCACTGATTAAATGAAACAGTAGAATGCTAAAATATGCTGGAAATATCACAGAAATATCACAAAAAGTACAGTGTAACATTAAAGAAACAATGAAGATCAACAACACAGGTTGGTAGATATGTATAAAATTATTTATTCTCATTGTTTTGTACACCAGACTCTTCTACAAACATTGTGTTCATATGCATTTGTATTAGGCCAAAAGAAGTCTCAGGTTTCTGGGCATACATGTAGGTCGGCTTCAATATCTGTGTGGTGATGTTTTTTTTTTTGTTTTTTTGTTTTTTTTTTTTTTTGGTAGACGTATTTTTTGCCATCCAGTGAAATACGTGATGCATATACGTACATGGTTATTGGAACCAGACAAGATTTCCCATACACAAAGTACATGTATGGTTGCTAAGAGAGGCCTCACAAATCGGGCCAAACGTTCATACTCCTATGTAAACAAGTTTACACAGCATGTGTGTATTAGTATTATTTATTTTTTATTAATGACCGGTTTTGTGCATGGTCAGAGGTGATATGGACCCCGCCTTCGACTTTGTTCCCTATCACCTTTAACCACGCCCAAAACAGGTCGTTAACCTGTGGTAAAGAATGTGCGACAGACTGTTATTCCCTAATTTTCAAAGGTGCCCAGGGGGGGAACATTAATATAGATATAAAAAAATAACATTGTGGGCGATGAAATAAATATTGCACATTGCACAACACCCTCTGTACGACCCATCACTATGTAAAGCCGTGTTCGCACTGGACTTTTTTTGGTAAAACTTACCGAGACGATGGGTACTTTTCCCATTTTAAGTCCAGTGCGGACAGCCTAGGACATTTTCCTCTCAGTTACTTTTCCCGAGTCCAGCGGTTACTTTTACTGGCCAACTGCTGCCCAGGAAAACTTCCCAGGTAACTTTTCCCGAGACGATAAGTCCAGTGCGGACAGTGCGAGTCGGTAAAAGCGGCTCAGGAAAGCGTACATCCGGCCCGAGCACAAGGTCGTGCTACACAGGGACACCACGCATGCGCTTTCCATTGTTTCACCGCGCGCATTTAATGCATGTGTGCATGTAGCAAATTTTCTGTGCGTTGTTGGGTCAATCGGGTCAACGTAGAAAGGTCATGCAAAGCGCCCTCATGAGTCATTATACTGACAGCTCGGTTACTTCTACCACGGTCTCGGTAAAATTTTCCCGTGTCGAAAGTCCAAGTGCGGACAGAGGTAACATTTGACCATTTTTCATTCTACCATCGTCTCGGTAAAACCTTCCCAAAAAAAAGTCCAGTGCGAACACGCCTTAAGACTCAATAGTGAGAGCATGATTTACAATAATACAAGTGTAATGGATGAATTAAGAAAATGAGTACAACACGAGAAATCTCTTTCGAAAGCCAGTATACACTGTTGGTAAAATGTCTGTAAATGCATCCATACTTTATTAGAATCAAGATTCATGTACAAATATTTAAACAACCAGCTTATTTCATTGTGTCCTTAGCCCTAACTCCCTAAGCCCATTTGCTTACACATAACCTGAATCCTCCAAAATCCTTCAGTAGTAAATAATAATAATAATAATGTAGACTTATATAGCGCACGTATCCACCAAACTGGTGCTCAAGGTGCATTACATTATTACCTGCTCATCAGGCACATAAATCATTCCTGAAACCATCTCAGCTCCCTGGGGAGTATACAGCTCAATTGCTGCCATTTCAGCGCATATGAGGTAATCAAACACAACAACCAACTCTGCCCTCACAGGTACCCATTTACTCCTGGGTGGAGAGAAGCAATTATGGTAAAGTGGCTTGCTCAGGGACACAAGCACCACGGTCGTGGCCAGGATTCGAACCCACATTCTGATGACTCGGCCATCAGAACACAAATCCGATGCACTGAACCGCTCGACTATGGCACTCCATATAGTAAAGCAAGCACGTGACATGTATGCACGCATGTGTTTCTAATCTGTGATACATGTACATGGCCAGGGACCCTCCCTGCATGCATGGAGCAATAAACAGTGTCCACTGACCCAAGCACTGAGCTTGCAATCACTACAACAAACATGGATGTACATGTACCATGGAAAGGCAAGTATGCCTAATAACCTCAATCCTCCCAAATCCTTCACTTTAGCAAAGACCATGTAGCATGTAACCTCAATCCTTCAAAATCCTTCACTTTAGCAAAGAGGATTTTGGAGGATTTGGGAAGGTTGGGTTAACAAGAATATGACATAAAACACAATAAAGGGGGCCACTTTGATTCCGTCACGTTAGCAGTTTTTCCAATGGTTGTTATTTATTTTTAAGTACCTGAAACCGACCAAAAAGTGTTTCAATATGTGAATGGACATGTAGGCTTATACTAGAACTAATTTGAGTTGATTTATTTAATTTTTTTAAATTTTTAAATTTATTTTTTTACCCTCAAATTTCCATAAAAATTGGACGGAAAAAGTTACCTCAATTTTCCGTCCATTTGTTGATGGAAATTTTAGGGTAATTAAAAAAATAATAGTAATAATCAACTCAAATTATCTTTAGGATAAGCATGCATGTCTATTCAAATGTTGAAATTCTTTTTTGGTGGTTTCAGATATTAAAAAAAAAATTACAACCATTAGAAAAACTGCTAACGTGACGGTAGGAAAGTGGCCCCCTTTATTGTGTTTTATGTCATATAGTGAAAATGCATTCACATTGTTCATAATCATTCCAACAAGTCCTCCATTCCTCTTCTCTTTCATGGACCCGAAGTTCTTACTTCTCCTCAAGATAAGGCAAACCTTTTTGCTGACAACTTTGTATCCAACTCCACACTAAATGATGAGGGGCATCCACTTTCTGCCTTTCCATCCCGTACAGCCACTGTAGTATCTAAGCCTCTTATCACCCCAAAGAAGATTGCCCGGACTATTCATTCCTTGGATGCTTCCAAGGCTACTGGCCCTGACGGAATCCCTGCAATTGTTTTGAAAATGTGTTCCCCAGAACTTTCACCTGTTCTTGCCAAGCTATTCAACAGGTGCTTGGCAGTCTCTGTGTTTCCTTCATCTTGGAAAGTGGCATCCGTTGTCACTGTCTTTAAGGGTGCTGGTGAGCATTCTGAATCTACTAATTATCGTCCTATTAGTCTGCTTCCCATAATAAGTAAGATCTTTGAATGCTTTGTCAACCAACAGCTCCTTGGATACCTGGAGGACAATGACCTTCTAACTGACTGCCAGTATGGGTTTCGCCATTCCCGCTCAACCGGTGATCTGCTTTCCCTAATTACCGATCATTTTAATGGGGCCTTAGATTGCAGGGGTGAGGCTCGTGTTGTAGCATTGGACATCTCAAAGGCCTTCGACAAGATATGGCATTCTGGCCTGCTCCACAAGCTTCAGTCATATGGTGTGTCAGGCAGAATGTTATCCATAATCTCTGCTTTCCTTTCCAACCGCAAGTTGAAGGTTGTCCTTGAGGGTCAATCTTCTCCTACCCGTTCTATCAATTCTGGTGTTCCACAGGGCTCGATACTTGGTCCTACTCTTTTTCTTATCTACATTAACGATTTGCCCGATAAAGTTTTGTCTTAGCTTGCCATGTATGCTGATGATTCAACCCTCTACGGTGTTTCCCCTAACTCTTCTAACACTTCTCACTGAATAATGATTTAGAGAGCGTGCTGAAGTGGGGGAACGATTGGCTAGTAACCTTTAACACAAAGAAAACTAAACTACTGTCTCTTTCTCGCTCTAGAGATGATACATTTCCATCCATTCATATGGGTCCATCAACTTTGCCTGAGGTATCAGATTTTCGACTTCTCGGACTTAACATCTCCACTAATGCCAGTTGGGAGAGGTATATCTCAGGCATTGCAAAGAGTGCTTCCATGCGAGTTGGTTGTCTTTATCGAGCTCGGAAGTTCTTACCCCCCGATGCTACTCTCTACCTGTATAAGACAACTATACGTCCCCTAATGGAGTACTGTTGTCACATTTGGGCCGGAGCTTCTGCCTGTCATTTATCTTTATTAGATAGAGTGCAGAAGCGTATTGTTAATCTTGTTGGTGAAGAGTTGGGATCATCGTTACAACCTCTTTCTCACCGTAGGTCTGTAGCCAGCCTCTGTCTTTTCTACAGGTATTTTCATGGCAAATGTGCCACCAGTGTGTCCGATCTGGTTCCTCCTATCAGGGTATTTAAGCGGGAAACCAGGCTTTCTGCTTGTTCTCACCATACACTCTAGCTTTGCCAAGATGTAGAACAAAGAGCTATTCCAATAGCTTTTTTCCACGTACTGCATCTCTTTGGAACTCCTTGCCTGGCGCATGTTTCCCTACATCCTACAATCTAGATGGTTTTAAGAGGAATATCAATTCCTACCTTCAGTTATTTTCATCTTTTATGTTTTCTTCTTGTAGCCCCTTACCAAGAGTGGCTTTTAGCCTTGTTTGGGGCGAACTTGCATAAAAAAAATTTAAAAAAAAAATGGAATTTCTATCTTAAAGTGACAGAAATTAATTTTTGAAATTATTTCATTAATTTTTACTAAAATGATAGCACCTGAGATAGGAGTAGTTCAATAGATGATTAATACCATCATCAACTTGAAATTTTTATGTACAACTGGGACCATTTATGTTTTTTTTGTTGAGAATACCAAAAATGTACAACAGTGGCTTTAATGAAATCTTGGTAATCATGACCATGCAACTGGGAGAAAGATCAGGTGGGAGAAAGGTCTGGAAAAATCTGGAAATGCCAGTGGCATTTAAGATTATTAAGTGGAACTGTGAGAGATAATGTACAAGGGGGGTTGCAAATATTCTGTTATGTACAACATTTTATTGCTTTTTCAAAAGAACATGTAACCCTCCCCTCTTTACTCCATCAGCCACATGGTGGCAGAAAAATTACCCTAAAGACATAGATTTTGTTGCTAGAGCCTTTTTTTTTTTATAAAGAACTTGGATTACGGATGCGCTACCCAAAAATATCAATTTTGGAATTTAAACCCCCCCAAAATTACGGTATTCCTGAAGGTAAAAAAAAAAATAAATAAAATGGTGGTAGTGCAGTGGCTTGACTGTACATGCATGCAGCGCATTATTAGTTTACATGTATTGCATTAATCTTGCCGCACTGTGCCGTAACTCGCTTCCGGCGCCCCCTTACCTGCAAATTTCCATGCAGTACAATTCGCTCGTGCCCACAGGTAAATGGGGGCGGGGGGGGGGGGGGGAACAACAAAAAAACATCTGGTTGCCACTCAATGAGCTACATGTATGGGCCATCGGTGCCCCGAGTCCGTGTACAAACTATGAACAAAATCAACTGATGGCACTCTCTAATAGGAGAGTGCCCTCAATCAGTGGTGTTTTTTCTCTCCCCCTGTTACCCTCCCCCCTCCTCCCCCAACTAATTACAAAAAAAATCGCCTTATACAACGATGTTTGCATTATACATGCAGGTTTAACTAATGAGCAAATACCAAAGCACACAGAGGCAATTTTGGCTGTGATTGGACATCGTTTCATAGCCAAAAAAAAAATAAAAAAATAAAAATCCAGATGCGCGGGTCTGAGGCATTGTGTGTTGAGACCAGAAACCGGCTACAGAGATGATAAATTACGCAGTAGTAACATATAGGGAAATGTGAACAGTGATGATTAGCTAAACCAAGAATCAACGCCCAGATACGGTATGTATCCAAACCACCTTGCGAAACTCTAGAGGATGCATCCTTCAGGGTATGAATTTAAGGGTTACCCGGTTTCACGGGTGGGGGGGGGGACCTAATATTCACCGGAGGCAACCTCGTGAATTTATGACAGTAACCCATTTGGGAATCCTCACTCTTTTTTTCAAAATCAAATAACAGTTTGAAAATATGAAAATATTCACCGGAGGCAACCTCGTGAATTGATGACAGTAACCCATTTGGGAATCCTCAACCTTTTTTTTCAAAATCAAATAACAGTTTGAAAATATGAGCTCAAGCAGGTTATTTCCTTTCCGATACTGAAGAAAAAAACAAAATAAATAATAATGATTTCAGAAATCTTAATCAAGGTAAAGCCATCAGGTCCATGGATGTGACATGTTTCCACAATATGAGCGTTAAGTTGAATTTTATAATGTTATTTTCTGGTACGGACATAAAAAGTCAAAATTTAACAAATGAAATTATTAGGAAAGTATGACCTAAAAAAAAATGTACAGATTTGAATTATAAATGCGCCCCAAGTGTTTGGTACGGTTGGAAATCTCTTTTTCTACAGAATTCGGAAATGTAAACATCTCATTTTTGAAAAATGCCTACTTTATACTTTGCGGGTCACTATTAGGAGATGTAGCCATGAGGTAGTAATGATTTACTGTTTATGGAAAACGGTAGTGGCAAGGGACAATCTGAGATTGAGTTTGTGGTTGTCCTGAGGGCACCAACATGTATATAGCTCATTTTCTTAATTTCACACCCTGACATTTGAAGAACATTATATGAAACCACAGACGAGAACATCACATGGACTGTCAGGAACCCATGATGTGAAGTGCTAAGTGGCTAGCCACTTACTGTAATCAATCGGCAGATTGACTTACATCTTAAAAGCAAATTAATGTTTAAAGGAAATGCATTTGTACAGGGCTTTACTTGTGGTCTGCTGTACAGTCTTAAATTGTTTTTACAGTATAGGATATTTGAAAGGCTTCTACATGGCATTTGCCTTAGGGTTGAAGCTTTGAAATTCAAAAGAAGGCGACATACATTGTACATGTACATGAACATATACAACATGTGTGTATGTACATTTACAGTGCATTCAAATACATGTGTGTATGACATAAAACACAATAAAGGGGGCCACTTTCCTACCGTCACGTTAGCAGTTTTTCTAATGGTTGTAATTTTTTTTTTAATATCTGAAACCACCCAAAAAGAATTTCAACATTTGAATAGAAATGCATTCTTATCCTAAAGATAATTTGAGTTGATTATTACTATTATTTTTTTAAATTACCCTAAAATTTCCATCAACAAATGGACGGAAAAGTGAGGTAACTTTTTCCGTCCAATTTTTATGGAAATTTGAGGGTAAAAAAATAAAAAAATAAATAAAAAAATAAAATAAATCAACTCAAATTAGTTCTAGTATAAGCCTGCATGTCCATTCACATGTTGAAACACTTTTTGGTCGGTTTCAGGTACTTAAAAATAAATAACAACCATTGGAAAAACTGCTAACGTGACAGATGCAAAGTGGCCCCCTTTATTGTGTTTTATGTCGTATACACTGTACGCTTTTACAATAGGCCTACATACAAGGTATACATCGGGTGTTTGGAGTACGAACATGTCAAATGCATTTTTTTTTTTTTTAGTTTTGAGAAAAACACGATTCAAGGTTTGGACCATTGTCAAAAGGCAGGTTTCTGTTCATGTGCAAATGGAAATCTGCACTTGTATTTCTCATGCAGTTTTCACCATCAGTGCATGTCATTGGCATTTATCTGATGTGTGCACCGTCTGCAGAGTGTAATATTACTGCTAAAAACCCCAAAATCACCAAAAATGCACTTAACTTGTTTGTGCTCCAAGCACTCGACATCCATCAGCATGCTCTGATCGTGTTCAGGTAGTGTCAGTTTCATGACTTTAAATTTAGGGAAGTCTGTGAGGTTAAGATACACTGTACATGTGTGTACATGTACCTCACAGACTAGACAAACTTTAAAGTCATCCAAGGACCATTAAACTGTATGATTACACTACTGTGAAAACGATCAGAGCATACTGAGGGAAATGTCAGTCAAGTTGTCAAATCACCTGTTCTTAAAAATGACAACTCATTTGATAATTTACATGGTGTTGTCAGTACTTTCCAACGTGTAGGTTACTGGTATTGGTATATGTGAGCTCAAATGAATACATGTACACATGTTTTTGAATTTACGTGTAATTCACTTAAAAGCCATTTTCATTGACCCTAACCTTCCCAAATCCTCCAAAGTCCTCTTTGCTAAAGTGAAGGATTTTGAAGGATTGACGTTACATGTACATGCTACATGCTCTTTGCTAAAGTGAAGGATTTTGGAGGATTGAGGTTATTAGGCATACTTGCCTTTCCATGGTACATCTACATCCATGTTTGTTGTAGTGATTGCAAGGTCAGTGCTTGGGTCAGTGGACACTGTTTATTGCTCCATGCATGCAGGGAGGGTCCCTGGCCATGTACATGTATCACAGATTAGAAACACATGTGTGCATACATGTCATGTGCTTGCTTTACTACTGAAGGATTTTGGAGGATTCAGGTTATGTTATAAGCAAATGGGCCTAGGGAGTTAGGGAGGATTCAGGTTATGTGTAAGCAAATGGGCCTAGGGAATTAGGAAGGATTCAGGTTATGTGTAAGCAAATGGGCCTAGGGAGTTAGGAAGGATTCAGGTTATGTGTAAGCAAATGGGCCTAGGGAGTTAGGAAGGATTCAGGTTATGTGTAAGCAAATGGGCCTAGGGAGTTAGGAAGGATTCAGGTTATGTGTAAGCAAATGGGCCTAGGAAGTTAGGGTTAAAAGGTCTGAAAATGCATCACTTTATAAGAATGACGATAATGTAATAGAAACCATCCTGTGAAAGTTTCAGCTTATTCCAATGTGTAATATTAGTGAGAAAATAGCATACTGTAACTCCCAACTGACCCACGAGTTATGGGTTTGGTCCGTGAATCGAGCTCCAAACCTACAGACCCGCAAGCATTACTAGTAAAAACCTGTGAAAAAAAATAATAAAATCAGTCAAAATGTTGATATCTGGTGCACTTAAAAATTTGAACACTGTCAAACCTTATGAGTAGTAAGTACATTTACAGGTCAAAAATGAGTCGACCGTTTTTGACTGGTAAAAGCATTATCTTGTATTGTTGAGGGTGGTCAAAATGACAGTCAAAAACCAGTCAAAAATGCCCCTGTGTGCACAGTTGGTTCATCAGTCAAAATAGGCAGCTGACTGATTTAGACCACTCTGGCTGCTTGCCACAAACGTTCAGCTATAGCAGGAGTAAGCATACTCTTAAGCTGTGTTCGCACTGGACTTTTTTTGGTAAAACTTACCGAGACGATGGTTACTTTTCCCATTTTAAGTCCAGTGCGGACAGCCTGGGACATTTTCCTCTCAGTTACTTTTCCTGAGTCCAGCGGTTACTTCTACTGGCCAACTGCTGCCCAGGAAAACTAACCAGGTAACTTTTCCCGAGACGATAAGTCCAGTGCGGACAGTGCGAGTCGGTAAAAGCGGCTCAGGAAAGCGTACATCCAGCCCGAGCGCAAGGTCGTGCTACATAGGGACACCACGCATGCGCTTTGCATTGTTTCACCGCGCGGTGGGGGCGGGCTGGGCGCATTTAATGCACGTGCATGTGTAGCAAGTTTTCTGTGCGTTATTGGGTCAATCGGGTCAACGTAGAAAGGTCACGCAAAGCGCCCTCATGAGTCATTATACTGACAGCTCGGTTAATTCTACCACGGTCTCGGTAAAATTTTCCCGTGTCGAAAGTCCATGTGCGGACAGAGGTTACATTTGACCATTTTTCATTTTACCATCGTCTCGGTAAAACCTTCCCAAAAAAAAGTCCAGTGCGAACACGGCTTTAGAATCAGTTTTGCCAACATTTACAATGCTGTACCTTCCCATAAAAACGGGGAAAATACATGTACAAGTTTACCGGTTTAACACACACAGAACATGTATCTTTAAAGCAGATCGTCATTCATGCTTGGTTTAGTTTGACTGGGTTGAGTGAAGCCGTTTCTAATATTAAGGTCTTTACCAGTAAAGCGAGACAACACTGCTATCCTGTAATTATACATCTGTGACTCCATAATTTATATTTACTCAGTCACTGGATTGGAACTAATGAAAATTCCAGATCAATATTACATTTTTGTTTTCTCTTCAAAATTTCCAAATATACTGAAATAATTTGCTTTGGTAACCTCATTTAAAGGGTTTGTTCACCTTCAGTAATTACAAAATTACTGGAAAATTACTTGATGTGAAGTTGGTGATATGGTACATGTATATTGTACCATACATCCTGAGAAATTATTCAATCTGACATGCTGTCAAAATGTGAATTGTTTTTAATTAACACAAACTTGAAATGGATCACAGCCGTGATCTCATTGTGATGACACAGTTTAGGTAAAACTTGTAGCTTTGCATGGTGAAGAGGATAAGTAAAGACTAATTGTGGTGACACCATGTGAAATTCTCAATTGAGTAGTAATTAGTTCTGAAAAGAACTGGAGGTTGCCGAGTTGTAACCTCCAGTTCTTTTCAGAACTAATTACTACTCAATTGAGAATTGTAACCTCCAGTTCTTTTCAGAACTAATTACTACTCAATTGAGAATTTCACATAGTGTCACCACAATTAGTCTTACTTATGACACAGTTTAATCAGTTTAATGAGCTGAAACTTTCACAGGTTGGTTTCTATTCTGAATCTCTTTATTCTGATGAAGTATGGGTGCATTTAGAGATATTTTACCAAACGTTTATGCTGGCTTGAAATGGTTCTATTAGAGGGCTCTTCTTGGAGGGTGTCTGATGTTGTTTGCATCATTGTTGGGTGGGTCAGTTGAGGTCACAAAAGAGTGGAGATTATCCCCTTGGGCCTGGTTGAATTACGAAGTACATGATATGGTGAAGCATTTGTCAGGTCTAATTTACCACAACATGTCTACCAGACATCCAGTAGGGTAGAGAGGATATACTATACACAATGGGATCAGGGATTTACATACAGAGTGTATATGATTGTCTTGCATTTAGTACCCATGAGATTCTTAAAGGGACAATGTCGTCACGATCAACAGGGCATGGAATCAGAGTGCTAGTTTTAGATTAACTCAGTGACTGAGAATAATACCCCACATGATAAGGTCATGTTACCGTTGTTGCTGCATAAACGAACCGGTAATTTTCAGTCACTGTGTTCATCTTAAAATAGGACACCAATTTCCATGCCCAGTTGAAAGTCTGCTCTGATCATGATGATAGTGTCCCTTTTAAAGAGAAGGTGCAAGTACCAGGCATTGGATATTGCAGAGGCCATTCATTGCCCTAATCTTGGCCTTGGTGCTCCTTTGAAATGTTTTCTCAGACATATTTGATTTTTTAAAAGTGCACTTTACATCATGAAAAAAAAATTGCCTTGCCTCTTCAAGAATGAAATTCCAGGCTTGCAGGCCTGTAATTTCTCGGGATTTTTCCTGACTTCAGGATTTTTCTTTTTTTTACAAATCTCCCTTAAGCCCCTTTCCCACTTACACGATTTTTGCTAAGGTAGAGCACGATTTATCAAAGTTGAAAAATCGTGCTCAGTCGTGCGGTACCGTAGCAATTCACACTCAAAAAGTTCAAGGTCTATCGAATTCTACATCTTGTCAAGACGCTATCAAGACGCCGTCAAGATGTGGTACGGCAGTAGTGCGATAGTGCCACGACAGTGTTACGGTAGAGTTACGACATCGTCAAGATTTGTCACGGCGTATCAAGAAATGCCAAGATTGTACTACGGCGTCACCACGGCGTCAGTGCGACGGACAAGACGCCAGTGCGACGTGGCAGCTTGTGTGCACTTTAAACAAGAGACAAGAGACATGTGATAAAAACATACACTATCAGCAAGAGACACGTGATAAAAAATCATGTTCTTGCTGGTGTCTTGTTAGCGTCTTGTTTAATGCACCTAAATCACACTGGAGGATGCGACAACTTACAACAGGATTCTGATCGTCCTGCGACTGGAAATTACAAAGGAATCGTGAAAAGTCCATTCGACAAGTCCGGGTGGTTGCGGGTGGTCTTGCTAGGTCGCAGCACCATCGTAGCGGCATCGTATCAGCATCGTAGCGAAGTCTTGGCCTACCGTAGGTGTTGCGGCCACCACGAATGAGTACGAATGAACAAGAAGCCATCACGACATACCACGACAACGTCAAGACAACGGTATGACTGTAATACGATGCTGCTGCGGTGGACCATGATTTTTTCCACCGCTACGGTAGAGCAAGATTTTTTTGAACATTCCAAAAAAAATCGTGCTACTCCACGGTGCCATCAAGATCTACTACGGTGCGCTACGGTGGACCACGATTGACCACGAACATGGCCACGACGCCGTTGCGATTGTAAATAATTGAAAAATCGTGCTCTACCGTAGCAAAAATCGTGTAAGTGGGAAAGGGGCTTTAGCCTCAAAATGTTCTTGAAAGAAGAGAAGTCGCCACCAAGGAAAGAAAGAAGTAGCCTGTATTGTGTCCAAACCTCCAGTCTAGTTTCTTGGTTGTGGGGATGTGGGTAGTCTGTAAATCCCCCAAAATTAAACATCCTGAAGGTTCAGGGGGCTTTGTCCTGATTTTCCATGATTTTTCAGGATTTTTTACTTTTTGTCAAATAAAACCCCTGGGCTTAAGATGCAACATACAATTGTAGCCTGTACTGTTGACAAAACATCTTCTGTGATTAGTCCTTAGATGCTAACTTTCTTTGAATCAAGATTAATATTAAAACAACCAACCTGTTAGGCAGTTTAAGCTCAACGCGGAGTCCAAGTCATGAAAAAAAAAATGTGAACAAACCGTCTTAATATTTGATGAAAAACACAAAAAACTTTAAGTTGCTGTCTGGTAACATTTGAAAATGTTAATATTTTTTCCCTGTTTTTTTTTCTTCTTTTTTTCGAAACAGAGTACTTCAGTCATAATAAATGTTCAGGATGCATTCCCTAACTTTCACATCAAGGGAGCTTTTGGTGAATAATTGGGGAAATCGGGGAATTACCGAGGTTGTACCTTACCTTTAAATTGTTAATATGGCTGAGACATATATTAATTTAAAGTTAAAGTTTATGATCTGAGTAATCAAAAACACGTGATCACCTGAGGTTACTGCCCACTAATGAGAAACATATGTGTACAAGTGCATGTATGTATCATAAGTACAATGACTTTTGGATAATGTACTTTGCGCAGTGTAGGACAATAATGAGATAATATAGATGTGATGAAAAATAGGTGAGTGAGTGCTTCACAGTGAGACAGGCCTCCGTGCTGTGTATGGTGATGAAACAGCCAGACCTAGTCATTGATTACTTCTCTTGTGTTATGCGTGTAATTCAATCAGTTGCCGGGGCAGTTGTAGAATCGCAGATACTTATAGAAACAAAACAATAACAATAATAATGTTGTGCAATGCGTATCACGACGGATAATCCTCGAAGGTGCAAAGCCAAATCTGTGTTTGATGACGTGACCAGGAGACGTGGAGCCAATATTTAGCATCCGTGGACATTTTACTTAAGGGTTTCGATCAGCGCATGAATATATTTACATGATTTTAAATGAGTAGAGTATGACACACTGTATGTACAGGCATGTGTATGTGTGCTCAGGCCATATGAAGAACATCTCACATGGAGGCAATGACAGAGGAAAACATTTGATGTAACCTGCAGATATAAACTTAAAGATATACGGTATCGCTTGTCAGTGTTTGGCTCAAGAGACCCCAAAAAGTTATTAAACAAATAAAATTATGAAATTAGGATGTTGGAAACGATATAAAAAGCGCTATTTAAAATGCGCTTGATTCTGATTGACAGCCGCGCTGGCCAATCGGAAGACTGCCCACGCCCTTGTGCAAGCTGATGATTAAAATTGTGGGCCAACATTTTATTAATTTGAGTTTTTATTTTACTGGTACTAATCCTTGACGGATGTTTTCGTTTAATGTCTTAAATGAAAGCTTATAACTTCCTTAACCCCAGAAGAAGAAGAAGAAGAAGAAGAAGAAGAAGAAGAAGAAGAAGAAGAAGAAGAAGAAGAAGAAGAAGAAGAAGAAGAAGAAGAAGAAGAAGAAGAAGAAGAAGAAGAAGAAGAAGAAGAAGAAGAAGAAGAAGAAGAAGAAGAAGAAGAAGAAGAAGAAGAAGAAGAAGAAGAAGAAGAAGAAGAAGAAGAAGAAGAAGAAGAAGAAGAAGAAGAAGAAGAAGAAGAAGAAGAAGAAGAAGAAGAAGAAGAAGAAGAAGAAGAAGAAGAAGAAGAAGAAGAAGAAGAAGAAGAAGAAGAAGAAGAAGAAGAAGAAGAAGAAGAAGAAGAAGAAGAAGAAGAAGAAGAAGAAGAAGAAGAAGAAGAAGAAGAGAGAAGAAGAAGAAGAAGAAGAAGAAGAAGAAGAAGAAGAAGAAGAAGAAGAAGAAGAAGAAGAAGAAGAAGAAGAAGAAGAAGAAGAAGAAGAAGAAGAAGAAGAAGAAGAAGAAGAAGAAGAAGAAGAAGAAGAAGAAGAAGAAGAAGAAGAAGAAGAAGAAGAAGAAGAAGAAGAAGAAGAAGAAGAAGAAGAAGAAGAAGAAGAAGAAGAAGAAGAAGAAGAAGAAGAAGAAGAAGAAGAAGAAGAAGAAGAAGAAGAAGAAGAAGAAGAAGAAGAAGAAGAAGAAGAAGAAGAAGAAGAAGAAGAAGAAGAAGAAGAAGAAGAAGAAGAAGAAAGGAACATCTGTTAGAGTAGAATTACTACAGAAGGCGGCACTCTTAGGGACAGCAAGGATTCTGCGAAAGACACTCGAGATCTAAGGCTACGGGACAACAACAACTTTCATGGCGCATGAACATTATTACCCCTGTCATCGGGCCAATTATATCATTCCTGGAACCATCTTAGCTCCCATGTTTTTTACCATCAAATCGGCCCAAACATGAGCGATATATCTTTAAGTTTAAGATTTTGGTAATGATATTGACTTTCTTATGAAAGTCGTCTTGGATAGACCACTGACATTTGTACGTATGTACAGTGTATGTACATTCCAACAGTGAATAATTTCACATGTCGCGCATACACATTAGCAAGATTCACATTAGCATAACATATACACATAGAATTATTTCTGCCTAAAATGTTGCCATGAAAACCGTTCTTTGTTCCAACCATCTGGACTGATGAACCCCCTTCAAAAATCCTTGATCCACCCCTTGAGTTGTGCACATGTAATACGTTGTCTATTTAAATATGTACTTATTTCTGTGTGTGTGTAATCATTCAGCTTTTTATCAATTCAAATCTGATTATACCTATATTCTCTTTATGATATAATGTTTTCATTACTGATGTTTGGACTTTCCTCTTTCCCACACGTGCCGCTTAGTGGGCATTCCCAGTCAAATTAACTATTCCCATGGTGTGCCCAACTGTGGCCATAATGACCCTCATCATTACCCACTCTGTGCCGCACCTGACATAAATAGCTCCTACTCTTGGTGAGATGCTGAACCTAAATTTGACACTTCCTCAACGTACATGTACAGAGGGAGAAAATCATGAAAATCAGCCCGACAAAGAGACACAGAATAAACCGCCCACGATTTTTTTTTTTTTGCCCTGGGGCACTCCACATAAAGCTTGGGTGTGTGAATGGATTGAGCAAATACGTGTTTAAGCAGTCTCTGGAGAAAGCCTCTGCATTACGGTGTGTTATTTCAGTTCCGGCATTGGCATTTGTACTTTTGTACGTACTGCAAATCTGCAAGCTTGATGCAAGTTGTATTTCATGATGGTTATACATGTATGTGCAGGTCTACCTTGAACTTCGTGCAGTCAATGGAGGTATTTATGCCACTAGTCTTTGCTTTGGCGCCCCATGGACATTTTTATTTTCCAACTGGAGGTGCCTCTTACCAAACAGAATGCTCTTGCTTCTACAGATCGTACTTCAAGGCCTTTTAAACATACAGTCATCATACACTTTTGGTAAGATTTCTGTAAGAATCCAAGAATCAAGAGATAGGCCTACATGTAAATATGTGCAGAAAACTGTTAAATATTGTTTGTATTCATTGAAACTAAGCTTGGGCAATATCAAATTTTTTTTTTCATCCACGACATCGGCAAACATGTATCGCGATTATTTTTTTGCATTCACGCATGATTGCTTTAGAGCCGACAACCATAGGTATATAACACGTACCCCTCTACAAGTGTCACAATAAATCACAAATTCGTTTGCATAGTGTGTACATGTGCTTCTGAAGTAGTCCGCTTTTGTTTCTCACTTCCGAAAGCTGAAAAGACTGTCCAAATTTTGTTTCCATGGAATTTCTGACTTGACTCACAATGGCAATTTTTTTTTTTAATCGCGATATATTTTTTAATCGCGATTTGCCGATATCTCGATAACTTCAAAAGGTTCTCGATATCGTAATTGAATAAAAAAGATAACGCGATATTCAATATTATCGTCTCATCGCCCAAGTTTAATTGAAAAGTCAAAAATTCAATTAGGATAAAATTTCTCAAAATTTGATTAAACTGATAACACCTCAGACAGAAAGATTTCAAGAGATGTTTGACACCATCTTTAACTTAAAGTACATGCAAGTTCTATGTAGAGATGTGATCAATTTCCAATAGTATAGTGTACATTGTAATTTACAATAGTACTGGGTAGTTGCTTTAAACGCAAATGAATCTTATCTTATGAGATTACAAACCATCGAGCAAGCCACAAGTAATGCACGTAAAAGAACCCAGAACACTTATCGTGGAAGAGTAGGGGTTTACCCCGGTGTTTCTGTTTCAGAATGCAAGCGCCCTTATTTTACAGGTTTCCTCAGGCTTCTGAGCTACAGTGCTTTATAAGTGTGCTTTTGAGGGATCCTTGGTTTCATTAACAGAAATGTATAATAATAAAAACTGACTAGGCGGCAGTGTGTTGCCTTGGAGACCAAAATATCACATTCCTCTGCATTCGCAATAAACCGTTTTTTTTGGCAAAGTGTCAGTTCTTTGGTCGCTTCCTTTGTAGTTAGAAAATTTCCAGCTGTGATTTTTTTTCCCCTTGCTGTGTGGAGTTATTTAGTGCCAATTGTGTTGTAATACTAAATTTGGATGGAATCCAAGGGTGAACAAAACTGGGCAGAAGAATCTAGGGGGACAAAAATGCCAAAAAACAGAGAGATGAATATAATAAAATGCATTGATGGGCTTGGTGCCACACACCCTACCTTTCATTTCCCAGGGGGCATTAGAGGGTATGCCGGAATGCAGGAAAATGAAGAAAACGAAAGTCAAATTTAGCAATTTTATGCTTTCAAAGCGAAACAGCCCAGCTTACAGAGCAGGGGGTCAGCTTATAGTTTGCTGTTCTTGTAAATTCTTACATCTAATTTACAACAAATAAATTCCGACTTGACAAAAGTTGTGCGTTTACACAATACGAGTATGGTGCAAACACTACATACATGTACACGTACTTTGCATGCAAATAAATGTAGGCCTATTCATGTTTTCTTTTATTTTACACAGAATAAATACAAATAATATAAATAAATTGATGAGCAGAATAGCTCCACTAACCCTAACTCCCTAGGCCCATTTGCTTACACATAACCTGAATCCTTCCTAACTCCCTAGGCCCATTTGCTTATAAATACATAACCTGAATCCTTCCTAACTCCCTAGGCCCATTTGCTTACACATTTAACCTGAATCCTCCAAAATCCTTCAGTAGTAAAGCAAGCACATGACATGTATGCACACATGTATGTGTTTCTAATCTGTGATACATGTACATGGCCAGGGACCCTCCCTGCATGCATGGAGCAATAAACAGTGTCCACTGACCCAAGCATTGACCTTGCAATCACTACAACAAACCTGGATGTACATGTACCATGGAAAAGCAAGTATGCCTAATAACCTCAATCCTCCAAAATCCTTCACTTTGGCAAAGAGCATGTAGCATGTAACCTCAATCCTTCAAAATCCGTCACTTTGGCAAAGAGGATTTTGGAGGATTTGGGAAGGTTAGGGCTAGAGAATGACTAAAAAAAAAAATCTAAAAATTTTTTCCTAAATAAAATTGTTTGTATCAGTTATTCATTTTGGGGTGTAGTGTTGTACTTGTACAGGGATTTATCTTTAATTGTATTGTGTAGCTTTTAATTCTTATTGTCTGCTTTTATTCCACTCTGCTTGTTAAAGGGAAGGTACAACATTGGTAATTTTGACAACACTGTTGCTATGAGTATCCTTACTTCCTTTGAATCAAGATAACCCTAACCTTCCCAAATCCTCCAAAATCCTTTTTGCTAAAGTGAAGGATTTTGAAGGATTGAGTTTACATGCTACATGCTCTTTGCTAAAGTGAAGGATTTTGGAGGATTGAGGTTATTAGGCATACTTGCCTTTCCATGGTACATGTACATCCATGTTTGTTGTAGTGATTGCAAGGTCAGTGCTTGGGTCAGTGGACACTGTTTATTGCTCCATGCATGCAGGGAGGGTCCCTGGCCATGTACATGTATCACAGATTAGAAACACATGTGTGCATACATGTCATGTGCTTGATTTACTACTGAAGGATTTTGGAGGATTCAGGTTATGTGTAATCAAATGGGCCTAGGGAGTTAGGAAGGATTCAGGTTATGTGTAATCAAATGGGCCTACTTAGGAAGGATTCAGGTTATGTGTAAGCAAATGAGCCAAGGGAGTTAAGGTTAATCAACTAACCTGTGAAAGATTCAGTTCAATACAGAGTCTCAGTCATGTGAAAAAACCCCACCAAAAAACAAGTTTATACAGAAAACATATAAAGCAAAAACGTGCTTTCCTGTGCCTTTTTGTAAATGTGCCAATTATTTTGTGTTTTCTCCGAAATGAGAGTACTTCAGATGGATTACTTTCTCAGGATGATGGGTATATTTACCAACTTCACATCAGGTTACAGTAGCTTTCAGATAATAATTAAGTAATTCTGTAATGAGGTACATTATGTAATTAATTACCAATGTTGTAACTTCCTTTTTAAGCCATTGTAATACACTATTGGTAATCTCAAAAAAAAAATTAAAAAAAATAATAAAAAAAATAAAAAAAATAAAAAAATCAATAAATAAATAAATGATCACAGTTTTACATAAAAACAAATGTGTACATGTACTTGTGATGACAAGTTGAAGATTGTATCAAAAAAAAAAAAAAAAATACATAAATGATCACAGTTTTACATAAAAACAAATGTGTACATGTACTTGTGATGACAAGTTGAAGATGGTATCAAACATCTATTGAAATATTTCTGTCTCAGGTTTTTGATCATTTGATTAAAATTAGTGAAATAATTTCCGAAATGAATTTCTGTCATTTCAAATAATTGTTTTTCTCATTAACGTTTTCAATAGGGCTACCTATATCTGGATTCTTATAAAGTATGGATGCATGACGGACATTTTATCAAAGGTTTATACTGGCTTCTAGTGTTAGTACAATATGAATGTGATTGTAAATTGTATTTTATTTCCATCGGACCATTGATAATTTTCTATGAGAAAGGAAACGAATAATTTGAAATGAGAAATTTTCACAATTTTTTTTCAGAATCTTGGTTTTAAATTAAAGTTATGACAGGTTCAACCATGAATTTATTTCAGCACTTACTGAGGACAATCAGAGCATACTGATTGAGTTGTAACCTTTGGTTCTTTTCAGAACTAATTACTACTCAATTGAGAATTTCACATGGTGTCACCGCAATTAGTCTTACTTATCCTCTTCACCATGCAAAGCTACAAGTTTTACCCTGCTTCTAACAAATATTTTGAGAAATGTGACACTTTAATCCTCTACACATGTAGGCTACTCCGATCCACTAAATTTTCAATATGTTCTTCACCAACCTTTAGTACATACAAGCCTGCTGTCCTTTCCAAGTAATCTCACAAAATCAACTGTGTGCCACCCAAGGCCACTGTAAATGTTTGAACATATTAGTATGGCCTGCAATGTATCGATGGGAGACCACCTTACCCTGCAATCTCAGTGGTGTGACAGTGCACAGAAGGGTAACCATAGGAGACCACTGGCAACAGCTAATGGCTTGGAGTGGCCTGAATGGGTTGTTTCAAAAATTGCACTGATTGTAGGAGGGTTAAAGCATTTGATTTCCTTTCCTTACAGCAATGATCCCATGAAAATTAACATTTCCGGTAAAAAAAAGCGAAAATCACAGGCATTTTGTATTTTATTTTAAATTGTGTACTGAAAATGTAGGTATTTATGTCTATCCTATGATTACAACAATGTTCTGTTGGATGTTGATTGAAATAAAAATAACAAAAAAAATTTCTTTAAAAAAAAGTCCATACTTATAGCTGCATTGGGATATCTACTCTACCAGCACTGAGTGACTGATAGTGATATATCAGATATGAAGGTTACCACTTTACCAAATGTGTCAAGTTGTAAGTTATTTAGTATTAAAAGGTTTGACAATTAAGTGTACTTGTAAATACTGCATTGAGAGGAGCTTTAATTGTCTACATGATCAATAGCCAATATGGTATCCTTGTATTATTGATTGTGTTTAAAATTAGGCCCACATCTATTATGCATGCCAGGGTGACAGGAGAGATGATAATCCTTATTCACAATGAATGTGCACGCACATGCAGTACATGTACAATGTACGTGGTGTATGTGATTATGTTAATGGGTGTTTAGGATCCTGCTCCACGGTGTAATATACATATAGGCTATGTATGGAAGTGTACATACAGGGTTGTACAAATTTAAAATTAATTTGAACATTTTTGGTGACCAACTTTGTAATTTCCCCCCCCCTCCCAATTTTTTAATGTTATTTTAATAATAATAAAGGGCCTGTGATTTCTCATGATTTTTCCCGATTTCAGGATTTTTTTTTACAAATCTCCCTTAATTGGCCTCAAAATTTTCTTGAAAGAAGAGAAGTAGCCACCAAGGAAAGAAAGAAGTAAGCCTGTATTGTGTCCAAACCTCTAGTTTCTTGTTTGTGGGGATGCCGGGAGAGTCTATAAATCCTCCAAAATCAAACATCCAGGAGGTTCAGGGGGGCTTTGTCCTCCAGACCAAAGGGAGACCCAGGCCTGCTACCCACAGGAGGTTCAGGGGGGCTTTGTCCTCTAGACCAAAGGGAGACCCAGGCCCGCTACCAATTTATCAGGATTTTTTACTTTTGTCAAATCACACCCCTGTGATAAATTTGTGATTTTATGTTTAATTGACCTTCACAATCTCATACACGGCCGTAGTCCTTGAAAGATATTCCACTTAAATATTAATCAATTCATTTTATAGTGAATTTCACCTCAGAAATCTCAATTTTTACGCAAGGATTGTTGATAATCTTTTCCCCCTTGTTTTCATTGATCTCCAGCTGGTCATTCAGCAAAATTTGCACAGATATTGATTTTGAATATATAAATGCATCATGGAATGTCGTGGCCGAGCGGTCTAGCTTACCGGACTCAAGTTCTGGTGTTAGCAGCAGAATGTGGGTTCGAATCCCAGCCGTGACGCTTGTGTCCTTGAGCAAGACACTTAACCATAATTGCTTCTCTCCACCCAGGGGTTAAATGGGTACCTGTGAGGGCAGAGTTGGTTGATTAGCCCTATATGCACTGTAATGGCAGCAATTGAGCTGTATACTCCCCAGGGAGCTGAGATGGTTTCAGGAATGATTTATGAGCCTTATGAGCAGGGGTAATAATATAATGCGCCTTGAGCACCACTCAGTTGGTGGATACGTGCCCTATATAAGTCCACACATTATTATTATTATACTCATATTTTTACCATGTTTTCCCTGAAATGAGAGCACTCTAGACGGAATAATATTTCAGGATGATTAATACCTTAACAAACTTCACATCAAGTTGGGTCATTCCACCAGGTTGGGGCAAGCTTTGTGACATGGTGTCCTTGTTACGTAGGTGGGTCATTCCACCAGGTTGGGGCAAGCTTTGTGACATGGTGTCCTTGTTACGTAGGTGGGTGATTCCACCAGGTTGGGGCAAGCTTTGTGACATGGTGTCCTTGTTACGTAGGTGGGTGATTCCACCAGGTTGGGGCAAGCTTTGTGACATGGTGTCCTTGTTACGTAGGTGGGTCATTCCACCAGGTTGGGGCAAGCTTTGTGACATGGTGTCCTTGTTACGTAGGTGGGTCATTCCACCAGGTTGGGTCGAGCTTTGTGACATGGTGTCCTTGTTACGTGGTGGGTCATTCCACCAGGATGGGGCCGAGCTTTGTGACATGGTGTCCTTGTTACGTAGGTGGGTCATTCCACCAGGTTGGGGCGAGCTTTGTGACATGGTGTCCTTGTTACGTAGGTGGGTCATTCCACCAGGTTGGGGCGAGCTTTGTGACATGGTGTCCTTGTTACGTAGGTGGGTCATTCCACCAGGTTGGGGCGAGCTTTGTGACATGGTGTCCTTGTTACGTAGGTGGGTCATTCCACCAGGTTGGGGCGAGCTTTGTGACATGGTGTCCTTGTTACGTAGGTGGGTCATTCCACCAGGTTGGGGCGAGCTTTGTGACATGGTGTCCTTGTTACGTAGGTGGGTCATTCCACCAGGTTGGGGCAAACTTTGTGACATGGTGTCCTAATTGTTACGTAGGTGGGTCATTCCACCAGGTTGGGGCGAGCTTTGTGACATGGTGTCCTTGTTACGTAGGTGGGTCATTCCACCAGGTTGGGGCAAGCTTTGTGACATGGTGTCCTTGTTAGTAGGTGGGTCATTCCACCAGGTTGGGGCAAGCTTTGTGACATGGTGTCCTTGTTACGTAGGTGGGTCATTCCACCAGGTTGGGGCAAGCTTTGTGACCTGGTGTCCTAATTGTTACGTAGGTGGGTCATTCCACCAGGTTGGGGCGAGCTTTGTGACATGGTGTCCTTGTTACGTAGGTGGGTCATTCCACCAGGTTGGGGCAAGCTTTGTGACATGGTGTCCTTGTTAGTAGGTGGGTCATTCCACCAGGTTGGGGCAAGCTTTGTGACATGGTGTCCTAATTGTTACGTAGGTGGGTCATTCCACCAGGTTGGGGCGAGCTTTGTGACATGGTGTCCTTGTTAGTAGGTGGGTCATTCCACCAGGTTGAGGCAAGCTTTGTGACATGGTGTCCTTGTTATGTAGGTGGGTCATTCCACCAGGTTGGGGCAAGCTTTGTGACATGGTGTCCTTGTTATGTAGGTGGGTCATTCCACCAGGTTGAGGCAAGCTTTGTGACATGGTGCATTATTTTGGTAATTACAGTGTAGGTAGTAAATAACAACATTGTACCATCCCTGTTAAGGGATAGCACAACATGTCTATAAAATATTTATAAATTGCATCCATTCTTATAAAGAACCTTGTGTCTTTAACAAAGAAATAGTGAAAATGCTAATTTATATTTATTTAATTTTGCCCTACACCGACGTGTGCATAGCACTGCATACTCGGTGCTTTCTGAGTGTCTGTGAAAAAACTTCACAGGTGACTCGGGCGGGATTCGAACCCACGACCTCCTGCTTACTAGTGCAGACGTCTTATCCTCTCGACCTCCGAGCTTGCCCAATGACGATTGGCTGGCTACAATCCTATATAGCAGCGGGTTCCGCGATATATATAGATTGATGTTTGCATCGGGTGATAAACAATTTATTTTGCCCTACACTGACGTGTGTACAGCACTGCATACTCAATGCTTTCCGAGTGTCTGTGAATTTGATTAATTAATTGATTTATATTTGTTTTTAATGCATTCTAATGTGAACATTGGTGTGAATTCATGCTTTCTTGAAAAAATTGTCAGACCGAATAAATCTCCTAGGATGTTTGGTATAACATGTACCATCTTACAACCAAGCTATTGGATAATTTGTTCAGTTTGTTTGCGGGTTATTACCATTTGTGTACACTCCCTTTAACCAGTTCGCGTCGGGAATAAAAAAGTTTTTCTGGGCCCCTGTGCGGGTTTCTTTTCCCCACACAAACACGTTAATGGAAGCTTCCACAGCGTGTGGCCACATCTACCGAGCATGTCACTGTACACTCGGCTCGTTGCCACGTCAACCGAGCATGCATACAAATATTCCGGAGTGTCCTCTGACGTGTATAGACGCTCTCCGATCCGTGGTGCAAAAAAAAATTGCGTGTATACACGGCCTCCGACGCGAACTGGTTAAAGGGAAGGTACAGCATTGATAATTTCCTAATTTCATATTGATATGTAAAATGTAGGCAGTCTTTCTCAAGATAATGTAGTTGTGAGAAGCATGGTTTTACAGTCAATACATACTGAAATGAATTTATGGTGTGTCCCGTCGTAAATTCATGACAAATACCAGACTCTGCTTATTATATCGTTTTTTTTGTGTGTGTTCATTTCACACCTTGGGACTAATTCCTGTGCTTGTTTGTATTCCGTCCCGTTTTGCCTTTGAGAAAGAATCTGTGGGTTTGTAACGTAATGCCAATAACAATTATTTTTGCATAAATTCCGTTTGGCACTGTTTTACTGTAAACCTGAGCTTCTGACAACCATTTTGTGAAATATCTCAGTTCACAGTAGCCTATTTGTTTTCCTTTCTAAATGGAAATTTGTACATGTTTCAATGTTCCAATGGAAAAAAACGAAACAAAACAAAACGAGATGTCTTAATCCCCCGCAGGGTCACACTATTTGTTTAGGTCGACTTGTCTGTTCTCACCAATCTGTACATGTACATGTACGTCCCGCAGATTAGACTAACATGTTAATAAAATAATATTTACTGACGTAATGATGAGGTAATTGGTTCTACAAACTGAGTCACATTACGAGCTTTCATGCTGCATGTTTTGTATTTATGTGAAAATGCGAAGTATGAAAACTCGTGGGTCGAGTTTTGCGTAGGTCGAGTTGTCACAAGGCTCAAATGCTGTCGTGGATCCTAGTTGTTCGTGTTGAGTTGTCACAAGGGTCGAGACGTCTTAACCCCCCGCAGTGTAACACTAAAATGTGAATAACATGATATTTACTGACGTTATGATGACGTACTTTGTTTTAGACACCAATTCACATTACGGGCTTTCATATGGTGCATGTTTTGTATTGATGTGACGATGCTAAGTATGACATCATCCATCGACAACTTTCACGTGTTAAACCTATGGGGTTTTGGCGGAAACAAGAAAAATAATCAAACGAAAACAATAGGCATTCGGCGACCAGGCCGAAACCCTAAAAAAACAATTTCTGGAAAATGCCAGAAAAACAGTGCCGATACATCTTTAATATTTAATAATGTTATTTGATTACAAACTACACAACAATGTATGGGCAAATGTGTATGATGATCGCGAGCTAAGACCAAGATGCAATGTGCGCATATGTACTACTCAAAACAATTTAGGGAACACCGGAATAATCTCAGTTAAATCAAGATCATTTATTTCAGATAAACACAATGTTTCACAGAATTGATGTGAAACAACTGCACAATGAAACAGATGATAAAGGATGCATGTAGTGATTACACATTTCATGATATGACTACTGAAAGAGAGAGGGGGTTGCAAATGAAAATCCCGGTTCATGGAACATTTCAAACCTATTTGATGTTAAAAATCCGGTGTTCCCTAAATTGTTTTGAGTAGTATATTTGCCAAATACACAATGTAGTCTGTAGATGGAGGAACATCTGTGAGCAGACCATGTTGGACTCTGGAAGGAAGAGTTCCCTGACACTTGTGAATAAGAATTGTATACAGATAAACAGAGTACACTGTTTCAGACCTCCCAACATGTACGATTTTGGCGTACTTTTTACGATTTTTCACCCATTTTACGCTTTTACGATTTTGTTCTTCATTTGTACGATTTTTGGCAATGCCGTTTTTAAAGTTTTTTAAAAATCTTTTTTAATTTGTTATTTTTTTATTTCGCGCGCCATAGGCCATGCAAGTCTCATGGGCGAGACTTAACACAGTCTATTCCTGTGTGGTCTGTTGTTCCCAGTCGTGCGGTCCGCATAATCGCATTCACTGTAATACGTTTGATCTCTGAAGGGCAAAGGAGGGACTGTCAACTAGTTTATGAATAGACGACGTGCGTGCAAACTGATACTCTGTGGAAGCGTGGCTTCTGTTACACACGATATGTATGCAGACTCTACACACACGTGTTGTATACATTACACACGATGCTGCGTTGCACGTTTGTACAATTAAAAGGCGGTTAACCATGTAAGCTGGTCAAAATGTCTACCAAAAAAGCTGTGTGCATTGCGACACGCGACACAATGACTACCGGCTTGAAGAAAGTACTATTTTTGAAAACTGAATGTTGGGAGGTCTGCTGTTTGATAATATTGAGAACCATCCTCAATACCGGTTCTTTTCAGAACCAAAAGAGATTATTACATACCTGCTATTACCTGGAAACCTAATATTCTTATAAATAGGGATGTTAGACCCAAAATTCAAATTCCTTGTTTCTGTACAAAACTCATATTGATTGAAAGGGTAAAAAATATCAAACTTAATAAAATTGATGAAACGGTTCAAAAGTTACAGATTTTTAAGTAATTAATATTTGGGGTCCTTCCTGAAAAGATGGAATGGAACTTTATTGTATAAGCGTGGCACTGTGAGTGAAAACGTGCCGCACGCACTTTCGCTCGATTTCAACAAGAGCTGAACCATTGAACCATTTTCAAGCACTTTCCCTGGTTTTTTTTTCGTAAGGAAACTTGGTTTATATTGAGAAGAAATCTTCCTCTCTTCAAATCTGGAATCATAATTGAAAAAAAAATGTGTTCTTGTTAAAAAAACGATTTTGAAAAGGGCATGTTTTTGCACTCGTACTAGTTTCTCTCTGTCTGTGTACATAACGCTGTGGTATTTCAGGATTTATTACTGGTTCCTGTGACATGCCTATCATAAATCCTATGCTTTTCAAAGCTTCAAATCACAATTAACTATACATTGTACAACACCAAGATGAATTGGAATGATTTGTGTTAAATTTGAACCAAATGACCCTTCTCCAATAACCTGCCCGTTCTCGGGGTAGAAAGCCAACTATTAAACGGGTTAAATTTGAAGAGTCATCGCCCATCATGACACACATTGGGAGAATGCGACATGTTCTCAGTAATGAGAAAGTCCTTGAGTTACCCCCCAACTTGATTGTTCTGAAAGGGTAGCTCTCTGCATGGCGCTGTTTGTTTGTGGTTTACACCCATCCTTCATACCAAGTGAACTGGCATTTCTTTCACTTTCTCTTTTGACTGTGCACACATAGACTTTATTACACATGGGTATTCTAATGTATTATTTGGTGGTGCCTATGTACATGTACTATGACAACTGAGCATGTGACTCGATGTACAGTACACACATTAAGTACTGTACCAGTTTCATACAATACAGGTTTAGTTTTTGTACGTCTGTATAGACATGTGGGTAGAACAACACGTGAGGGCTTGATTTGAAATCGAATCTTCTGTAACACGGGCCCTCCACACAGGCAGAAAAACCCATTGCAGCTGTTCATTGAAGACAGTCCATCCTCCACAGTGGTTGAACAGGAAAATATACATATATATATATATAATATTCCTCGGCGCAAAATCTGGTCAAGTTTTGACAGCGTTTACACTTACATGGTAAGTCTTTTACATACAGATTGTGATTGTCTGTGGTATTACGAAATGGATGAAATTGATTGAACGGATTGATGCATTTACTGCTGCAGGCTTTTAACGGTATCAGATGATGGACTGCGAATTACTATACTGGGCCAGTTGATTGGAAGTGCAAAGCTAGTAATTATAACAAGTTGTGTTGGAATCCACAGTGTGAGAACCAACAAGAAGCTGCTGGAATATGGTTCATGAAAGTCGTTCGGCTGGGAGGAGCTACGTACAATGCAGTGTAGATGGTAGCTCCTGAAGGTTGGAATATACAAGTGTGTTGATTTCCAATTGGTTTTACTTTGTGTTGGAGTGAACAAATGAAAATTGACTGAAGCGGGATTCGAACCTTTGACCTCTGGATTACCGTACTGAGCCATCCAGCTGTATGTTTTAGTGGTCTCCCACCAGTTGTCAATAGCTTTGTTCTGGGGCCGCTAGTCAGAGGCCATTTAACCCATCCAGTACACTTACATGCAGTGTAGCCAGGGAGCTAAACCTTTGAAGCAGCAGTCTGGGAATCACTCAGAGAGGATGCATCTTTTTCATTTGGTATAGTTATAGACCTTATGCATATGATGTCACAAACTGAATATCGCCCTCTATCAGAGGCTAGAGAAGGTAACTCATTGGTTCATGTATGCGCGCTGTGCATGCGTATACGCACAGCTCGCATATATATGAACCAATGAGTGACCTTCTCTAGCCTCTGATAGAGGGTGACCGTCCGTTTGCGACGTCATAAGCATAAGGTCTATAGGGAATAAGGCAGGTCGTGTATGAATGCCCTAAAAATGATGGTGCATTTCTGATTATTCCTTGCCTCTGATTAGCACCAAGACCAATGGAATATTGTGGTTTACATGCAAAGACTTTCTAAAACTGTCCCTGAAGCCTAGATAAATTTAATTTGACCTTTTGACGAGCAAACAAATTACCTGATGCTGGATAATATCTGGCTGTATTCCAATTGAGCTAAACTCACTAAAAAAAAACAGGCATAACAACATGCGTCTGCTGAGTAAGTTCCAACACTTCGGACATAATTTTCTGTTTAGATCATGTACGCACAAGATGCACACGGTAGACAATGGAGTGCCATGGTCAAGCGGTTTAGTGCATCGGATTTGTGTTCTGATGGCTGAGTCGTCAGAATGTGGGTTCGAATCCCAACCGCGACCATGGTGCTTATGTCCTCGAGCAAGACACTTTACCATAATTGCTTCTCTCCACCCATGGATAAATGGGTACATGTACCTGTGAGGGCAGAGTTGGTTGTTGTGTTTGATGAGTCCTATATGCACTGTATACTCCCCAGGGAGCTGAGATGGTTTCAGGAATGATTTATGAGCCTGATGAACAGGGGTAATAATATAATGCGCCTTGAGCACCAGTTTGGTGGATACGTGCGCTATATAAGTCCACATTATTATTATTAATGCGTCAGATGCACGCACTCCCATGAAACTTTGGGATGCTTTTGTAGATGCTGGCGGCGGCAAACTTACCGGTGATGCAGCGGTCTTTTCTTCCATTGTTTATGTAATTCTGAGCATGCCCAAGATATTGAGAATGATAGAGTGGGACTGGTACATGTAAGTCTGATACCGTAGCATCTCAAAAGTCTCCAAGTCATCCTTATTGTCTCGGCTATAGTTTTTTAAATTTTTAAATTTTTAATTTAATTTAATTTTTAATTTTTAATTTTTTATTTTATTTAATTTTTTTTTAATTTTTTTAAAACATCACTGCATGTCTACCTGAACTTTGTCTTGTGTGTATGGTCCAAGTACAGTATCCGATAGGTACAGTGTACAATAATGCAGTGATTTACATGTATGTGCTGATCCCTTGTTGACCCCCATCCTTCCACCCATTCCACTTCCCCTTGATCAGTCAAGGTCAGACGTTAGCATTTGGTCAAATCTTTCAAGCCCAAGGATGGAGATTTTGTTCTTAGTGAAAACATGTTGTTCAGAGGTTGTGTCCCAATCCCAATGGGGATTGTCACTTCTTGAGTGCCATCATACATATTTACAGTATGTGGGGGTTGTTAAGGTAATTCGCATGTGTGACAATGACCAGGTTGAATGTGTGGCTGGGGCTGGGGGGGGGGGTGGGGGGTGAACAGACTTGATTTGCACAATACAGTGTACTTTTAAGCAAATAGATTAGATGTCTGTACAGTGTACAAATGTATACATTGAGGAACATACAAAGTGACAGCTCATTGAGCTTGCTGGTAAATGGCTTGTACTTTAGATGTAATAGCAGCCTTGCATTGCTGTAACCACAAATTTACTCTTACAAAAGCTTGGGAGGAGAATTTGTCAGTGTCTGAGATGTCACAATTGACCATGGTAATTCTCTGGCCTGCTGCATGAATGCACAATGGGGAATGAGGATTATATCAGAGTGAAGCCCGCTGACTTGAGAAACAAATTAGCTGATGAGAGGCACTCATACCACTCGGTCCTCAGTGTAAAGGGTCCTTCATCCACCGAATAGCAGACCAGTATTGGAGGCAATTGAGTCACAGTCAAAACATGACACCAAAGATCTTTTCCCTTTATGATTACCGATGGATTTTTGTGTGTACTCACTCTCACAGGAGCAGTGTATCATCCTTAACCCTAACCCCCTAGGTATTCTGGCTAGGAACCTTCTTTAACCCTAACCCCCTATAGGTATTCTGGCTAGGAACCTTCTTTAAGGTAGTTTTTATATATTTAAATAGAGAATAAAGTCCACTCTTAAAGTAGGTATGTGCCGGGTATCCGGGTATCCGGTCATTACCCGGTTCCATTTTTCGGTTCCAATTACCCGTAAACGACTTTTAAAATTCAGACTTAACATTTGAGCGGTGCGAACAGAAATCTGTGACTCTTGAACAATGTAATGTTTACACTTTTACAGACAATTATCTTTAAATTCAAGCGATTACACTCCAATAAAGAAAAAATCGAGAGTATGGTATCCTCTGTATATAAAGGTCAATTTTGTTACCATTTACAGTACATGTGTTTGTGCACCACCGGAGGCATGTTTTCAACAAAAAATGAAAACGGGTATCCGGGTATCCGAAGTTTCCTGATGTCGGGTATCCGGTTCCAAAAATATCCGAAAACGCACAGCCCTATGTTGAGACCAGTATATACCTTTGGTAAAATATCTGTAAATGCATCCACATTTAAAAGGAATCAAGATATATATCCATAGAAATCCAACCTGTAAATATTTTGGCTTATTTATAAATAGGCTTGGCTTACATATGACATAAAACACAATAAAGGGGGCCACTTTCCTATCATCAAGTTAGCAGTTTTTCTAATGGCTGTAATTTTTTTTAAATATCTGAAACCACCCAAAAAGAATTTCAACATTTGAATAGACATGCATGCTTATCCTAAAGATAATTTGAGTTGATTATTACTATTATTTTTTTAATTACCCTAAAATTTCCATCAACAAATGGACGGAAAAGTGAGGTAACTTTTTCCGTCCAATTTTTATGGAAATTTTAGGGTAAAAAAAAAAAAAATAATAAAAAATAAAAAAAAATAAATAAAAAAAAAATAAATAAATAAATCAACTCAAATTAGTTCTAGTAATAAGCCTGCATGTCCATTCACACGTTGAAACACTTTTTGGTCGGTTTCAGGTACTTAAAAATAAATAACAACCATTGGAAAAACTGCTAACGTGACGGATGCAAAGTGGCCCCCTTTATTGTGTTTTATGTCATACAAATGTATGTACTAATTGGCATGTCAAAGTCTTCAGTTTCATTTATTTTTAACCCTCCTACTATTGCTGCACTTTAGTGGCAAGTAGCTATAGTGGTCAAAATCAGTCAACTGTCTGTTTTTGACTGTTGACCCAACTGTGCACACGGGGGCATTTTTGACTGGTTTTTACTGTCATTTTGACCACCCTCAACAATACCAGACAATACTTTCACCAGTCAAAAACGATCGACTCATTTTGACCTGTAAATGTACTTACTGCACGTAAGGTTTGACAGTGTTTGACTTTTTAAGGGACAGTATCGTCACAATCAACAGGGCATGGAATCAGAGTGCTAGTTTTAGATTAACTCAGTGACTGAAAATAATTCCCCACATGATAAGGTCATATTACAGTTGCTGCTGCATAAATAAGCCAGTAATTTTCAGTCACTGTGTTCATCTTAAAATAGGACACCGATTCCATGCCCTGTTGAAAGTCTGCTCTGATCGTGACGATACTGTACCTTGGCAAGTACATGTATATCAACATTTTGACTGATTTTGACCCTTGCAGACACAGAAGGGTTAAGTACTGGTTTTATGTACCACAAAAGCAAGCAATTAAACTATCTGACAGCAAAAAGTATAAATTATGTTGCAAATAGGGTTGGACGGTACACAAAAATAAATTAAACTATAAACGTTTTCAAATTCACAAAACGTGTAAACGAATCCTACATTTAAAAAAAAAAAATGGTTTTTATGATACTTACCACCACCTTTAGATGACATTTTACTGTTTTATCACAGAAAAATCCAGTTGAAACTCTGATTGTCTGGAAAAATAGACATGCACAATGTACATGTAGCCTATAACTTGCCTGCCAGATTAAGAACAGTTGCAATGATAGAGAATTAGATGAATGCATCCCCTGTGCCTGGATTGTATCGCTAGTGTTTTCAGCTTGAGTCCAGAAAAAAAAATTGTTGGCCTATATATTAATTTTGTTTAATCTCATTGTACTATTTTTTTTCTAAATCCGTATTGCTGTATTTTGGAGTTGTTTTCCATACTGCATACGGACAATCTGTCTGCATTGTGCTATTATTGGCGATAACAATATTCGTGTACACGGTCTGTGTCAAAACGTGTAGACGTTTCGCAAATTAAATGGAAAATGCCAAGCCTAGTTGGAAAAAATAATTTGTTTATCAGAAAAGAAAAAAAAGAAAACAAATTTAAAATTCCAGACAGAAATATGTGTAAAAACCTACTGATAATGCTAGTGGCATGCCCTAACTGCATATGTTTGGCAGCTTGTCTGTTACACATGGATTCACACTGTGTGAAGCTGTGCCTAATGAGGGAAGGTATAACAAGGCATATGTATTCTGCAAAACGGTGACCCACTAATTGCATGGGGAGCATTTGAAATCAATTGCGACCCCGTGACGCTGACAAGAGACACTTGAAAAAGGACCTCTAGAAATGTTTTTTGACTGAGACAGATGTGACTATTAAACCAAGAATGCACTCATGGTATGGGGTCATTACATGTATGCATCCATAACTGAATTGACAGTCATTTAGTTATGGATAAAGATTAAGGAATTTACTTGTAGGAACTGACAGGTCAAAATGTTTCAGCTGAATAAGTGATAATTTTATGAGATAATTTGGAAAAATTCATCCAGTTTTCGACTTTAAATAAAATACATCACACATTTTAAGCAAACAATTGCTACAGTAGTCATCTATTGAAATTTGCACGTGTTTTATCTTAAATGAGAGCAATTGAGATGGAATAAGTCGGGTACCTTTGTCAACTTAACATCAAGTTGACATTTAGACAATATTAAAATAGAGTAAAAACAATAATTAATTTGGTAATTTTGTAGTTTTTTAAATTAAAAAGCAAACAAAAATTTACAAAGGGGTCTGGTGGAACAAGACGAAAAGTGGCCCAAGCTAAGCTAAATCTATAGCCGCACATGCTGAGAAGACTTGGGAGAATGACCGTGCAATCTGTAACAGTAAAAGTAAAAAACTGTCATAATTATATTGAAAAGCAGTAAAGAAGTGTGATACTGATGATTGCACGTGGCCCATTGATTGCCCGTTGATCTAAGATAACTGCTGTTATGATTGCTATAATGTCTGCATATATATATATATATGTATAACTGTCATGCCATCAATGACAAGTCATGCAGAAATAGCCATCCGCAAGTTTGAGGTCTGCTGTACTCTGCTGTAGCCACGAGTGACGATATATGATAACCACTATAGGTCCGGCGTACATGTACATGGTTCACTGAAGTCGCCCCACTGATCAATGGTGTGGCTATCGAGTAATAAGATTCCAAAGAGATTTCAACTTCTTGCTTCAGGGGTTGTTGGCGCTATAAACCGACAAGGCAAGCCAAACATTTATTTAGATTTCCGCCAAAAATGGATTTCAGATTTGGGTGATAGATTAAGTCAGCCCAAAGGCATTTTTTTTACAGTAATGTCAAAGCTTAATAAATAACAGATAGGTCTTACCCTTTTCTCATTTTTTTGTGTAAGAAACTTAGCTGAGCCACTTGTTTTGTGTACTCCTGAGGTGCTGTCACTTTTAATTAAGAAAAGTGAAATATTGTCCAGGTTGAATACAGGAAAGAGTACTCTTAACAAAATTCTGCATTAGAATGGAAATCCATATAATTTTATTGCATTTTTGTGTTTGATGTGGTTTAATTTTTTTTTTTTTTTTTTGGGGGGGGGGGGATGTTAAATTTTTTGAAAAACATTTCTGAAGTTGGTCACCACATTGGCTTCCATCACCACCCCGCCCCTCCAAAAAGCCTTTGCTATGTCCCTGGCCAACAATACCAATGTTGTACCTTCCCTTTGAAAGTTGTTGTCGAGTCTACACGTAGCCAGTCCATCTTCGTACGCATGTTTGGGCGGCGTCGGTGTACATAGCGAGGTCCGACATGGTACACGGTTGAGCCAGAAGAGGGGCACTGCAGCAGATGCAAGATGTTGTCATCGCTTGTTCCACACTCACATGTAGTAGAGATGTTGGTTTTGATTCCCCATTGATTTCGGTGCAGACTTGGTGCGACCAACTCCAGATCTCAAACGGTTGAGGCATCTCCAATGAGCCCACTTTTCCTTGGCACCAGGCGGGAGCGCTTCCTGAGGTGGTATAAGGATGCCTGGTACCTGGTTGGCCGTCAATCTGAAGTCTTGCCTATATGTGTGTGACGAAGAAGGAAAAAAAAAAAAAATGCTTACATGTAATTTCAGTGCTCTACTGCAGACTACAGCTGAACTCTTCTATTCAACCACACACAAAACTTGATTTTATCGCTGTATACAAATAGTTATTGCACATACCATACACGTACAAATACATTGTACTAGAACCACAATGTCAGTTTGTGCAAAATGATAAATTGCTTCAGGTCTTGCCCAAAAGATTAACACGTTGACACTGTAATTGTTAAATTATTAGCACTGGTATCAGACCTCCCAGGAAGAGAACATTAAAATGAATGATTCAAGCTCAGAGTTAGACCATCATATTGTCAATCATAGAGTTCATGCACCTCATTGTCAAAATTACATTTTGAGATTTCCTTAAAAGGTTCCAATTTATTACAATATGTCCTATGAAAACAAAAACAAAACAAAATATTTGTTTTAGCTGAGATTATTGTTAATAAAAAAGGGTCATAAAAATCAATCTTTGAAAATTGAAAATTGTGATAGTAATATACCAGTTTAACTCTTTCTATCCGGAATTATTTCACGCGTACGGACGGAATTGTTTTTATTATTGTAATTTGATACTGTAAACAATCAAGGTGAAGTGGGGAAAATTATTAATATTTTGTTTATCTTTTGAGTATTGAAGAGAGTAAGGTATCAAAATAAAGGTTATGACTCGCTGAGTGTGAATATTGAGATGGGGATCATCTTGGAATTACCCATAATGCATTGCAGCCATCAAAATATTAATGTTTATCGCTGTTCAAAATAAAAATCAATAAAACTACAAGTGATTGCTTGAATGTATACAGATATGCATTGTATAAACAAAAAATGTGGTTTGTTTATCTCGGAATATGTCAGGGCAGGATAATATTACCCATAATGCCTAGTAGCCCCCCTGTTTATATTTTTAAAAAAATCATAATTTACAACCTTGATACAACATACTTCATCTTGTTTCTGTTATGCAATAATGTAAACAATCCAGGTCGTGGGTAGAAATTCTTAATAATTTGGTTATATTTGGACAACTGATACAATCATTAGTTATGATAAACATCTGTCCAATATTTACATTTGTTGCTTGCCCAATTGCTGGTCCTATGGGCACATTTAGCCTGCGACATTGCTTGCTGTCATGGTCATGCCCTGGTACATGTACATGACATGCTATATGCCTATCGCTGTATCGCTATTGCTGTCGGTACATACGACCTCAGATTCAGAGGCTTTTACTGCCGTTTTTACCCTGAAAATCATTCATTCCGTCGCTGTCAGTGTGTTCAAAGTCAACACTGTCTCCATCATCATCTCCATCATCATCTCCATCATCACTGTCCACGGTATAATTCCAAGAAAATAGCAAGCGTTGTGCATCGTCTGTTGTGAGTTTCCCGGAGGCTGCCATTTTTAAATACAACGTGTGTGCAGACAGCATGTAATCAACGTTCACAATAAACAACTTTGTGAAGTTTCGGAGTATTTCGTCTGTTCTCGTTGTCAATAATCAACATTTATTAGCTAATTTGCATTGGAAGTACATGACTTCGAATTCTTATTGGTCAATTGTGCGCTCGGTTGTCAAAACAAGTCAAAACAAGACCCGTTGTCAGGTGATGGCGTTTGAGCCTTTTAAAAGGCTTACCATCCAGAAAGAGTTAACCCTTCTATGCCCAGGCTGAAATTTGGCCCAGTCAGCACGGCACTCACAGACAGTCACTTGAGTATTTTTGGTTGCATTGCCAATTAGTAGGTCAAACCACAGAGTCACACAGAGCTGTGTACATGTATGTACGTCGAGTGGTTTTGGTTTGACCTGTCCTAGCCACATGTCCTTGAGTGCACTGCACAAAGTCAATGGGTTAAGAGAGACATAAACATTTTGAGTGTCTTTGAATGTTAACTGGGAAACTATGGCCTTTTTAGGCTTCCCTGGTACCCAGCAAATTTGCTGGCGGGCACATGCAAATGACACCGGTGCTCATCATACCCACCTGCCTGGCGTCACCTCTTGCCTATATGAAACAGGCACTTGAGATGAATCAAAACATTTGTTGGGCTCTCGTCTTACCATGTGTGATAGCTCATGATTGGTCCTTGCCCCAAGAACCTCCAGGACATACATACATTAGTATGTATTGCGCAGAGGTCCTTGCTTCTTTGTACTTCAAAACAAATTAAAAAAACAGAACAAGCTATGATATATACAGTGTACAAAAATGTATGTACAAGTAATTATAATCAACTGCTGATGTGAGTACCAACTTGGCTGACTGATTTTTTTTTTTTGCATTGAATTATTCACATTTTCTATGCGTATGCAAAATACAGCCTAAGAAACAAAAATCAATGATGCATATCATCTGTGTTTAAGCATTTGTTTTCCTTTCCTTAAGTAAAATAGCAATGTTCCAATGACAAAGAAAATAATTGGTAAAATAGGAAGAAAAAAAAACACGAGTGATACATCTCAAGCAATGTATTATTCATATTTTCTACATTCATCTATTTTTTAGCCAAAATGCTGTCTTTTATACTCAAATTTATTTCACCCACAATGTTATTATGATTACCATTGTGAGTTTCTGTGTAAGCTTGTACATCAGGTGATCTGGCATGAGAGTTTTCAGAAATAGGGTTGAATTAGCTAATAAATTTTCCACATTTTCATCTCCACATGCACCGCAGACACAAAGGTGAACTACGACCTCGCGTATTGCGCATGATTATGTACGCAGTTTTGTTTCATTAGAGTGTGAAAATCGGTCTCTCTCGGCACTAACAGACGCAAAGGACAAAATGTTGATTAAGTTATCTTAATATTGTGCAGTGCGTGTGAGCTTCTTGTTGAATCTGCAGCTTAAGTTTGACCTGTGTTTTACCTATACATGTGATGGAATTGTCAAACAGGCTTATTGGACTGCAAACATGAATAAAAGAGATCTTACATGTACAGTGTATGTGGCCACTAAGTCTCTACTGTCTGGTCCCTGCATAGGAAACCTCCAGAGATATATGTGTCCATGTTTAAAAAAAAAATGTAATTTTAATTTTTTTTTTTTTTATTCATTTATTCAGTTCAGAATAAACCTTTTGTTCTCTTGGCTGTGTTTTAAAACCATTGTCACAACAACTTGTAAACTATATATGTGCAAGAAGGGAGTCATATTTTTAAAAATTTTATCATACATTTTCTATTCTAAATGACCATGTTTATTTGTATCAACAATGTACATTGATTTAAAAAAAAAAAATAATAATAAAAAAAAATAAAAAATAAAAAAAAACATCAGGCCCTCATTTTTGTAGATTTCAACAAACCAAGTAATAGTTTCACCTTTGCACCTTGTCTATTAAAGCTTCAGATCTTCCCGTATTCTCAATATAAAAATCTTGATATTTTGTCATCATGGCATTCACCCCTTATGATTTATTTGGGTCAGTTTCCCTGAAACTGTATTTCGCCTCAGACAAGATCTCATTATATTATGATCAATTGCCTACAGGGGAGGCACACAATTTGACCCCTCTTTGGAAAATCACAACCTTTCCCCTCCTCCTCGTTGCCATAGCACCAGGCCCACCGCGTTCATATGTCATCCGACACCCTTTCATACTCTTCATGTTTAATCTGATCGTCACTGTGTCGCATGTCCGCTAATAAAAACTACCTGCAATTGCAAATTGACGGCTCAACCCATGTACAGATGAAAAGGGCAATTTACTGTAATGTTTCAAAAAATCTGCAGTGTTACATTTCCAGTCCGCAAATTACATGTGCGTTCATGTACCATGCCTCTAGGAACTGGTGGCATTTGGTGAAGGACTTAAGCTTTGAATCTATGAAGGAAACAATGTACTAAAAAAGAAAGGAAAAAAAAAAGCGATCGAGTGGAGACTTAAGCAGTATTTTGGGAGTATCTCTTCAGATCGTTAGGGGAGATCGAAATAAACGTGACCCCCATTTGAATTTCATGTTTGTGGGGGATTTGTTGACAACAAGAATATCAGTACTTCTGTTGTAGTAACAGCCAGATAGACATTGTGAAAATGGTAACCAGGGGAGACAGAAAACTACATATTAAATACAAATAGTTTAATCATCAAGTCGAGCTAATATTTACCCTAACCTTCCCAAATCCTCCAAAATCCTCTTTGCTAAAGGATTTTGAAGGATTGAGGTTACCATGTACATGTATCACAGCTTAGAAACACATGTGTGCATACATGTCATGTGATTGCTTTACTACTGAAGGATTTTGGAGCATTCAGGTTATGTGTAAACAAATGGGCCTAGGGAGTTAGGAAGGATTCAGGTTATGTGTAAGCAAATGGGCCTAGGGAGTTAGGGAGGATTCAGGTTATGTGTAAGCAAATGGGCCTAGGGAGTTAGGAAGGATTCAGGTTATGTGTAAGCAAATGGGCCTAGGGAGTTAGGGAGGATTCAGGTTATGTGTAAGCAAATGGGCCTAGGGAGTTAGGGAGGATTCAGGTTATGTGTAAGCAAATGGGCCTAGGGAGTTAGGAAGGATTCAGGTTATGTGTAAGCAAATGGGCCTAGGGAGTTAGGGAGGATTCATGTTATGTGTAAGCAAATGGGCCTAGGGAGTTAGGAAGGATTCAGGTTATGTGTAAGCAAATGGGCCTAGGGAGTTAGGAAGGATTCAGGTTATGTGTAAGCAACTGGGCCTAGGGAGTTAGGAAGGATTCAGGTTATGTGTAAGCAAATGGGCCTAGGGAGTTAGGAAGGATTCAGGTTATGTGTAAGCAAATGGGCCTAGGGAGTAGGAAGGATTCAGGTTATGTGTAAGCAAATGGGCCTAGGGAGTTAGGGAGGATTCAGGTTATGTGTAAGCAAATGGGCCTAGGGAGTTAGGAAGGATTCAGGTTATGTGTAAGCAAATGGGCCTAGGGAGTTAGGAAGGATTCAGGTTATGTGTAAGCAAATGGGCCTAGGGAGTTAGGGAGGATTCAGGTTATGTGTAAGCAAATGGGCGTAGGGAGTTAGGGTTAAACAAGTTCCATACCAACAGTATTAAGGCATACAATTGATTATTTAAAAATAACCAAATGATCCAAAATTATTATGTGAGACTTTCATCAATCTTCCCTATAAATAATTTTAGTTAGGGTTAATGCATCTTACACATGTGTGTCTTGCGTTTATTTGTGGTGATTACTATTTCAATCAGGGAATTTAAAAAAAAATAAAATAAAATAAATACGAACATTTTGATTGAAATCACTGTAAGCCAAATGTAAAGATATCAAATCAGATAAATTTTGTGTACGTTTTTATGGCAGAAGCAGTGTTTGTTGAATTGTGTTGGTTGAATGTACTATAGATGGTTGGGAGTGACAACAAAACCCATGCATTGTTTTAGTCTTAAAAACATGGGACTATCAAATTAATGAGTTGTACATGTATTATCTGAAAGCTTACTTTGTATAAAGTGGGTATAATTGTATAATTGTATAGTCACACGGTGTCACCGCAATTAGTCTTACTTATCCTCTTCACCATGCAAAACTACAAGTTTTACCCGTGTATAATTGTATCGACTATCCTGAAAAATGGTTCTGTCTGAATTGCTTTCATCTGAGAGAAACAAGGAATTAATGTCAAATTTCAAAAAAATTGTGTTTTTGCACAGTAGATTTTGGGTAAAATAGAATGTAAGCACCTCTCACCTGATAGTCTTAAGTTAACCCTCCTACACATGGAGGCCACTCCCAACCACTAAATTCTGTTCTTTAGCAACCTTCAGTACATACATGTACAAGCCTGCTGTCCTTTCCAAGTAATCTTACAAAATCAACTGTGTGTCACCCAAGGCCACTGTAAATGTTTGAACATATTAGTATGGCCTACAATGTATCAATGGGAGACCACCTTACCCTGTAATCTCAATGGTGTGACAGTGCACAGAAGGGTAACCATAGGAGGCCACTGGCAACAGCTAATGGCTTGGAGTGGCCTGAATGGGTTGTTTCAAAAATTGCACTGATTGTAGGAGAGTTGAATACAAGATGTACATGTTAGGCTTGGCGTTTTCCGTTTAATTTGCAGACCGTGTACACGATTTTGACACAGACCATGTACACATGTAAACAAATATTCATTCTTATCACTCATAAATGGCGTAATATAGACGGATTGTCCGTATGCAGTACGGAAAGTAACTTCAAAATTAGCAATACGTATTTAGAAAAAAATAATACAGATTAAAAAAATCCAAGCTTGGCACAAAACATCCTCCGAAATTTCTGGTTGTATTAAAATTTAAAAAAAAATGTATCAGTTGAACTTCCTGGGAATAACAGCGGGCACACGGGTCGCACTTATAAATATTGTGGAAATGGAAGATTTCATATTTTAAATGTTGGATTTGTTTACACGTTTCGTGAATTTATTCACTTTATACCAAATTGTATTCAGATTTAAACATTTACAATCAGTGTAAATGAACACATCCATGAAAATGTAAATAAAGACGTTAGAACCAATAAATCATGGTTTGGCAAACATGTCAGTAAGTTGTAAAAATTGAATATGAATTTCATACGTAAACCTCTGTGGTCATAAACTGTTGTTACATAACCGAGGGGATGTATACATTGTCATTGTAATAGAATCTTGTTTCATTACATGTTCACTGTACAGTACATGTGACACTGTTTAATGTTGAGGGTTGTGTTTTTTTGTGCTGATTCTGCATGTACTGTATAAGAGATATAGCACTCATGAAACCAGTATTTACCAGTGCAATAATTGACAGGCAACATGCAAGGTCACATCATAAGAAGAGACGATGATCAACTTGAACCTTGCCTTATATGAATAGCCTCATCATGTTTTTACAGGAACCATCCAATCGGCTGATTGGTCCACGAGCTGTGAACATTCAGGTTTCAGCGGTTAAAGGTCTCGACTAGTGTCAATATGCAAGCTGTAATGAGACCTGTCATTTACTGGACTAAGTAAATAGTGCACTTGACCCAAATTTTGTCATCCCCTCGCTTGAACATACCGACTGGTAATTTTTGGATGATAACTCACGTACATGTGTATCACTAACCTACAGTGGAAGTTTATTTTGAGGAGGCGTGCTGCGTGATGGAAATGATGGGTTCCACTAGGGTAATGCTTTAATGCGACACTCGTCCGTTTGGCCGAGAAAACTGCCACCAGCCATTATGGATGAAATTAATTTCAGCGGGTGCTGAGGGAGTTTAATGGGATTCTTTAACCGGTTGACCAGGGGGATGTTACGGGCGTTGTTATGGTTGTGTGTAGGAGGAAGGATCGTGATGCATGGCCGCTCACATGTACGGTATCAAGTCAAAGGCGCTGGACAAATTTAAGATGGAGGAACGTGTTGGGAGGTTGGTGAAATGAAAAAGGAGGCTTGTTCAGGCACAAACATTTGAATCTTTTGACAGTTCATTTTTAAAAGAAATATTTGGTTGTAATTGATCAATGTACATATGTTCATATGATAGATAACTTACATACATATAGATAGTACATATAAAGATAGATTTAATGATAGATCAACCTTAAGTTGATTGATATTTTTGATGAACAGGCCCAGAGGCTGGGAGGGGGAGTGAGAGGTTTGGGGAGGGGTAGGGGAGGTTGTTTGGGGTAGGGGAGCCAGTGTACATTATTTAAAAGACTTGGAATGGGACTCATACTCGACCTTTGTGATTCGGACTCAGACTGGAGAATTGAGAACATGTCATGCATGAAGTGTGAAGTATATTTAATTTTTTCCCCCTAATCTTAGAAAAGCTTTAAAACAAAATTACAGAATACATACATCTAGACAATTACAGAAAGGTTATTATTTTTTTGAAATTGTGCAAGAAAAACTGACTACGAAGTAAAGGAATTGGTCGATGTAAAACTACATGTACATACATGTCCATTTAATCTTTGCTTAGAAACTAAAATACAATATACTACATACACGTACATGTAATATAACCAAGAGAAAAGGAGACGGTGCCTTACACTTTGTGGTCACTGCTGTCCAGTGGCCTCAGTAATAACGCTCTCTAGTATGGCGATATGTCATGTCATGATAATCAGCAAAATAGTAATTAGGGATATTTGTTACCATTAAGACAATGAAGATTGATTGGATTGAATTGAATTGAATTGCCTTGCCCCGACTGCCATTATGTGATACAGTGTATATGGCCTGGTCAAGTGATGTCCAGCCGGATGACGCTTCAATCAATAGAACACAGGTGCATCATCAATTTTTTAGATGCCACACAAAATTTGTGCTATCAATGATTGATTGGTGATAATCATTTGTTCATATTTAACATTCCTGTAGGTGATCGTTTGTAAAAGGGAAGGTACAACATTTAGGTATTTTGGCAAAATTGCTTCAACCATGGAGGAAGGAACCTTCCTCCATGCTTCAACTAGTATGCCTGCTATCTTTGATGTGAGATATACATTAACCCTCCTACTGATAGACCATTTGAAACCATTCAAAATTTCCACTTTCAAAAATGCCCATTGGTTTTGTACACACATGGTGATACCATTTGAACAGTGTTGGTAGCAAGCTTGACTACCATTCAAATGCATAGAGGGTCCATTGATTCACCACTTAGAAGTATCCAAACAAGGTTTTGTATTAGCTGTACTACCATTTGGAAAGATCCAAACAAGGTTTTGTATTAGCTGACCTAACCATTCAAAACCATTTGGGGGAAGCAATACTGTACACAGTTATTTCACCATTCAAAACCACAAAAGCGAATGGTTTCAAATGGTGCATCAACTTGTATGAAAAAGGTACCAAAAGTAGGAGGGTTAAACAGTGTTATTCAGTTTGTCGAGTTGTAACCACCAGTTCTTTTCAGAACTAATTACTACTCAAAAGAGAACCTTTCACGTGGTGTCATCGCAAACAGTCTTCACTCAACCTTTTCACCATGCAAAGCTACAAATCTTTAAATTCATTCTGACGTGGATTTTTAAGAATTATAAGTAACATTTTGTAAATTCAGACTGGTGGTAAAATCTCACTTTTCTTAACAAAATTATTTATCTATAGGGAAGATTGATGAAAGTCTCACATAATAGTTTTGAATCATTTGGTTATTTTTATATAATCAATTGTATGCCTTAATACTGTTGGTATGGAAGTTGTTTAACCTTAACTCCCTAGGCCCATTTGCTTACACATAACCTGAATCCTTCCTAACTCCCTAGGCCCATTTGCTTACACATAACCTGAATCCTTCCTAACTCCCTCGGCCCATTTGCTTACACATAACCTGAATCCTTCCTAACTCCCAATTACAAGGCCCATTTGCTTAACACATAACCTGAATCCTTCATAACTCCCAAGGCCCATTTGCTTACACATAACCTGAATCCTTCCTAACTCCCTAGGCCCATTTGCTTACACATAACCTGAATCCTTCCTAACTCCCTAGGCCCATTTGCTTACACATAACCTAAATCCTCCAAAATCTTTTAGTAGGAAAGCAAGCACATGACATGTATGCACACATGTGTTTCTAATCTGTGATACATGTACATGGCCAGGGACCCTCCCTACATGCATGGAGCAATAAACAGTGTCCACTGACCCAAGCACTGACCTTGCAATCACTACAACAAACATGGATGTACATGTACCATGGAAAGGCAAGTATGCCTAATAACCTCAATCCTCCAAAATCCTTCACTTTAGCAAAGAGCATGTAGCATGTAACCTCAATCCTTCAAAATCCTTCACTTTAGCAAAGAGGATTTTGGAGGATTTGGGAAGGTTAATAATATTAAATAATAATAATGTAGACTTATATGGCGCACATATCCACCAAACTGGTGCTCAAGGCGCATTACATTATTACCCCTGCTCATCAGGCTCATAAATCATTCCTGAAACCATCTCAGCTCCCTGGGGAGTATACAGCTCAATTGCTGCCATTTCAGCGCATACATATGGGCTAATCAAACACAATAACCAACTCTGCCCTCACAGGTACCCATTTACCCATGGGTGGAGAGAAGCAATTATGGTAAAGTGTCTTGCTCAAGGACACAAGCACCATGGTCGCAGTTGGGATTCGAACCCACATTCTGACGACTCAGCCATCAGAACACAAATCCGATGCACTAAACCGCTCGACCATGGCACTCTGGCTAGGATTAATACCAGTATTTGCACTTGTGCTATTTACATACATGAACCAGCCTTCTTTGTACTTGAGAAGGAGTGTCAAGAAGTTTAAGAAAAATCAGGGAAGTATTTCTTTAGATGGGTAGGAAAGGCCTTGATTGTTTGACATGAGTATACTGAGACGCAATAGAAACTTACCACTTGTTTTGGAATAGCATAAAATTGTAATGGTTCAAAATAAGACAACACAACAATTTGGATTAGAAATGTTGGCATTTTATTGAGGAAATGTCCACGTTTTGTCCACTGTACTCGATCCCATCTGTATCCACTTCACCGCGAGTGCACATATTACATTTGTGCATTGTGATTACTGATAATTTAAGGTCGAAAAAGTGGTAAGTTTCTATTGCGTCTCAGTATATATATGTACACCAGGAAACATTATTTTCAAATCCTATGTCTTGATGAGACACTGTTGTAATTAAAAGGTCTATTTTCCCCTAGTGGTACACTGTATATTTGCAGGTTCCATTTTGGTTGGATTTATTAGGGGGAGATAGGCCTATACAATGCATGTGCAGGTGAAAGCAATTATGGGGCACTGTCTTATAATTGAAATGTGTATTTCCCCGGTGGTTTTTAATTATTTTTGTTAGATTTAGGGGAAGATACATGTATGTGTGTAAAAGCAATTGTGAGACACTGTTTTGTAATTGAAAGGTGTATTTTCCCCAGTGGTATACATTATATTTTGGTTAGATTTCGGGGGAAATATATGTAGGTGAAAGCAATTGTGAGACACAGTTTCATAACTGAATGTGCATTGTCCCCCAGTGATATATTAGCAAGTTACATTTTGCTTGGATATACAGTAGGGGGAGATGTATCTATGTAATTGAAAGCAATTATGAGACACTGTCTTATAATTGAAAGGTTTATTTTTTTCCCCTGTGGTGCATTATTTGCAGTTTATATTTTGGTTGGATTTAGGGGGAGATATGCCGTATGTACATGTAGGTGAAAGCAATTTAAGAGGAGACAATTTTAAAGGATATTTCAAATGTACCCACTCTCTATTAAATTTATCATGGTAAAGACTCTTCCGAGAAGTATGTGTATTTAGCGTTTCCTCGCAGCCTGCTATAAAAATTACCACAGAATACAAGCGGTTTGCTGAATACTCTTTGTTATTTGCAGATTATGTTGTATATGCATGTGGCTGATAGATAATAAGAAATTATCATAACATTCTCCAAGCAGGAGCTGAAAGATGCTCGCAATTGAATTATAAATGTGATTGTGAGATTCAACAGAGAGGCAACAAAAGCACGATGCATAATTGCACACAATTTATAATCAAGCTGTCTTTGTATTGTCACTTTGCAGCGCTCCACCAAGCGGGCGCCACGTCACCGGGTCCGTCACCCAAAGGGGCGATGCTCTCGCCAGCAAAGGTCACCTGCAGAAGGCGTCAGCAAAAGCCTCGCCGAGACACAGCAAATCACATCAGTCACACGTTCAAGATGACGAGAGAAATGAACGACAGGTGAGTATGCGATGCCAGAGCAGATTAGTCCTCATCAAAAATTCATAACACCTTGCCACATATTCCCCAAACTCAGGACTATCTCTTTATTGAGTGCATTTTCCAGTGCTATTTATGTTCTGGCACATAAAAAGTTTCAAAATGATTAAATTTCATATTAGTAGTGGACATATAGCTTTGATCTTGCCTCAATTTATACACATGTATAAAGTGACTGATCTATCACTAAAATTGTACATGTGTGTACCGTATACCCACATGTGTGTTAACTTGCTGATACCTGAACATGTATGTCTGTAATACATGTAGATAAGTCTTCAGAACATCTTTTGACGTAGGCATAAATAATACCTTTGGCAATCTCAACAAGCATAAAAGATCACTTTATTATATCAAATGTGGAGTGTCGTGGCCGAGCGGTCTAGCTTACCGGACTCAAGTTCTGGTGTTAGCAGCAGAATGTGGGTTCGAATCCCAGCCGTGACACTTGTGTCCTTGAGCAAGACACTTAACTGTAATTGCTTCTCTCCACCCAGGGGTTAAATGGGTACCTGTGAGGGCAGAGTTGGTTGATTAGCCCTATATGCGCTGTAATGGCAGCAATTGAGCTGTATACTCCCCAGGGAGCTGAGATGGTTTCAGGAATGATTTATGAGCCTTATGAGCCTTATGAGCAGGGGTAATAATATGCGCCTTGAGCACCACTCAGTTGGTGGATACGTGCGCTATATAAGTCCACACATTATTATTATTATTATTATTATTATTAATGTACATGTACTTTGTGTGTTTGAAAGATGTACAGAAACCGACGTTATTTCACTGTAAAAATACATGAAAGGAGAGAATTAGCTGTTAGAAACTGCTTACTAACCTGAAGTACTTCAGGTTCTTTCTCATAGGAAAAACATCAATGTGTCAGAAAACAAGAAAATGTTAGAATTCAGATTTTTCGTTCATGTATTTTTTTTGTCTCATAAAGGTGAAAATTCAGATGGAAAATTATTTTACTGCGGTTACTAATATCATAGCACCTCGGACATAAATAGTTAGGGATGTTTCATTGTACCACATTATGGACAACTATCAGTTATGTTCAGGTTACCAATAAAGGCCCTTTCACACGAGACCGTTTTAACAAGGGACCTTGACTAAAAATCGCATCCGTGTTAAAAAATAGCAAATCCCAGTGTGAAAGCTATCCTTGTTAAATAATTACCACGGACCCTCGTTATTTATAACAGAGATCGAGACCTCCTCCAAAAAATCGCATCGATGTTAAAATCGCCACGATAGGTCGTGTGAAACGCTTCGTGCGCCCAAACAGGGGACCCTTGCTTTGGCGGTATCATATCGCATGCGCAGAACGCGTCACTAATCAGCTTGCAATAAATCCTGGATGTGTGTTGGTAAACAACTTGTACGTCCCCATCACGTTGATCAGTGAATGAAATGGTTTCATCGTAACTCCAAGAGACTTTCTTGGCCCGGACACGTTTATTTTTCTCGTTGGATAGCCTTACGTTAGACATCTGGCTCTGTGAATCCGTCGGAATTGTTGCAAGTATACTTGATTCGATATCCATAATAAAACGAGAATAAAATTGTCGGGAAATGGGAAGGAAATGAAAACAAAATGTGGGAGAAAGTAACATTTGACCACTGAGGAAGGAAGACATTTTGACTTCACACAACACGTTTTTCTTCGCGGGAAAACCACTGGTAACGTAGAAGAAAGCATTCAGTGAATAAGCTCTGCGCGCGGTACCAGTGAAATATTGGATTGCACAATCATGACCTTTGACCCTCCATGGAAAACGAGGGACGTTAGTTTTGGCGTGATTGGAAGTCGTGTGAAAGTTTGTTAAAAAATCGCAAATGAACGTGGCGACAGACAACTAGCGCCCATTACCAAGGACCTTTGTTATCGGTGCTCGTGTGAAAAGGGCTTAACAGTGTATAAGTGGGTTTAAAAAATCTCTTCACAAGACACCGGTCTTTTTTGGACAGCAGCCCCATTTTCATTCCCAAAGGCTATTGGAAACCAAGGATGCCTGCTTTGGGTACTAAAAGGTCTATTGTATATTAACCCTAACTCCCTAGGCCCATTTGCTTACACATAACCTGAGTCCTCCCTAACTCCCTAGGCCCATTTGCTTACACATAACCTGAATCCTTCCTAACTCCCTAGGCCCATTTGCTTACACATAACCTGAATCCTTCCTAACTCCCTAGGCCCATTTGCTTACACATAACCTGAATCCTTCCTAACTCCCTAGGCCCATTTGCTCACACATAACCTGAATCCTCCCTAACTCCCTAGGCCCATTTGCTTACACATAACCTGAATCCTCCAAAATCTTTCAGTAGTAAAGCAAGCACATGACATGTATGCACACACGTGTTTCTAATCTGTGATACATGTACATGGCCAGGGACCCTCCCTGCATGCATGGAGCAATAAACAGTGTCCACTGACCCAAGCACTGACCTTGCAATCACTACAAATTTTGGATCATTTGGTTAATACCTTAATACTGTTGGTATGGAAGTTGTTTAACCTTAACTCCCTAGGCCCATTTGCTTACACATAACCTGAATCCTTCCTAACTCCCTGGGCCCATTTGCTTACACATAACCTGAATCCTTCCTAACTCCCTAGGCCCATTTGCTTACACATAACCTGAATCCTCCAAAATCTTTCAATAGTAAAGCAAGCACATGACATGTATGCACACATGTGTTTCTAATCTGTGATACATGTACATGGCCAGGGACCCTCCCTGCATGCATGGAGCAATAAACAGTGTCCACTGACCCAAGCACTGACCTTGGAATCACTACAACAAACATGGATGTACATGTACCATGGAAAGGCAAGTATGCCTAATAACCTCAATCCTCCAAAATCCTTCACTTTAGCAAAGAGCATGTTGCATGTAACCTCAATCCTTCAAAATCCTTCACTTCAGCAAAGAGGATTTTGGAGGATTTGGGAAGGTTAGCATTTAATGTTTTTTCTCATAGATATTCTGAAATTCTAATAGAAGTGCTGTTTACTCAGAAAAAGTTGCCTTGCCCCAACAAAGATGAAATTTCAGGTCTGGATCTGTCACTATTTGGTTTTTAAAGGTTTGCTGAAATAGAAACTCCCAACATATGTTTACAATGTAGGCTTGTCAGTATTTAAAAGTTTTAACTAGAGGTATCCCCAGATTACCGGAATGAAGGGACCTTTGCTTTCCTTATTGGCCTGTCAGTGACTTAATCCCATTGATGATAAACCAGACTGAGAATGTGTGGATCTCATAAGGAACTTAAATGTGTATGTAATTTGTTTCCAAAAAGCGTAAAATGAATGAATGCCATGGATGGATAAGCATAATGAAAGTATACTATCTCTGGAGGACACATTTAAGCATCGGTGGACGCATTGTATGATGCGAGTCGAAGCCGATTTGAAATCAATACTGATCCCTTTGCGTGCCGCCCTCTTGTCCAATGGGGAAGAACAAAGCTTGGGGAATGCAGACATCGATACCAAACTCAGTGTCAACCGTTGTGCTAATGTAAGAAAAGGTGTAGTGGTTCACATGGACGTTTGCATTTTAATCTCCTGTGAGGCAGGGGCCCTTGAAAGGGCAGATTACTTCCAGGCCTGTGGGTCTATTGTGTGGCTTAGTAAGGGACAAATGTGGTATGCTACACGTCATGGTGTTAGTAACCAGTTACCACAATCCGATGTGGCCACAAGTTCAATTGGGGCCTTGCCAACTTGTCTAAATGCTGCAAATTCAACACGAACAACCACTTGCTGGAAGACCCACTGGACAAAGTAAGTGCAGTATGTTAGAATCTATCTAATGGTATAGGCTCCACCCATTTTGTTCAATCATTTTAATAATGAAGGGAAAAACTTTAGCAGCAATATAGTTTCGAATACTGGAAGGAGGTGCTGCCTCATCAATACAAAAAATCGTTGCCGAGCCTGGGAACCAGTACAGATGGTTCCAGATACCTCACGCATATGAAACAGCATCCAAGGACGGCCGGACACCAGCTGGATTAGATAATACCCACATTTGTGCAATGTTTATTATAGTTTGCGTGTAGCAGCTGCTGTTAAGATGGTGTAATTGGTGGAAGCACTAGCTTTTAATGGGCCATTCTTATAAGCCCTTGAAAAGAAACCACTAATCTCATTCCTGAAAGCTTTGCTGAATGCTGTTTTTCAAAAGTGTTTAAAATCATGTCCGATGGAATTTGACAGAAAATTGCACTCTATATTTTTTTTTATTGAGGATTAAATGTTATGAGTTTTTTTTATTCGGTGTACAGCACAGACTGTCAATATTGGCACAGCTAGGACATTATTTTTTCACTCAATTTTATTTAATTTTGTTATTCTTGCTGAAAATGTCAGCATGTCGGACGGATTCGATACAAATGAGTTTTCCAGGAATCTGAAGAAAACATTTTAATTTTATCGGCTACCTTTATCAACAAGAGTAACAATAATTCTTCATGTTAATTTTGGGTATAAGCTTTTGAATATCTAACACATATTGTTATTTTTTAGGGACTTTTCATTTTTGACCCATAGGGCGACCACTTTTTGAAACATGCCCTACACAGTTAAATGCAAATCATCAATTTCCCCCCATGTCTCTCAATAATAATAACTGTCTACTCTGGTTGACTCCATGGTTGACTGTAGCCTGCTCTAATGGTTGGAGATTTACAATCGATATGATACATGAGTCAGAGTTGATCAGATAAAATAATGTTCAAAGCGCTAAAGTTATCATTTCTGGTGTGTGTCTGTGAACATTGGCCAGTCCTCCCAGCGAAACATATAAAACCTATAAAAACCTATATTTCAAAAAGAGGAACCTTTATTTCCCCCCCCAAAAAACCCATGGATATTAACCTATAAAAACCTATATTTTTAATCTCCTGCAACACATTTTCAACTTCCTCATAAAATCCTCATGGCTTTGAAGAAAAATTACTTCCTCAGTATAAAGAGATGAAGCCAAAACAGTAGCCAAACTGTAACATGCGTACCGCTCTTAGATTTTCTGCCGGACAGGGTATGGGGGTAATGTACTTTGTTGCAAAAAGTACTCAGAAGGTAGGCAGTTTACCAAAAACCAGTTCTCTTGAGGACGATCAGAGCATACTGATCGAAACGTCGAGTTGTACCACCAGTTCTTTTCAGAACTAATTACTACTCAATTGAGATTCCACATGGTGTCACCGCAATTAGTCTTACTTAAAAACCAGTTACTTAACACTGCATAATCATGGGAAATAACCTATAAAAGCCTATATTTTGGCATTTGGTAAACCTGTAATAACCTATATTTTGCTTTAAAAAACCCTATATTTGGTAGATAAGTCACTGGGAGGCTTGTTGGCTGGCATTACTCTACATGTATTGCAAGTGTCAGCTAATTTTCAACACCTATGAACACAGACACATAGTATGTTTATCATGTACACTCAGTTTCTGAAGCAATGGTAGGGCTAAATTTGGTTTAGTACCATAGGGTTAGGGCTAGGGCTTCTTTTCATCTGTTGATGATACAACCAGGCCCTTTTGTGTCAGTTAAAAAAATACAATTAAAAAGCATACATTAGCATTTAGGGGTCGTGTCACTTTTTGCCACTTTTTCATTTTCACCTGCCGTAGGAGTCTCACACCTAATATACATGTAATTAAAGGAGGTGACAAAATATGATAGTTTAGGAAGTAAACAAATTGTGCATAATAAAATGTGCAGCGCAAAAAAATAAAAAATAAACAAATAAATAAATAAACAAATAAATAAATAAATAAAAAACACAAACATTTGCTTTCATTGTTAACATTGAAATGTTTTGAATAAAAAATAAATAAATAAACAAATAAATAAATAAACAAATAAATAAATAAACAAATAAATAAATAAATAAAAAACACAAACATTTGCTTTCATTGTTAACATTGAAATGTTTTGAATAAAAAATAAATAAATAAACAAATAAATAAATAAACAAATAAATAAATAAATAAAAAACACAAACATTTGCTTTCATTGTTAACATTGAAATGTTTTGAATAAATAAATAAACAAATAAACAAATAAATTAAAAAAAACACAAACATTTGCTTTCATTGTTAACATTTAAATGTTTTGAATAAAAAATAAATAAATAAACAAATAAATAAATAAATAAATAAAAAACACAAACATTTGCTTTCATTGTTAACATTTAAATGTTTCGAATAAAAAATAAATAAATAAAAAATTAACAAATAAATAAACAAATAAATTAAAAAAACACAAACATTTGCTTTCATTGTTAACATTGAAATCTTTTGAATAAAAAAAAATGAATAAAAAATAAACAAATAAATAAATAAACAAAAAATAAACAAATAAATAAATAAACAAATAAATAAATAAAAAACACAAACATTTGCTTTCATTGTTAACATTTAAATGTTTTGAATAATAAATAAATAAAAAAATAAACAAATAAACAAATAAATAAATAAATAAAAAACACAAACATTTGCTTTCATTGTTAACATTTAAATGTTTTGAATAAAAAATAAATAAATAAACAAATAAATAAATAAACAAATAAATAAATAAATAAATAAGAAACACAAACATTTGCTTTCATTTAACATTTAAATGTTTTGAATAAAAAATAAATAAATAAACAAATAAAAAAATTAACAAATAAATAAATAAATAAAAAACACAAACATTTGCTTTCATTGTTAACATTTAAATGTTTTGAATAAAAAATAAATAAATAAACAAATAAATAAATAAACAAATAAATAAATAAACAAATAAATAAATAAATAAATAAGAAACACAAACATTTGCTTTCATTTAACATTTAAATGTTTTGAATAAAAAATAAATAAATAAACAAATAAAAAAATTAACAAATAAATAAATAAATAAAAAACAAACATTTGCTTTCATTGTTAACATTTAAATGTTTTGAATAAAAAATAAATAAATAAACAAATAAATAAAAAAACACAAAAAAAACACACAAACATTTGCTGATTAATTGACATAGGCCTAGCTACTGTACGTGGGAATTTGACACATCATTATGTAATATCCCATACAATTGCTTTCAATGTTAACATTTAAATGTTTTGAAATAAAAGCCAGGGCAGACATTTTACAAACAAACCCTACATGTAGATGGTGTTCTGGTCTGAAAACTGTGTATGGATTTTCATCCTTTTTCACAGAAATGTGATTGTTGTTTTGCTATCTTGATGAAACAAGAAGTGCACATCACCTGTTTGTCATTTTAACCAAATTGTAGTTGGGGCTAGTTTTTGTGTTCTTTTAGTCAACAGTGCCTTTTAAAAGTCTTACCTTAACATGATGTCTGGAAAGTGAAGAATAGTTTGCAAAAGAACTTACTTTAAAAACCTGCACTTAAAGAAATATAGAAAAGCAGTGTTGAAATTTAATTTCTTGCGATGTTTTCACAATTTGCCTTCATGATTGTACAAGGTATTTGAACATAATTGAACTTTTTTTGTATGCTCTTATAGCCTGGGAATGTTGACTTCCCACGGTGAGCAATTTGACAACGCAATATCCCAGAACATTTGGGCACATGGCACGCATCATCTGGTTTTCAGATACATCACTATCTCGTGGATTTTGGTTGGTGTATCATGCAAACTAATAGCAATGGCACTTGGGTTGACATTTACATGTAGAACAGTGTAGTTTTGGATGCTTATACCACTTTAATAATCAATCACCGAACCCCCCCAAATTGGCAGCCAGATTAGATTAATATTAAATAATGCCAGTGTCCATCAGCGAATGATGGAGTGGATCATTGTTACATAAATAATCATTAGATGTTATGAAGTGCTATTTCATAATTATCATGACACTGTGAAAAGCATCAAACCACTCGGAGAGAAAATACCAGATACCATGTGCGATCAATAAAAGGGATTACAATTGCGGTGTCTATTTAAATATTGAATAGTGTCCAACACTTTAATGTAAGATTGCAGTTCATTCCAAAGCCTGGGATCTGCGTTAGTGAAAGCTTTGTCGCTTGAAGAATTCACATTTCTAGATACGGCAATACTATTAATAATAATTTCATTTTTTACAGCGCATTGTAAGCTGATGACCCAATGCACTTTTACATTACTCGTGGTCATTGCAAGAATAGTGTATTCAGAGTGTAATGCGGGTTTAAATGGGTTTTGAAATGTTATTATAACAAGCATTTAAAAAGGAATAGCAAAATAAACAAAATGGGTAAATTTAGTTTCTTCAGTTAGCAGTACTTATACTTTAGCAGTACAACAAAATAAGCCGTTTTTCTAAATGTCACCAGCCGCAAACATGTGTCAGCCATTCCAAAAGTACATTGTAAGGATCATTCAAATGAAACTTGTGAATCTTTGCACTATCAGAAATCAGTTAATCTGAGTATAATTAGAGAAGCTTTAACCGGACTATTGAATTACTTCTCTCTGCTAGTGCTGTCTCTTTGCGTTACACTGCATGAGTAGTTCTTGATCATGCACTGGATATGAAATAATCGACGGACATTTCAGGAGGGATAGCAATATCTAATTAGGATAAGTCAGTGAGCCGAATATTGTGGCCGTGGATGGACTGTATCAATTATTATTCACTATATCTCCTTGTCACTGGTCCAAACTACGATAAGAGAATGTCACTTAATTTGGTCGATCCGTAAGAGCTGCTGGCCATTTTTCTTGGCATTCACTGATGAGAAGAGACTCGCCTGAGGAGACGGGGAAAGAAAAAGACGACTAGGGAGAGAGAGGAAAAGATGCCAGATAGGAGAGGGGAAATGACGAGGCATTGGGTAACCTGGTAGGTTATTTCAATGGGAATATATTTCAAGGGAACATATACTGTATTTAACGTTGATAATAAACCTTACGTAGACTATCGTGATATTTTGGGTGGGGTTGCTGATGGCATCAATCATCCCTTGAAATCTTTTTGCCTGAAATATAAAGAGTAAAATTATTTCTCAATTAGTCTTGACTGAATAAAAAATCTTACAGCAGATAACAAATCCATGTTAGTAGTTCAAAGTTTGTTGATTGCAATATCGCAGTTTTTCTGAGTTTTCTCGACGCAACACTATACGTAATAAGCAATATCTTTCTCAGGTCAGTTGTGTTACGGATGTCTAGATTGTTATTCAGTTGAAGTATACAGTTAGTACGTGTGACATCATTCCAACATAAGCCACGCCTCCGTCACATGGAATGGTTCCAAAATTATTCTGCTAACAGGACTGCGTTGGTTACTTTTTCTTTTAAGAATTACAGATTGATTTAATTTTGCCCTACTCCGATGTGTGTATAGCACTGTATGCTCAGTGCTTTCCGAGTGTCTGTGAAAAACTACACAGGCCACTCGGGCGGGATTCGAACCCACGACCTCCTGCTTACTAGTGCAGCGTCTTAACCTCTCGACCACCGAGCTTGCCCGATGACAATTGGCCGGCTAGAATCACATATAGCAGCAGGTTCTGCGATATATATAGGTTGGTGAAAGTCTTGCGTCGGGAGATAAACAATTGATTTAATTTTGCCCTATTACAGAAGAAATCATTAAGTGCTTAATAGGTATTTATGTTCTGGAAAAGATTGGAATCTTGTAACTTATGGCTACCATTTCAGCGACCGAATCAAATTTAAATCATGAGAAAACGTAGAATAAAGGTCCTCAGCCTGTATTATTCTTGCCTTGGTAACACAAGTCAAATAAAGAGTGCGTGTACTGTCAATATGCGCGTGTGCGCTGCATGCACTTAATGTAAGAAGAGGATTATCATGTACCGGAGCTGAATACCCATGATACACATTCCCCTTTAAGTCTGTCTCATCAAGAGGCAAATATCAGTGCATCAGGGGAGATAGTGGCATCTGATCAGATTCGGGAACAACAAAAAAAATACCCTGGTTGTATGGCGATGGCTTGCTGGTTGCCCCCTGGTTAATGTATCAAGAGAGTAAAGCACTGTGGGACATGCAAGGGGATCCCAGTGATTTATACCGTGCCACAGGGGACTGTTAGGCTGTTGGCTCATGGAATCATAATACTGTTCTGTGTTGTTATTAAATTTATCGCATTTTATTTACATTGGTGGAGTGCCCTTTCTATATTTTCAAAGAGGAGACTTGTTCAGCCTTAGTGAATCAACTAGATATCTGATGACGGTACAGACACTGCATCTGTGAACACTTGTCATTAAATCCTTCACAAAATTATATCTAAAAATATTTTATATATATACATGTATATATATATTTTTTTTAGAAAAGTTAAACTTAAATAGCAGTCAGTACCACTATGCATATTCTGGGATTCTTAATTTCCTAAAAGAGAAAGTGACAGAATAATGCACTGACATATAATTATGTACATTTCTTGATTAGATGTCAAATGAAGAAATGGATGTCACCTTTCAAACTGACCTTCATTTGTTTTTTTACGAATAAGGAGCATCCTGATATTTTATTTAAACCACAATGTGTAACTCCTTTTAGATCAAGTTGTACGCGTATGTATGTGAATAATTAAGCAAATTCTTTGGGTTACTGATCAACCTGTATTATACATGTGTACATGTGCGCATTTTTGATCATGATTTGATTTGTTCACACTCGATGTATTTACGAATATTTAATTGCTGTCATATTGAGTCCATTGGGTCAGCGTTGCCGAACGTTGCATGCAGGAGTGATGATGAAAGCATTGTCATTCAAATAGAGTACAGGAACGATCCGTTGAACCTGTCAATCATAATTATTAGAACTATATGCAACCATGCCTTTTGTCTTTTTTCTTCTTTTCTATTTCCGCCAGGTGGTAGTGGTCCCCTTGCATGTACTGTACACTACTTGTATGTGTTCATACGTAATGATGACCATTGTACAGTAGTACAGTAGTCTTGTATAATATAAACCTAATTGTGTCATTTGTGAAATCATTACGTGAATCCTTATTTCACCGAGAATTTGTTTCAATAGACCTGTGTACATTGATATGTTTCATTTTCTTTGTAGAAAAACAGTAAATTACCCCCCATAAATGTAGTTTATACACAAAATAATGGACTAGGCCGTGGTCAAAGAGTGAACAAATGATTTAATGACAGCATGATGATTTTATTGCAGGTCAAACAGTGTAAACGTAAGGGCTTTGTGCAGTCATTTTGTGAGCAGTTTCACAAATTTACAGTTTGCTCATCAAAATTCATGATTTACTATTCAGAATAAGCTGGGCGATAACACGATGATATCGAATATCGCTATACCTTTTTTGTTTGATTACGATATCAAGAACCTTTTAAAGTTATCGAGATATCGGCAAATCGCGATTAAAAAATATATATATCGCGATGAAAAAAAAATCAGAAATTCCATGGAAACAAAATTAGAGCAGTCTTTTCAGCATTTGGAAGTGAGAAACAAAAGCGAACTACTTCAGAAGTACATACACGCTCTGCAAGCGAATTTGGGATTTATTGTGACGCTTGTAGAGGAGTACATACCTGTGGTTATCAGCTCTAAAGCAATCATACATGAATGAAAAAAATAATAATCGCTGATATATCGCACGTGACAGTACAAATGTTGTTTTGGAATGAGATCATTCCTGATATCTGATTGGGGGAATGTACAGGGGAAAATCTTTCTACAAGGGAAAATAGCCATACAGATTCACACAGAACACATGCATCTATATTAACCCTAACCTTCCCAAATCCTCCAAAATCCCCTTTGCCAAAGTGAAGGATTTTGAAGGATTGAGGTTACATGCTACATGCTCTTTGCTAAAGTGAAGGATTTTGGAGGATTGAGGTTATTAGGCATACTTGCCTTTCCATGGTACATGTACATCCAGGTTTGTTGTAGTGATTGCAAGGTCAGTGCTTGGGTCAGTGGACACTGTTTATTGCTCCATGCATGCAGGGAGGGTCCCTGGCCATGTACATGTATCACAGCTTAGAAACACATGTGTGCATACATGTCATGTGCTTGCTTTACTACTGAAGGATTTTGGAGGATTCAGGTTATGTGTAGGCAAATGGGCCTAGGGAGTTAGGAAGGATTCAGGTTATGTGTAAGCACATGGGCCTAGGGAGTTAGGAAGGATTCAGGTTATGTGTAAGCAAATGGGCCTAGGGAGTTAGGAAGGATTCAGGTTATGTGTAAGCAAATGGGCCTAGGGAGTTAGGAAGGATTCAGGTTATGTGTAAGCAAATGGGCCTAGGGAGTTAGGAAGGATTCAGGTTATGTGTAAGCAAATGGGCCTAGGGAGTTAGGAAGGATTCAGGTTATGTGTAAGCAAATGGGCCTAGGGAGTTAGGAAGGATTCAGGTTATGTGTAAGCAAATGGGCCTAGGGAGTTAGGAAGGATTCAGGTTATGTGTAGGCAAATGGGCCTAGGGAATGTGGGTTAATACCACATTCACAGACCTCATTTGTGGAAACGTTGATGGTTATTAAAGTTGAGACACTCTCTTATTTACACTGCTCTTCTTATATAGAAAGGCATAGGTTATTAAAAATCCTCTCGTTAATAAGTCATGCTCATTTCAAGTTTTCTCCAAATTGACTGGGTAATTACCAAAGGTGTACATTCCCTTAACCAGTTCGCACCGGGAATAAAAAAGTTTTTCCGAACCCCGTGGCGGGTTTATTTTTACCGCACAAACACGACCAATGGTGCTCACCAGAGCATGACCGGGGAGACCGCATCTTCCACCGTATGCTTATGGCTCGTTGCCACGTCGACCGGGAATCTATACAAATATTCCCGAGAATCCTGTGGCGTGTTTAGACGCTCTCGGCGATCCGCTGTCCAAAAAAAAATTGCGTGTATACACGGCCTCCGACGCGAACTGGTTAATCCTAACCCACTAGCAATTTTGGCTAAGAACATTTCTGAATCCGCCAAAATCCAACACCATGCACAAACACTACCACCCAACTGTTGGACTTTGACGAAATTGGGACACCCGGCCCCATGCAAAGTATCCCTGTCTTGGCTATACAGTACTGAGTCCATCAAAATCCAACACCATGCACAAACACTACCACCCAACTGTTGGACTTAGTTGGAATTGAGACACCAGGCCCCATGTAAAGTATCCCTGTCAGGGCTATACAGTACTGAGTCCATCAAAATCCAACAAACCCTGCTGTTGGAGTTTGAATGGTTTGGGGGTGGTTAGGGTTAATGTAATAAGGAGTTTATAAAAGCCATGTTATAGAAATATCTTTGGTACACTCATTTGACGCAGTTTGTATAGACGTCAAAATAGGGGTAGGGGAGGGGGAATTTCTCACAAATAACATGTCAAATGAAATAATTTCTCATAATGTTTGGTTCCATCACCAATGAAATAATTTCTCGTAATGTTTGGTTCCGTCACCAACTTAACATCAGTCTTGTTTTTAGAATATAATTCAGTAATTTTGTGACAGGCTAATTACACTGGTCTACAGCCAAAATGCTTCCCGAATGAAGTCAAACTTTACTAATTATGGGTCACTGAGAATGGAAATGATGCTTAAAATTGTTGATTGGCTCTAGTTTTCAAGATCTACATGTACATGTGTACACGTATGGGAATAGCGTATGATAATTCATGATTAAAAATCTGCTATGTATACCATATACATAGTACGTAAAATGTAAAAACTTAAATATCTTGGAAACAGTAGCCAATCAGCAATTATAATTGTCATATTTGAATTCAGCACATCAAAATCCATAATAAATAGCACATTTTATCTCCGAAGCAGACAACTTTAAAAAAATTGTTGACCAGTGTTACCAAAGATGTACATGTACGCTCTACACTCTCTTAAGGCCGTTCCAATTTTATTAGTTGGTTTACGGATGCGGCGACTTATTTTGTTGAAAAATCAAAACAAAACAAAATTGGAAATCCTTACTTTTTTTTTTGCGAGACGGAGGCAAATCCCAGTATAAAAAGCAGAGCTTATGATTGTCGTCCAATGGATTTACATGTACAGTGTACATGTATACAACACTTACCATCATTTTTTTTCTTTTCTTTTTTCCTGTCTGACAACCTTTTTCAGCACCTAAAAAATCCGTAAACCAACTAATAAAACTAGAATGGCCTAACTAATGAGTAGTTAAAAGTCCCTCCGCTCTTGAATAACATATTTACTGAATGCATTCTGCTCCAGCTATAAAGAAACTTTATATTGTTTAACACCTGATGCTAAGATGCAGTACAGAATCGTGAAGTTACAAGCATCTTATGCCACGTCACAATTGATGGGCACACTGATGAGCTTCTCATGAACGAGGAACATATTAGAAAGTAGGGCCGAGACTATGGTTTCAGCGGTGAGAAAAGGTTAGAAAATTGTCCAGTGGGTGTCTTTAACATTGACATTTTCTGCTTGTATGGTATCCTGATATATATTACTTGGCAAGACTTTTTCGACGAACGGTATTCAACATCCAATAATCGTTGGTGACTCTAATTAAAAAGCAGGGGTAGAACAATAATTATGAGCTTGATTATCATCAATATTGGACTTGGGCATTCTTGTGGCATCAATGTTTTTCCCCCCCAACACCCCCAAGGACATTTGACAGGGCAGCCAGTTCAGATCGATGACACTGTAATATTACAGGAGTGATGTTTTCAACACAGATGCTGCCGTGTGCGCTTTCTTTGGGATTACATGAGCGGACCCGCAGCTGTTACCTGTGTGCGCCATTAGAAACCACCGGCGGACAATCATCTTTTGAATTTGTACAGAGGCGGACAATGGAGTGCACAACAGTAACAAGGAAATGAATGTAATGTATAGATTGGTGACCCATTGTTCACTGGTGTCAGGGACATGCAGGGTAATGGTCCTGTAACAATGGATGTGTGCCGCAACTTAGGGATGTCCTCTGTTTACAGGTGTCGGGGCAAAACGAAGCAGGTTGAAGGTAGAACGAAATATAAATCGTTGTTTTTCTTGTATTCTGAGCCAGCCTACCAGTTATTTACAATGTAGTAATTTGTGATGAAGAAATACCCCTTGGTGCGTGCTGGGATTGTTTTGAGCATTGCCAGAATGTATTGATGTTATGAGACACTTCAGATGTGTCTTCAGTATTTAAATATGTATCACCGTGTTTTTTTAATAATTTTTTTTAATTTTAAATTTAACAGTAATTTCAGGCATTTTTTGTTTAAATCAGATCATATTGTGAATTTCCTTCTAGAAAGTAAAACATTTTTTTAATTAAATATTTCACAAAATAATTGGCTTATAAACAATAATTAAATTAAAGGCAGGACCCCTTTAATAATTCATTGCAGGATATAGTTAAATATGCTTATTTATACGCTTAAAAATATGCTTATTTATATGAAATGCATCCGTTTAAAGTCTTTGTTTTCCTTAAATTCCTCAAGTAAAATACAAATGCTCTGATGACAAAGAAAAATTGCCGAAAATAACTGGTGAAATAACGAAAAACATCTAGGTGACACATGTACATCTTTAACTCAAAACATTCTCCTGATTAGATAAGGGTGTACTGATCCAAACATCCGGTTTAACTCGGATGTTTTTAGGTAAAACTTGTAGCTTTGCATGGTGAGGATGATAAGTAAGACTAATTGCGGTGACACCATGTGGAATCTCAATAGAGTAGTAATTAGTTCTGAAAAGAACTGGGGGTACAACTCGACGTTTCGATCAGTATGCTCTGATCGTCCTCGGATGTTTTTGCTGAGAATCACTCCTCTTCAAAAGAGATACATAAATTGACATGGTGCCAACACAAATTGTAGTTCTTCCACCAATTAAAGTTCCATGTCTTACTAAACACATGTATTAAAACCCTAACCACCCCATATCCTGCAAAATCCTCCAAGGGGCCTCTTTTTTGGGAAAATTCAGCACTGTTGGAAACTGGTACTTTCACCTCTTCAAATGGGACAAAATTACTACCTGTTGGCAAGAAGTACAGGCCATAAGTGCTGAATATGAAAGATCAACAAAAATGCACGGTGCATTTTGAAGATAAGGGCATGTTTCCAAAAGTGCACTGATGGATTTTGGAGGATTCAGGAGGATTCAAGAAGGTTCCTAGCCAGAATACCTAGGGGGTTAGGGTTAAAAGAAAACAGTTTTGCAAATTTATGATTGTGTAAAAAAAAAAACCCATTAAGGAGACATAATTGATGGGTTGGAATAGAACAGAGAAGGTTGTTAACATTCATCAGTGGTACGCCAGTGTAGTCTGTTTAGGCATTCATCGCAGCAACCATTATTGACTCCCATTAACTGCTTTTCATCACTGTACTATTTTTAATTTGTTATCAGCTAAGCCTTACTTTAAGCCCCTCACCAAAATCAATACGGGCCACCAAATGCTCACTGTGCATTCTGGTAGGGTTTTTGTCCGATCGTTCTTGTGATTTCTGTCGTACAATAAATTTTACACCAAATTCAATGAGAAAAACATCATCAGCTGTCGGATTATATTCTTGATGGTACCTGTGCGCCTAGGCGTGAGCATGTGCCATTATGGGCAGGGGAGCGTATTGTTGGGTCAACCGTTATTTACTCAGCCCAAAATTCAGGAGGACACACAACATAAAAAGTGTACATTGTATTAACGACAGTTACCAAGCTGACAAATTCTTCAGAAGCTTAACAACGTTTCATAAGAATACAAAGGCCACTTCGGACTGCAGCCCCTCAGGAGAGCATCAAAGGATGTCACTCACGATTGAGTCGACCTCAACATTTTTACATTGTAGAGTTGGGGAGACCTCACTATCCTACAGTGGTACGTGCAGCTTTTGCGTTTCCCATTCAGCTGTAATTTTCCGAACGACTTGGCCTATTGTTTGCCCGTAGTCCAATGACGAACATGTGCGAGGGTTATTAGAAAAAAAAAAGCAGCAACGATGTGCACAGGAGGCAGTTATTGCAGAGTTTTTAGGATGCGTTTCAGGGAGACTGTATGCACATTCTCTCTATAGGTTGCATCAGTATTGTCAACGTCACAGGCTATATGCACACGCATCGATGGGGGGCCGTGATCCACTCACATTCAAACTGAACATGTAGGATGTCATATACGAATGGAGTTACTATCAGGTGAGAAAGATCTACTCTATATTTCACAGTCGGCTTTACTTTTTTTTTGTATATGTGCACAGTTCATAATACGGGCCTAAATGGTTGAATTTTTTGATGAAAGATTTCTGTATTTAGTTTGCCCAAAGGCAACACAGTCCATGCTTCAGTGCTCAATATTCAGTCTATGATATTGTACAGTGCACAGTAAACGATAGACTGCAGTGTATTAATCATCATCTGTATCCACTAGCTTGTGGTATTGTGATTGAAAGTTTTATTTTGAGTGGTTTTTAATCATTGTCGTTCTGGCTGTAGTTCCCCACTGATTTGAAATTATGAGTAGAAAGGCTATGCATGTAGCAATTCAGGTATGTACACAATGTGAGCTGTACAGAATTGTCAACATGCATTCGTTTGCTTCTGCTTGATACCCTATGATATTTCATTGATAATAATTTCTTCATTTGATTTCATTTTGTTCGGTGCTATTGTTTATTTCATGGTCTAACGTCATGTATAATGTGTCATAAATAATATGTACAGGTAGCAACACAAAATATAATGCCAAAGCAGCGTTGATTGAAATGTACATGTATTCTCCAAACCAATTGTTTTCACCCTAATCACTAGATTCATTTAGCTACATGTACATGTAGTTGTTTAACCCTAACCTTCCCAAATCCTCCAAAACCCTCTTTGCTAAAGTGAAGGATTTTGAAGGATTGAGGTTACATGCTACATGCTCTTTGCTAAAGTGAAGGATTTTGGAGGATTGAGGTTATTAGGCATACTTGCCTTTCCATGGTACATGTACATCCACGTTTGTTGTAGTGATTGCAAGGTCAATGCTTGGGTCAGTGGACACTGTTTATTGCTCCATGCATGCAGGGAGGGTCCCTGGCCATGTACATGTATCACAGATTAGAAACACATGTGTGCATGTCATGTGCTTGCTTTACTACTGAAGGATTTTGGAGGATTCAGGTTATGTGTAAGCAAATGGGCCTAGGGAGTTAGGGAGGATTCAGGTTATGTGTAAGCAAATGGGCCTAGGGAGTTAGGAAGGATTCAGGTTATGTGTAAGCAAATGGGCCTAGGGAGTTAGGAAGGATTCAGGTTATGTGTAAGCAAATGGGCCGAGGGAGTTAGGAAGGATTCAGGTTATGTGTAAGCAAATGGGCCTAGGGAGTTAGGAAGGATTCAGGTTATGTGTAAGCAAATGGGCCTAGGGAGTTAGGAAGGATTCAGGTTATGTGTAAGCAAATGGGCCTAGGGAGTTAGGAAGGATTCAGGTTATGTGTAAGCAAATGGGCCTAGGGAGTTAGGAAGGATTCAGGTTATGTGTAAGCAAATGGGCCTAGGGAGTTAGGAAGGATTCAGGTTATGTGTAAGCAAATGGGCCTAGGGAGTTAGGAAGGATTCAGGTTATGTGTAAGCAAATGGGCCTAGGGAGTTAGGAAGGATTCAGGTTATGTGTAAGCAAATGGGCCTAGGGAGTTAGGAAGGATTCAGGTTATGTGTAAGCAAATGGGCCTAGGGAGTTAGGAAGGATTCAGGTTATGTGTAAGCAAATGGGCCTAGGGAGTTAGGAAGGATTCAGGTTATGTGTAAGCAAATGGGCCTAGGGAGTTACATGTAGGAAGGATTCAGGTTATGTGTAAGTAAATGGGCCTAGGGAGTTAGAAAGGATTCAGGTTATGTGCCATAAATATGGGCCTAGGGAGTTAGGAAGGATTCAGGTTATGTGTAAGCAAATGGGCCTAGGGAGTTAGGGTTAAACAACTTCCATACCAACAGTATTAAGGCATACAATTGATTATATAAAAATAACCAGATGATCCTAAATTATTATGTGAGACTTTCATAATAATAATAATAATAATGTATGGACTTATATAGCGCACGTATCCACCAACTGAGTGGTGCTCAAGGCGCATTATATTATTACCCCTGCTCATAAGGCTCATAAGGCTCATAAATCATTCCTGAAACCATCTCAGCTCGTTGGGGAGTATACAGATCAATTGCTGCCATTACAGCGCATATAGGGCTAATCAACCAACTCTGCCCTCACAGGTACCCATTTAACCCCTGGGTGGAGAGAAGCAATTATGGTTAAGTGTCTTGCTCAAGGACACAAGTGTCACGGCCGGGATTCGAACCCACATTCTGCTGCTAACACCAGAACTTGAGTCCGGTAAGCTAGACCGCTCGGCCACGACACTCCATCAATCTTCTCTATAAATAATTTTGTTAAGAAAAGTGAGATTTAACCACCAGTCTGGATTTCCCCTTCGCGTATAGACAGGCTTGTAATGTAAATTGGTGTAATATTTCAGCCAGGAATTAGAGTCATTGCCTTGGTAGAGTAAACAGGTTCAGTACAGTGTACAGTGTATGGGACTTGCATTCAGTGGGTTTGTGGTTGTCTGTATTTCCCCATTACAACAGATTACATGACTGTGGTTTACTGAAGGATTAACTTGCACAGTTCCAAGTAAACTCATTAACTGGTGAATGGTTGGGATTAGAATATGTGCACAAGGAACGTACATCCATCATGTTTTTCAGCTTTATTTGTTCAGTTCTTAAATGTCAGAAAGCAAATCATTATTACTAGCATCACCAATTAAGTATTTTAACTGAAGGGATAGATTATATACACTCTCATTGGCAATTATCTCATGCCGAGATCAGTTGAAGTAATTGCTACCCACCAACGCACAACGTGAACATGTTGATTCCTGATAAATTTTTTGTTGTTGAAAATAGTCATTTTGACGAGCTCTATATTCATTGATCTCAGTTTTTTTTTTATATGAGAGAAGTATTAATGGGACTTTGCAATTGAAGTTGTATGTAAGAACTGCATGCTGGTCTCTTCCATAAATAAATAATATTTCAATAAAAAAAAGAAGAAGTTATAATGAATATTCATTTACGTGTACACCGTTGTTGATCTTCTTGAATTTAGCCTCTAAACGAAATTTTTGCATGTAAAAGTTGAACTGAACCTGGAAGTATGAACAGTTTTTATGCCTGATCTATTCAGAATCTATTCAGAAAGTCAGTTGTAATTTCCAAGCTTTGTAAAGTACAAGTATGTGACGTGCTTAATGTTTTGTTTGTCTTCAACAACAAGACGAATCCACCACTGTAGAGCTCTTTCTATTTCTCATTGTCTCATTTTGTTTAGTATTATATTGCATTTGCTATTGTATTGTATAAATGCTATTGTATGATTACCGGTATCTTGTTCACTGTAAAGCGCCTTGAGCACTTCTTTGTGGATATGTGCGCATTATAAATCTTCTGTATTATTATTATTATTATTATTATTATTATAATTATAACCTCTTCATTGGTGTGAGAGGTTGTATCTTAGTTGACCAATGCAGTGCTATAATAGTAAACGGTCAATTCGGAAATGGTCTAATTCTCGATACTGGCCGTATCCGAGTTGACCAAAGCGGCAATGTTGATGCGTAGGCAGTTGCTATGGTCAAATTCGGACACAGTCTTGATATTAATGAGATCCCACTAGATCAGTAATGTCTTATGTGATGGCGTTCTGCTACGGTCCGTTTGCAGTAGTTGATTGAAAGAAGTCTCAATGAGGGCATATTATTGCGAAGAGCCGGGAGAGACTTGTACGTGCAACCTGAATGATCGTCAGGATCTATTTCTGAATAGATCAGGCATAAAAACTGTTCATACTTCCAGGTTCAGTTTAACTCTTACATGCAACAATTTCGTTTAGAGGCTAAATTCAAGAAGATCAACAAAGTGTACACGCACATGAATATTCACTTTTTTGGTGGAAATATTGTTTATTTTTGGAAGAGACCAGCATGCAGTTCTTACATACAACTTCAATTGCAAAGTCCCATTAATACTTCTCTGATATAAAAACACTGAGGTCAATGAATATAGAGCTCGTCAAAATTACTATTTTCAAATATATGGATTCATGTAAAGGCCAGATAAAAAAGCAAGATCTAGTCATTCATTTTGAATTCCTACAAATTCCATTACTCATACAATGTAGTAGGGGGCCCTTTGTTGAACACTAATACTCAAACTGCATGAATTCAAAACTAAGAAGGCCTATGTCTGACATACAGAGTGACAAGAACAGATTAATGAATTCATCTCTTTGGGTTAAGAGCTCAACCATTCTTCCCAATTCAGTTTTTTTCATTCCCCCCCCCTCCCCCCAAAAAAAATATAATTTGTTGGGTAAAATCAAAGGTTAGGATTATGTAAAATGCTGAACAGTATGCATGTTCTTCACCGAGATTCTTCTCTGAAGGATCCGAGGTTACAGTCTAGTGGCCTGAGCGGTTGTTTCTGTGTTTGCCTTCAAGATTGATCCGGTCTTGTCTATGCAGCCATTTTAGTTTTAAAATAAAATTATAAATTAGTCTTGAACCTTGCCCTTGGTGATATGAAATAAAGTAATTCTAAAATGTTCTCTTCCCCGAAATGTTAAGCTTCCAAAATTGGAATGTAGGAGACAAAAAATTGTTTGGGTATTTTCACATCATATTTTTGACCAATATGGCATCTTGTAGATTGATAGAGGGCTAATGATGAGACCCACCCAAAAATCTGTCACCAATTGAAGAAAAAAAAGAGAAGAAAAAAAAAAGAGTTGAAATGTAAAGGCAGAAGACAAATAATACTCTGTATATGCTTCAGAGAATCAAACAGTAAGTACAGATCTGATTACCATCATTAATCCGATTCGGCCAAGTTGTACGCATTTGTAATCCTATTACATTCTGTAGGCCATAATCCATCAAAAACACCAATGCAGCTCATGCTAGCATGCAGGGCAGCTATTTAATTGCTTTATGGATCCAGCGCCATGTTTGCTCCATCTCTGTCAATATCATCGTCATCATTTTTTAATGCCAGTTGACATTTTTGGGGCAAAATGTCTGTTGGTGCGTCCATACTTAATACGAGATACGAACCATCCGGTGTGAAAGATTCAGCTTGTGTTTTTAACAAATAACAGTGAAAATGCAGTCAGTTTTTTTGTTTTCATTCTAATGTGGAATTTCCGGACTTGTCAAAAATTCGTTTGGGTAATGATTTGATTACTTTTACTAGACAGGAAAAAAAGAAGAAGGGATGTTTGATATACGTACCATTATTGACTTGACACCAAGTAAGTTACAGTAAGTAAAGACTGTGTGCGGTGACACCATGTTGAACTTCTCAATTGAGCAATAATTAGTCCTGAAAAGAACTGGAGGTTACAACTCGACGTTTCGATCAGTATGCTCTGATCGTCCTCAGGAGAAACGATCAGAGCATACTGATCGAAACATCGAGTTGTAACCTCCAGTACTTTTCAGGACTACATGTGTAATTACTACTCAATTGAGAATTTTACATGGTTTCACCGCAAACAGTATTTACTTAATCCTTTTCTCCAGGCAAAGCTATAAATATTACTTACCAAATAGGTTTATGTACATTTTCTGCATAATACGTGTATCAATATTAACCTTTCTGTGACTGCAAGAGTCAAAATCGGTCAAAATGTTGATATACTTGCCAAGGTACCGTATATTGTATATCTAATGCACTTAAAAGTTGAACACTGGAGTGTCGTGGCCGAGCGGTCTAGCTTACCGGACTCAAGTTCTGGTGTTAGCAGCAGAATGTGGGTTCGAATCCCGGCCGTGACACTTGTGTCCTTGAGCAAGACACTTAACCATAATTGCTTCTCTCCACCCAGGGGTTAAATGGGTGCCTGTGAGGGCAGAGTTAGTTGATTAGCCCTATATGCGCTGTAATGGCAGCAATTGAGCTGTATACTCCCCAGGGAGCTGAGATGGTTTCAGGAATGATTTATGAGCCTTATGAGCAGGGGTAATGATATAATGCGCCTTGAGCACCACTTAGTTGGTGGATGTGTGCGCTATAGTCCACATATTATTATTATTATTATTACTGTCAAACCTTACATTTAGTAAGTACATTTACAGGTCAAAATGAGTCGACCGTTTCTTGACTGGTAAAAGCATTGTCTGGTATTGTTCAGGGTGGTCAAAATGACAGTAAAAACCAGTCAAAAATGCCCCTGTGTGCACATTTGGGTCAACAGTCAAAACGGGCAGTTGACTGATTTTGACCTCTATAGCTACTTGCCACTAAAGTGCAGCTATAGTAGGAGGGTTATTAATTGAATGCATAGTTTTAATGTAACTTTGTATAAAGCAGATGATGGTATCAATCTTCCCTTGGGATTATTTTCATTGAGGTGCTGTCATTTTTACGAAAATTAAATAAATCGGGTTGAAAAAAAAAAAAAATCTGCATGCATTTCCACAATTTTTCTGTTAACATATTAGGTAATATACTTTAGTGTTTTTCTTGATTCAAATAGCTAGAGTATGCATACATGTAGGCCTATGCATAGAAGCAGTTTTGCCAACCTTTAAACCAATGCTGTGTCTTCCCTTTAAAAACAGTTCAAATGAATTGATTTGAATGTTGTCCTGCAATGACATATCTACGAAGTTCCCTGTATGCGGTTTCATCCAAAAATCACATACACTGTACACGTTTTGTCCTAGTAGTGTACATTGACGTATTTGAAGCACTGTGTGCAATTCCGTCCCCCCAAAAAATTACATGTACATTGTACACACACGCAATTTGAGCATTTGTAGAAATAATTGACCCAAATTCTGAACTCATTTGCAGTCACACTTTTTGCAGTCACACAGTCACATTGATTTGGGTATGCAGACAAGGGTTGGAGTGTCGTGGCCGAGCGGTCTAGCTTACCGGACTCAAGTTCTGGTGTTAGGAGCAGAATGTGGGTTCGAATCCCGGCCGTGACACTTGTGTCCTTGAGCAAGACACTTAACCATAATTGCTTCTCTCCACCCAGGGGTTAAATGGGTACCTGTGAGGGCAGAGTTGGTTGATTAGCCCTATATGCGCTGTAATGGCAGCAATTGAGCTGTATACTCCCCAGGGAGCTGAGATGGTTTCAGGAATGATTTATGAGCCTTATGAGCCTTATGAGCAGGGGTAATAATATAATGCGCCTTGAGCACCACTCAATTGGTGGATACGTGCACTATATACATGTAAGTCCACACATTATTATTATTATTATTATTATTATTAGTGGTATGCATCGCAAACAGTTGGGAAATTAGTTAACACTGGTGCATGGACATACATGTACATTTATTAAGAAATCTGGTTTGTGTACAAGAGAACCATTCTCCGGCCTGCGGATTGATGTTTCCAAAAATAGCCGTGGATGAATTATGACTATGAGTGCATTATGAGTATTATTTTATATTTGTCTGTCAATGTGTATAGCATTGCAATGTCTTTAAATGAAACAGTGCCAAGGACATTTGCGATTGCAGAGGGAACTTTTTTCTGCTCACTTAAAAATAAATTGAATAACGGGAAAATTTAAAGATATAATTTTATTTTCATGCTGATTGTGAAAGAGTCCAACACTAATTTGTATAAATTTTTACCATGCTCTTTCCAGTATAAGATGAAACTTAATTTCTGAACAAAGAAATACTGACTGAAGGTGGATTTGAAGCTGTGACCGCAGTATGACTGGTCAGGTGCTCTACCAACTGAACTATCCAGCCCCAACCGTTCTCTCATGAAGTATTTGATGATTTGAAGAAGAAAAAAATGCTGTAATTTTTGAATAAGGATGATGTTTTTATAATCATCTTTTGTTGCTTTCAGCAACCTGATTCATAGATGACAAAAATCATTGCTAAAAATCGTTAATCTCAGCTGCATTCAGCCATTTGGAAATGATTTCAGCATTATTAGCACCAGCTCAGTTACACCGGCACAATCTCATATGGTTGACAACCCTATATAATTGACATCTTAAAAATGTTGCACTCTGTTTACCCCAGTTTCCATCTGGTGCATTCAGCCATTTTGAAAAACATATCACCAACATTGGTGCCATCTCAGTCACAATGGTACAAGCTCATGCCTTTGCATATTGACATTTTTTTTTTTTTATCACTCAGCCAAATCTGCATACGACCACAGTGCAAACATTGTGGCCAGCAGTCAGTTTGACACTGGGATGGGGCGTATAATCTGATTTGTTTGCTAAGTGGCATTTGGATAACCGCATTATAGGTCAGGCTCAGTCAAAGCCGCCATCCCCGGTGTTTCGTTTGGAAGATCGGTGCGGTATTAACAACACTGTAGAGGCAGCTGGCCCAACCCTTTATTAGTCTTTCCGCGGGGTGAATTTGGGGAGGAAACCATGATATCTACACAATGTACACACATGTAAAACGTGCATGAATGCTCCTGGATACTGTATGTGTACCCATGTATTGCCGAAGAACAAAAATTCTGTACCAGAAATGTACACACGTAGTGTATAATGGCATGGAGTCTGAGACAATCTGAGACAACCAAAATGAAGGAACTTAACAGTTCACGTACAGTATAAGTAAGTTTTTTGTTTTGTATATATATAGAATCATGGACTCTCTACATGAAAGTTTTTGGGTTGTGGGCCGTTTTCATATTTACTCGCTATTTGCGGAACAGATCAAGCCATTCTGCTTAAGGGCGCCGTGCTGCAATCGACACATCGGTTTGCGTCATTGTCCCATTTGTTTCTTCTTTTTTTATCCAGCCATAATGAAACATTTCCAAAAATGGCAGACAACTCTAAAAATGATCTGCATTTCTACATTTTGCCACTAATCTCAATGAAGGAGAAGAAGAAGAAACTCGCTAAATTGACAAATGCTATCACATGCAAATAGGATTAGTAGTCCTTCCGCTCACACTAACATGTAAACCATACAGTCTACAATTTTTTAGTCAATTTCGTAATTTTTGTAGCGCAGGCGCAGCTACATGTGTACGTATATACTGGTATCCTTAAATTGCAGTATAGATGTTCATTATTCTTATTAAATTAGTAGACCCCTATTATTATCATTATAATTTTACAGGGAAATTTGTGGAAATGCAGCCCCGCCGCTCTCCCCCTAAAAACAAAAAGAATATAGAAAGGGCAATCATATTTAAATTACAAATACAGGGGACAAATAGTTCAGGAATAAAATGGGCATTCCCATGAGGATCAGCATTTTAATTTCTGTTATTTGTATTTTGTATTTTGTTTGTTTGTATTTTTTAAATTTTTTATTATAAATATCTTTTAAAATTAATTTTATTGATTGATTGATTTTTATTAATGTATTTATTTATTTTTGTGTTTGTTAGTTTTTTTTTTTTTTTTTTTTTTTTTTGGGGGGGGGGTGTACAGCATATGTCTAGTCTGAAGGAATATTTGAAATTATGTGTAGTTGAGACCTTGCAATCCTTACTGTGCAAGGGGGTTTCCCATTGCACTTTAGTTATGATAAAAATTCCAACACAGTTTCGTTTCTTTTCAAAATCACAGAGCCCTGACATTCACGATATAATGAGCTTCTTTGAAGGCCTTTGTAGCTGCTTGGCTGTTTCCTATTAACTAGTCACAATAATGAGTGTGTTCCATCATGATGGGTTTCAGGTATTCATTCAGGAAGTGCACACGTGTACACACGTATCTTATCAAACAGGAGAAGTGGTCTTTGAGTTTGAGATGAGAAGTGTGCAGCAGGAGAATGTATTTTTTTCGATGTTGAATTGTTCACATTTCTTTGTCATCTTCCTTTTAATAATAAGGGAATAAAAGTTTGTTGTTCGGTCATTACTGCGGTCCTTTATTGCCCATGGCTGTAACTCTGAGGTCACAGCCCTGAGGTCGTTTAATCTCTCTTGTCCACGTCACCCCTATTTGTAGATTATATTCAATATTATGTCATTTGTATAAAAAGATAAATTAAAAAAAAACAGAAATAAACCTCTGACAAATCCATATTCATGATAAATTCAGTATAAATCAGTAATGACATCTATGGATGCTTTAGGCCGAAAAAAGTCTCTGGTTTCTGGTCATAGGTCGGCCTCAAAATCGGTGCAGTGGCGCTTTTTTTTCTGGTACTTTTTTTGTTTGCCAACCAGTGAAATACGTGATACACAGTTATTGGAGCCAGTCCAAATTTACCGTACACAAAGTATGCAAACGTTCATACCCCTAAGCGAATTCCAATTCCAATCGATCAAGCAATTTTGACTGCAATTGGACATCGTTTTGTAGCAAAAAAATAAATAAATACGTAAATAAATAAAATAAAATTAAAAATCCCGACCTGTGAGTCTGAGGCGACGCACATGGAGACCCGAAACTGGAGAATTGTTAGGGCCTTAACCAGTTTGCGTCGGAGGCCGTGTATACACGCAATTTTTTTTTGGACAGCGGATCGGAGAGCGTCTAAACACGCCACAGGATTCTCGGGAATATTTGTATAGATTCCCGGTCGACGTGGCAATGAGCCATAAGCATACAGTGGAAGATGCGGTCTCCCCGGTCACGCTCTGGTGAGCACCACTGGTCGTGTTTGTGCGGTAAAAATAAACCCGCCACGGGGTTCGGAAAAACTTTTTTATTCCCGGTGCGAACTGGTTAACAATGCGTCGGTCAGTTATTTTGTGAATTAATTATCCCATTTCAATGTTACTATTTCTCTTTTACAAGAAAACAAACTGGAAAAACAAAATACCGGTGAATACTTGGAATATCTTTTAAGCACTGTAAGGATCCCAGATAGGATGTGAAGACAAACCGACGTGAATAGTTTTAATAACGAAAACTTGTAATGCACTTTGTATAGAGCTGCCAGAAATGTCGCTCAGGGTGAAATGCATACAAATAAAACCATCTTACCTACATACATAACATGTATAGTCATACATGTATAAACCACCTGTACATCTCTATGAGGTTATTATAAAACTCCTATAAGATGAGACCAAAAGAAATATATTATCCTATAAGATCAACCTATAGATATAATCTTAAAAGATCTTTTTCTTCATCTTTAGGATTCCTGTACACTGTATGTCATTTTTGTGAAGGATTTGCACAGGAAAGTCACCATTGTACATGTATATTTACATGTATATCAAGGAGTTGGGACAGTCTGTAAATTACATGCACATGTATACACAGTTCTATTTTGTTGCCGTATATGTACACATGTAGAATGGTAGTCCTGGGAAAGTCTGTCAAGACGGTTTGTGTGGATGTCGAATCCTGATGAATTTCATCTTCAGAAAAACAAAACGGAAGGTCTACCCTAACTGTAATCAATCTGTACAGTAAACTTCCTTGAATTGCATTTTTCCTATTTTTTTTTTATAGTGTGATAGGCCTAGAGTTACATGTACAGTGTATGTACATGTAAGCCTGGTTTATATGAATACCAATGAATTTCATGAATTTGCAGTGAAATGAGAATGATTAAACATCAAGTAAGTTCACGTAAAATTAATCATATATGCGTTTCCTGATTACCAACAGTCTATCATGACCTTAACCCTCCTACTGTTTGACCATTTGAAACCATTCAAAATTTCCACTTACCAAAATGCCCATTGGTTTTGTACACACATGGTGATACCATTTGAACAGTATTGGTAGCAAGCTTTACTACCATTCAAATCCATTCAAATGCATAGAGGGTCCATTGATTCACCACTTAGAAGTATCCAAACAAGGTTTTGTATTAGCTGTACTACCATTTGGAAAGATCCAAACAAGGTTTTGTATTAGCTATACTACCATTTGGAAAGATCCAAACAAGGTTTTGTATTAGCTGACCTACCATTCAAAACCATTTGGGGAAATCAATACTGTACGCAGTTATTTCACCATTCAAAACCACAAAAGCGAATGGTTTCAAATGGTGCATCAACTTGTATGAAAAAGGTACCCGAAGTAGGAGGGTTAAAACACAATTTGAAATATAAAGAACTTCTGCGAATCATTCATCTGAATCTCAGTTTTTGATGGCATGAGTTTATATAAAAAACAACACACTTCTTGAATAAGTATTGTCAGCAATCCTGTTGGTAAGTGTGATGTGCATGTAGTTCCAACATAAACCACGTCCACTTCGCTCGTGCTGGCTCCAACGATCACCACAAGCCCATTGGAAATGCACTGACCACACTTTTCTTTAAGGATTTACGCAAGAAATTAGAAAGCTCGGAACTTTAACATAACATATATATGTGTTGTAAAGACTCAAAATCTTATTAACAAAGTAAATTTCTGCCTCAAGAATCGCTTTTGAATGTTAAAATCAATGAATATATGTTAAATTACACACAACGGTATGCCAGCTTTGGAACCGGAAGTAGAGAAAAGAATGCGTGTACTACCAATGTGTGTGCGTATTACGTATCGACTTACGAACAGGATACAGTGTAATCATTATTAATAAGATTGACCTCTGTGTTCTTTGGTTGCATACATGTACATGTAGGTCCATAATTGACGCAGTGTTATTAAAACTGAAACATTATCATCATTGATGGAAGGTCTCTGTTATCAGTTTTGAGTTTATTGTTGGTGTTGTAAACCATTGGATTCTGCCACCACTCCAGTTCAGTGTGCATTTTCACAATCACCTTTTAAGATAGGGCTATTATTTTCATCTCCTTGGCTATTTATAAGTACGTGGTTTTACATACACGCAAACAAAATGTTTGTGTTGGTGCTGGTACTGGTACTTGGAGGTCCAACAAGATAACATTATGTAGTGTATTAAAACCCTTCTACTATTGCTGCACTTTAGTGGGAAGTTGCTATAAAGGTCAAAACCAGTCAACTGCCTGTTTTGACTGTTGACCCAAATGTGCACACAGGGGCACAAGTTTTTGACTGGTTTTTTTACTGTCATTTTGACCACCCTGAACAATACCAGACAATGCTTTTACCAGTCAAAAACGGTCGACTCATTTTGACCTGTAAATGTACTTACTACACGTAAGGTTTGACAGTGTTTGACTTTTTAAGTGCACTAGATATACCTTGGCAAGTATATCAACATTTTGACTGATTTTGACCCTTGTAGTAGTAGGAGGGTTTTAATTGAGTTAGGCCTGTATCCTGAAAGTATGCACCAATATGTATATCCCTATAATGTTGAGGCTTCAAGGTATCCAGAATGTGATGAATGCGGGTGTAAAGGACTTAAAATAGGGGTATAATTCTGTGGTACGTGTGTAATATACACAATAATGTTTGCCTATAAAATACTGGAAAAATAACCTGGAGACAGATTGTGTGATAAATTCATATAAAGGACTTAAAATAAGGTTAAAATGATGTGGTATGTGTTTAATTGTACATGTGCGTGTACATGTGCCAGCTTTTATTGAATTTAGAAATATGTAGACCTATAACATACTGGAAAAATAGCCGGGAGAATTTTTGTTCGGAAAAATTGTTTATAGCCAGGGGTATATTACATGTAGTTGGTATTTTGAATGGAAATGTACAGTACAGTGACCTTTGCATTGAACAGTTGTACATACATGCATTTTCAGCCTCCATGCTTTTTTAAGCAGTTGCCATTCTAGTTAGGTAATTATCTGGTTTTATCTGGTCATATAATTTTATATATTTTAATTTTATATTCACCAAGAAAGGAACCAATCATACTAAAGTTGTCAGATCCTTGTGTAGTCTTACGCGCGTACATGTACAGTGTAACATTTTTTTATCAGCGGTAGCACCATATTTTGAAGATGGCCATTCTGTGTGAAAACCGAAATTCACATTTCTCAATACCTGTACTGCATTACCCACACCCTGTGGCATAAACTGTCATGGATGCTACAGCCTTTGAACTTTTTAAGGTTCCTCTTAAAACTTGTCAGTTTTACCTCATCCGTTTACCATGAACAAATTGTTGTGTTTATATGTGCTTCTGTGTCCGAATACCCAATATAAGCTTGGTTTCTTTCTTAGATCAAATTACTTTGAAAATATGTAATTTCGCAAAATAATTGACCAGGGTACGAATAAAGTGAATAAATGAATTTGTGACAGAGTGAAAATTTCATTGCTGGTCAAATAACGACATCTATTTACAATTTTACATACATGTATAATACAACTATTGTGTGAAATGCCTAATTTGAAAGTGATTTGCTTCCATTTTACAAGGAAAACGGGAAGTGTACTGATCAAAAATAATATTGGAATAGTAGGGAATAGGAAAAAACCAGTATACACTTTTAGTCCAATGTCTGTAAATGCATCCATACTTAATAAGAATCAAGATTATATTATACACACTTCTCATGAGAAAATGATGAAAAACTTTCACAGTTTCAGATCATTGAATTAACCAGCAAATATTATAGTTTTTTTTGTGTGTGACACCTTTTCTCCTCGTACATGTAGGGCCTTAAGTTATTTACAAGAGATATACTTGTACATGTACATGTAAGATTCAATTGAAAAAAATGCCAGGATAATTTTGTTAGTTTTTATTGCTCACAGGGTCGACGCCAACGACATACTTATGTACTGTCCCAAATGGAGATAATTTTACCCTAACTGGAACTCTAGACCTCAAGTGGGGAAACCCTTGGGTGACAATGACACCCTCTGCGATAATGTTGGGTAGTGGCACTGCCTTTACAACTAACAAGTGTTCGGTATGTAATTGATTGATGAGTGAAATGCTGGGATATTAACAAAGTATATATGTGTAAGGCCATTGATTTCCTGCTGGCCAAGTGAATATACAGACATGTACTGTCTGTAAATCATCCAAAATTAAACATCCAGGAGGTTCAGGGGGCTACCCCAGGCCTTGTCCTCAAGGATTGAGAGGGCACGGCCACTTTGGCCTTGGCTGCATCAAAATTTCAAGGCCAACCAAAGGGACATACAGCCAACTCGGAGGGGCACCACGGCAATGGCCGCGGTGGCCGCTGTTAAGATTGAGGCCTGCTACCCATTTTTTCAGGATTTTTTTTACTTTTGTCAAAGCACACCCTGATTTACATATTCATTTCATTTCATTTATCATTTCTGGTAATGAAACCAAGGGATGCCTCAGAAAAGCGCACTTAAGCACTGTAAGCTCGAAAGCCTGAGGAAACCTGTAAACAAGGGCGCTTGCAATGTGAACCAGAAACACCGGGGTAAACCCCTTACACTTCCACGATAAGTGTTCTGGGTTCTTTTACGTGCATTACTTAATCTAGTACACGGGACCTACGGCTTAACGTCCCATCCGGGACGAAGCAATTATGGTTAAGTATCTTGCTCAAGGACACAAGTGTCACGACCGGGGCTCGAACCCACACCCTGCTGCTGGCAACACCAGAACTTGAGTTCGGTGCGCTAGACCGCTCGGCCACGACACTCCAGAATGAAAGTTTATCAGCCGAATACTTTTCCTGAAAACAAATCCCCAAAGTTTATCAGCCGAATACTTTTCCTGAAAACAAATCCCCAAATCTCAGTCCACATTCCATAGAGTACTGGATCTACAGGTAGCTGCCAATAATCCAGCAAGCAGTACAAGCACATCCTTCCAATTCTATCCCAGGGGACATTTTTCCCTGGCCAAACTTGTCTAAATAGCCTTAAGCTATGCAGCAGAGCTCAGATGGCTGTCAAAATTTGGCAGATTTTGTTTGTGATTTTCAGGTTGTGATGAACAACTGGAATGAGGCTTTTGATCTACACACAGATACAGGTATTTACTGATAAAATGCAAACATGTTAGCCTAAACTAGAGTCTGACATACATGTAAATTTAGTCTCACTGAAATAAAAAGAGATCTCCAGTTCGTAAAGTTCTTAATTACCAAGGCCTGTGATTTCTCAGGATTTTTCCTGATTTCAGGATATTTTACAAATCGTTTGCCTCAAAATTTTCTTGAAAGAAGAGAAGTAGCCACCAATGAAAAAAAAGAAGAAGTAGCTTGTATTGTGTTTCTTGTTTGTGGGGATGTGGAGAGTCTGTCAATCCTCCAAAATTAAACATCCAGGAGGTTCAGGGGGCTTTGTCCTATAGACCAAAGGGAGACCCAGGACCGCTACCCATTTTTCAGGATTTTTTTTACTTTTGTCAAATTACACCCCTGATAACCAGATAAAATTTGAGATGATGGCAGTAATTCCTTGAAGATGTTGATTATACTTGCGCAACAGCATAGTGTGCCAATGATGTCTCAGACATGGCTTCTGCTATGACAACGCACATCACTTTTGTCTTAGGTCAATCTATTTCTAAAAATGTCTGAGAAACCTGAGCAATTGCTAAGATGAAATTGTAGACAGGCAATTTCAATACATATTTTGTTATTCTTCATGCACAACATACGTATACATGTACATTATGCATACATGTACACGTTCAAGACATTTTTATCCACAGCAAATGGCCTCCAGCGAATGATTTCGCGTTACCGAAGGAGTTGTCATTATTCAATTCAATTCAATATCACATTTATTTCCATAAAAATAGTTATATATCGTATGATGTATATTTATCAAAATATTGTACATTTACTTAATAATAATAATAATAATAAAGATTTTTAGCGCGCACATATCCACCCTGCTGGGCGCTCAAGGTGAAAAATAATAGTATTATTATATCATATGATATATCGTACATTTACTTTTAAAAAGTAAATAATATATTATTATATAATCAATATATCATGTACACATGTACTTAGACTTGATATTTATGAATATATTGCACAATCTGTATTAATATTCTGTACTTGTACTTGGACAATAACATACTAATATATAATTAATTTGTATGATATACAAATAAAGCATGTACGTTTACATGTATATATTGCCCGATATACATGTATTATATATTATACATGTACATGTACTTGGACAATAATATCAATATATCATACGATGAAGTATCAATGTACCGTTGACGTACTTGTACAAATGTCACAATACTTAGACATTGACCCAACTTTTCAAGCTGGCGGCATAATAAATAAAATGTCAAAGGAACTAATAAATGTAGATCCATTTCAGTCATAAAGCTTGATGCATGTTTATCCACCGTGTTTAACCTGGTAAAATGGCGAGGGAACGTGACCATGCCTCGTATCTATGCTGCAGTATGAGGACATGCAAGATGAACATGCAGGCATGTCCGAAAGGGCCGGACATCATGGCCATGTTTCATTTCGTTTTTATTTGATTTCGGCACCATCTAACCGTGCGACGGCCAAGTGCTCGATGCTGTTTTAGAAATGCAGTGTTAGAAACGTAAAATGTACGGTTGTAACGTTAGAAATGTGAACTCACAAGGCACTCCACTCCGATGGTTCATTTCCATGGCATGTTTGCTGAAACACATCGGGGGAAATGCACCAGCTTAAATAGAGATTATTCCAGTTGCCACGTTTTAATTGCAAGGTTATCTAACAATTATGAGAGTCTTGATATGACCGCTGGTGCCAATTCCACCAGGACGTATGTGTGTCATGCTCAAAAGTGCTTGGGCAATTTGTAACCATAGAGTACTGTACAGCAGTCAGGTTTTTTAAAAATAAGTTTCAAAGTAGCAGGAACATGGCCAGAGGTACACTGTAGGCGGTAAAAATAGAGTTTGGATGCACAAATCAGGCCTGCGCGATTTCTCAAGATTTTAACAGATTTCAGGACTTTTCTTTCTTGAGAGAAGAGAAGTAGCCACTTTTGTCAAAATAAACCCCTGACAAATACAACATACGTGTACATTTAGTAATGAGGGCTTATTTCATCGGACATGCAGGCATTTGTCAGAATTTCAAAAAATACATCACGCAACAATGGTACGTGCACAATTACATACATGTACATGACGTATGTAGTTAAGTTGTGCATGGTGTGTGTTTTTATGTTCGTGAAGAGCTTTCTGAAGAGCTTACATTTACCAGAACAGTGTACCTGGCCAATGATGTCATGACATTTTCAACACTTGAGGAAACCTGATGCACCGTAAGGAGTGTCAAACTAATTTACTGACTGACTTCACTATCTGGGTCCCCTGGGGGCAAACCCACAGTATTATCCATGCATGACATTGACACATTCTGAGGGGTGCCAGCTGAAGGTCTTAAGTAAGAAGAGAAATTAAAATTGTATGCACACTTAAACGATTGCGGTGTGATGTACAATCACACTAAAATAATAATACCTTTCTAATTTGTCAAAAACCATTCTCAATGTAAATTCAATTGTGTGAAATGTCATTGTCTTATTGATGTGTTTAAAGGGAAGGTACAACATTGGTGTTTGGTAACGTACATTCATTTCAAAACTCTAGTTTATATTATAACCTTCCTACTATAGCTGAACTTTAGTGGCAGGTAGCTATAGTGGTCAAAATCAGTCAACTGACAATTTTGACTGTTGACCCATAGTGCACACAGGGGCATTTTTGACTGGTTTTTACTGTCATTTTGACCACTCAGACAATACAGACATAGCTTTTACCAGTCAAAAACAGTCGACTCATTTTGACCGGCAAACGTAAGGTTCGAAATTGTTCGACTGTTAAGTGCACTAGATATACCTTGGCAAGTATATCAACATTTTGACTGGTTTTGACCCAGTCATAGAAGGGTTAAGAAATATTTAACAATCTCATCGCAACAGTTCTGATTGTCCACAATGTACAAACACTTAGCAAGGTAGTTTTTGAAAAGTTGGAAGAGTATAAATGATCACTGAGTACTACATTAATTTGTTCTGATGTACAGACCTACAGTACACCTACATGTACGTACACCAACTACAGCTTCATCAGAAGGTACTGTGCAGGTGAATTTCAGATGGCAATCAATGATTGCCTTGTAACTGAAAACTCCACTCACAAATCTCAATGGACTGTGGCCTACATGTAAGTCTGCTAGATGGCTGTGCAGAATGTGCATTTTCATTCACTGGAGACAGTCGTGCTTAAAATCTTACGGATTTCAAGAAGTTTCTTGAAAATTTTTCCCTGTGGAGAAATTCACATGCTGTGCATGTGCATCATTGCTTTTTATTGCTGCCGAGATGAACGGGGTTTTGCCTTGAAATTAAGTTCAAATTTGCAATCAGACATGATGATATGCTCTAAGGGGCTCTTGCCTGTGTTTTTACTCTAAAACAAATTCAGTTGAAATATATAAAAACCCTAAAGTATGAATGACATTAACAAATATATCCTTTATATATTTTGTGTGAACATGTAAGTACCCCAACTAGAACATTCTCCTAAGAACTGCGCCAGATTAAAGTGTCTTCCATGGTCACAGCTATATTGAGATTTATAGCAAAACAAATCTGAACGTAGAGTTTAAGTTGTCATTGCCAATAGGCCGTATTCATAAAAATAAGTAATTACTTACTAGTAAATGCTATAAGTAAAAGCAACAACTAGGTAAGTAAAAGGTCTAGTCTAAGCAATTGCTAAAAATCTTATTCATAACCATTTGCTAAATGATTACAGTTGTTACTTGCCTCGGCTAGTAAGTTCTCAAGTAGTTGCTATTGTACTACAGTACCATCCACGAGTCTCGGTATTTGGTGGTATGAAGGTGTTTGCAAGCCATTCCACATTTTCTTTGTCAAACCTAAATAAAGTTCTGTAAGTGCTAGGGTTGACTTCATAACGATTATGCCTGATGTTATACACCTTAGGTTGTGGTCTCGGACGTAAAAACATGGCAGAAAATGTGATATGTCTGTATTGGCTAAACAGCAAGCCATAAATTAGGTGCTTGTACAATCACTAGTAAATGCTAGTCGAAGGTCATTTTTATGAATACAAATTGAAGTAGGTGCTAATTTCTCTAGCATTTACTTATAAGTAAAAAGCAATTACTAATGCTTAAACTTTGTAGCTTTTACTTGAAAGTCATTGCTTATTTCTATGAATACACATTTAAGTAAAAGGTTAGTAAAAGGGGGTTGTTACTTTAGTAAAAGCAATTACTTATTTTTATGAATACGGCCTAATAATGCAGCTTTCATGGTAAACCTGTAGACATGTTTTGTAAACTGCTATGGACTTTGAAATGTCAAGTAAGTTTAGGATTGAATGTGTCCAAGCTCTTGCGAGAGGCTTTTAAAACTACAGCTTTTCAGACTCTTCATTTGTGTGTCTGTCTCCCCCCCCCCCCCCCCAGTGGCGGCACCAGACCTGTTAAACTGGGGGGGGGGGGCAAGCTTAAATTTAAGGGGGCAAACATTAATCTTTAATGTAATTTTGTACTGTTGAAAAAGCGTTGACTTAACATCGGGAAAAAATTGGGGGGAAAATTGGGGGGAAAATATCCTGCTCTGTTAAGGGTCACAATAAGATACAGAGCTGTCCCTCGCCAGTGATGGACATGATAGCTTGTTAGTACCGACTGCCATTGTAACCAATCCTTGGGTTGTGGATAGTAAGGATCATGAGGGATCTGCTTACATGCTGGGCTGGCCAGCAAGTATATGACAACACTAATAGACTGTTGTTCATCAAAATCTCGTTTGTTGTGATAGTTCCTATCTGCTGGAAGTCCCGCGAAACACGTGTACTTGAACGCTTAATCATTTGTCGAGGTTAGGCTCTGGGGGGGCGAGTGTATGGATATTAAATATGATGAGATGGGCCACACTGTGTATTGTAATCGTCATGGACATCTTGCTCAGTTATACTGAACAGCCAAATAAACCATGCATCCATGTGTCAGTTATTGTTCATTTATCGTCTTGACAGCAAGTGAATTTGATATGACTAATACTCGATTTACCTATTGGCTTTTAAATTGTTATTCCAGTAATCATACATCAAGATGAAGATGAATAGGTAATTCCAAATCTATCATGTATGGTACGCATAGTATTAGCCAGCAGTACCTTTGGGTGTCTTTCGGACGCCCTGTTTGATAAATGGACATCTGCTGTTATTTGCAAAACACATGCAAGAGTATTGCAATTTAAACATTTGGACGTCCTGTTTTTCAAAGAATAACAAATTTGGACGCCCCATTTCCAAATCCTGGCTTGTACTTTGATGGTACGTACTTAAAATTCGCTCTCTTACAGTTGTCTAGATGCTTGTTCAAGGGGAAAAACTGCTTCACATGTATATTTACTTTCGTTGAATTAGGAAAACATAATCAGTTAAACATAATCACTGTAAGTTTCAGCTTATTCTTGTTCACACGAAAATAGTGAAAATGCATTCATAGTTTTGTTTATAGATCTATTCTAACTTCACTTTTCTGATCTATTTCACTTTTGTGAAAAACGACAGTCCCCCAGAAAGAAATAATTTTAGGGACGTTAAATACATGTACCATCATACACGTAAGTTTTGCATTAAAATTTTACAATACGGTTATTTTTGAATTACCAATCCGATACTTTACCTTTAAGTTGTCTGTAAGTCTTCCATCCAGTTTTAGTCTGTTGTAACAGAGTTGTTCAAATTTGCATTTCTCTTACACTGAGCCAGTTTAAATCATGGCAAATCTATAATAGCCAAGCTCATAAAGTGAACCATGGCATGTCTACAGATCCGAGGCAGAAACCTGATAAAATATAACATGACAGAGGTCTACTTATAGTATACATTCATGAACATATTATTATTACTGTCCTCAGAATTATATTTCTTTGAACTGATAGTTCAGAATGCAGACAACTAAACAAATATTTGCTCTCTATTTGGAAGGGGGGGGGGGGGGCAGCATTTATTACCAAAGAATAGTGTATCAGTACAGTTGCCATGGTCACAAAGCCTGATGAGCAATTTGGTCATTGCCAATAATGACTGCGTGGCGAAGCTCACGGTTGGCTGCCACTTTATCGCTATTGATTGTCATTAATTAAAGATGCGTTATTATCAAATGTGGCTGCCGTTTACCACTTGGTACCGTAAATATATGTCTTGTGTCATGATAATGGTAGTAACCTTGTCCTTAATTACAATACAACCCGCTGTAGTATACTCAAGTTCCATCCCCCCCTAACCACCCACGTTCCACTACTCATAAATAATCAATCTTTGCAATGCATACACCGACCAGCGATCATCATACTGTACACACAAAGGATCTCCCGGCCATTATCAAGTCAAATTAATTTGATATCGCCATGCGTGTACATAAAGGCATAGCACCAACGTCTTAAATGATCTGCGTCTAGCAGGGATGACGGTGGGAGCATTGCGGAACCAGATACCGTGGAGAAGTAGTAAGTCGTGGTACATGCGCATGCACGGATCGTTACATGTAGGTATGTCCGTGTCATTGTGTGCCTTAAGTGGGCACTGGGTCTATACACATGAGTAATGGAGGTCCCATCCATGGGATGTTGGTTTAGGGTGGGTAAGCACTTAAGCTTGGACATCTTGTAAGTGGTGGAGTCAGGGGACTACCAGTGAAGATACAGCTGATGACTCTTTATAATAAATGTTTTTCTCTTCTCTTGACCTTGACCTTATGGGAGAGGCTGCCAAGGGATTCTGAAACGGAAGTGTTGATGTACGTGGCATTTTGCCTACAGAGGCTAGCTGCATTATTGTATGAGGGCATGCTGTGTGCATGGCGGAGTACCTAATTATAATTTAGATAGGGAAAATTTGATATGAGCTACGAATGGAAACGTTTTTTCTCTATTTATTTTACCCAAAACAAGTTAGAATTTGGAACAAGCTAAATTTATGCAGCTGTTCCAGGTAATATACTTTGTGCATTTATCATTGGCAGGAATTCTAAAAGATGTAACGCCCGTGATTCATGGTGTTTACCTGGTACATGTAATTCCTGAAATTTTCTTTGTCATTGGAACACTACTACTTGAGGAAAGGAAAACAAATGCTTTTAAACGACACAAAATTATCATGAGAAGCATGATTTACTGTAAATTGTCCTGAAAATAATTTATTGTTGCTCCCGTCACTGAATTGATTTGGGCACTTTATTACCGGTAAACTAAGCTTCCAACTGCTATTTTGTGAAATATTAAGTATTAGTTTTCCTTTCTAAAAAGGATTTAAGAACAATGCTCCCATGAATATTTCCGGAAAATGCCAGTTAAATCTCCTCTTCATCACTGTTAAGAAAACAAGGTAGTACTAGCTTTGATAGGGTTATCTATCCTGTTTGTAAGCACACACATTGGTAGTACGCGCATTCATTTTGCTACATGTACTTCCAGTTCCAAAGCTGGCATACCGTAGTTTGTAATTTACCCAAAAGTCATTGGTTTTAAGCGATTCTTGAGACAGAAATTGACATTGTTAAATAAGATTTTGAGTCTTTACAGCACATGTTAAATGCAAATCCCAAGCTTTCTAATTTCTTGCAAAAAATCCTTACAGAAAAGGGTGGTCAATGCATTTCCAATGGGCTTCTGATGATTGTTGGAGCCAGCACGTGCAAAGTGGGCGTGGTTTATGTTAGAATTACGTCACACTTATGAACAGGATAACGAAAAGTTCATTCTTGACAGAGTGTATAATGACTTGTAATTATCTTGTTATTACTAAGGCCTTCTTGTCAAAAGTTTTTGAGCCATTGCTCAGTTGTTGATATTTTCTCATCATCTTGTCAATATTTAGTCAGTATCTAGACTTCTCAATATGTTGTCACACTTCATAATCAGGCAGAGCTAAACCACTTTGCAGTGCTTACAAATATCTCGCCGACATTACAAATCCGATTCAATTAATACTTTCAGTTCAAATGCTACTCAATGCGACTAATGGCGCGAGGGTACCGCAGTATGGTACATCATGACATGCAGAGATGCAGGCATCCCTTCACCATTGTTGCCAAATTCATGAGATTGGATGCCATAAAGTTATTCTCTTTCCACCCTTTCCCTGCCAAGTAAAGGGAAAGCAATAACCCAGCAGTTTCTGTATACTTCAAGTGTATATGTTCACTTATTGCTTTTTAAAGATTGTGCGCTCTGCGTGATTAGATTTTCAGCAGCATGTGTACTGCACGTGCATTGAGAATACTCGCGCTACGAGTATCCATTTGAATTACAAATTAAATCTTGTGTATAGATGTCTGCCCATCTGTATTTTACCTGGAGAGTCAGAGAGTAATGTTGCTGAATGGTGTACAGTGTACAGGTGACTATGGCATTTGGAGCATCATGTCTATGCATGAGCCAGACATATTAATGTGCTGCAGGAGCTCATCATTTTTATTTATTCATTTTTAATTTTCAAGTGAACTTTCTCGATTTCTGTCAACTCCACATTTTTAGAGGGCTGAGGTTTGGACTGTCTGGAGGAAGGGGAGGGTTATGGGTGCATGTACATCTAGGAAGGCCTACTTTGTGAAGGGATTATCAATAACATACCCAAAATTGACATTGAAACAAGTACATGTAATTGTTTGTCTTCAGTGTGAATTCTGCTGGATCCATTTTTGTACAATTGGACAAAACTCAAATTGTCTCAGAATAAATTTGTTCTCTCGTCTGTCTCAGAAGATGTTTTGTCTCTCTCTATCTCTCTCTCTGTGAGTTAGAGGAGAATGACGAACAACGAGAATCCTTTTTATGTTAACTCACCTAATGTTTTCTTTAAACCAGAGAAACCCACACTACGGTAAACAAGCCGCTGGATTTCCTTGACGGGTTTACATGACTGAATAGAATTAACCTTGCATTTCTCGTTCCCATGTGTGTGTGTGTTAACAGGGGAAAGAAGAACTGTACCAGAAGTGGCAGAATTTCAAGGCCAAGCAGCGAAACGACAAACATGCCACGCTGAAGAAGAAGCTGGCCTTGCAGCAGGAACTCATCCAGGCCAACAACGAGCTGCACTTTCAGCGGCAGGTGCACGAGCAACGATGCCAGGCTGAGGTGGGTACCGGCGATGGTGTAGATGCACCCCGTTTCCTCCCCCCCTTTCTGCTCCCCCATCCTCACACCTTGTGCTGTATCTGTGATATTTTATACCGTCTCTGAATTGTAAATCAGCCAGTGTGTGACACACGTCGTACATATAGGTGTTGTACTGTTTCAGCTGTCCATCCGTCCGTCCGCTGGAGGCGGACATCTTGTGATGTTTTCTTTTGGGAGAAATAAGAAGGGTTACAGTACTTGCAATGCGGAGTGATTAGGCCTAGTGCATGGGATTTGTCAAATGTCAGAAAGGATATCCTTTCTTAACAGGATCTCTTCAACATAATACCACCCACAAAAATGTTTACGGCCTATAAACCAGCATATGTGTGGAAAACAAACCTCATGAAGGCTATGTTCTTTGTGTTCATGTGTGGAAGGCTAACCAAGGTAGGTTTTGATATTCAAAGTGTGCTCTCTAGGTTACAGCGGTTGTCTGACCTTCTTGACTTGTGATTGAAAATGTCAAACAAGCACACACAAAAAAGAAGCTTTTGAATACTTTCTTCATTGTAAACTGTGTGAATGTGGGTGTACATGTATGTGAATACAAAAAACCAATTAACTTGCAATCTTTCTGGGTTTAAAATGAAACATGATTTATGTACAGTACGTTGAAATACACGTACTCTACCCGGCGCAAGTGTATTTGTTAAGTCAAGTCTTGTATTCCTTTCTTGAGCTGACAAATGTTAATAATTATTGAAAACAATGTCATTTTTGTTCACAGTTGAACAGAAGGTTCAACACGGCTCTTTACATTTACTGAGTATTCTGTGCTATCTTATTAACCCTCCGACACATGGAGGCCACTCCGATCCACAAAATTCTGTTCTTTAGCAACCTTCAGTACATACATGTACAAGCCTGCTGTCCTTTCCAAGTAATCTTACAAAATCAACTATGTGCCACCCAAGGCCACTGTAAATGTTTGAACATATTAGTATGGCCTGCAATGTATCAATGGGAGACCACCTTACCCTGCAATCTCAGTGGTGTGACAGTGCACAGAAGGGTAACCATAGGAGGCCACTGGCAACAGCTAATGGCTTGGAGTGGCCTGAATGGGTTGTTTCAAAAATTGCACTGATTGTAGGAGGGTATCGCCTGTGGTTTTGGCTATGTTAACAGCAATTTCTGAAAATGTTAGTTTTCATCAGAACATCACTATTTTACTTCAGAAGCATTTTTTTTCTTCTTTTTTTCCCTCCAGTAAATATGTACTGAAATTCATATACGTGTAATGGTTGGTCTCGTCAAACAATAATTTTGACAATGTTTTACTGTAAAACCAATGAAAGGGAAGGTACAGCATGCTGGCAAAATTTTTCCTCTGAGTTTTCTTACTCTCTTTATAATGTGATTAAACATGTATTGTGAAAGTGTTCAGCTTATTTCATTGTGTCGATCACAAGAAAATAAAGAATAATGCATCATTCAGATTTCTTGTATTCATTCTATTATGGAAGAGTACCTGAAGTTTCTTTAATTCAAACTGGAAATTATTCTGAGACAAAATTATTTTATAAGTTTTACATTAAAATGCAACCATTTAAAAAAAAATTACCAATCCTGTACATTTCCTTGTAAGCAAAATATGAACAGAAGATCGATTTCAAATGAATCCACTCTTTTATGAATCAAATAGACAGCCACAAAGCCTCCAATTTGTTTTGAAGAATTTGGTATTTTCCACGTTGAAACCATTATAAATTGCTAGTGAGACTTTGTGTTCCAATGAACAAGTAGTACTGTAGATTCCACACATTTTAGTTGATTGATAAATGTTCAGCCTTGTGACAGCATCAGTGTTAACATCTTATAGGCTTTTCGCCGTGTCGTGAAGGCAAATTCCTCCAAATCCCTCCTAGTAATAAGGGGATGAACCTCCAACATCTGTGTAAAAGGCTAAATATATGTGTACAGTTAAAGCCACAAATTAAGTAAGTGCTCAACAGAAATGGTCATGTCAGATCAGTCTAACTATTGTGAAGTGGACATCAGAGATACCGATGAAAAGTGTCCACTTGAGAAATATATCCTACAGTGTCTGGGTATATTGTACAGTATTGTGTAACATTTAATGGGATTAGCCCTGTTGGAAATGTACTACTGATAGACCATTTGAAACCATTCAAAATTTCCACTTTCAAAAATGCCATTGGTTTTGTACACACATGGTGATACTATTTGAACAGTGTTGGTAGCAAGCTTTACTACCATTCAAATCCATTCAAATGCATATGGGTCCATTGATTCACCACTTAGAAGTATCCAAACAAGGTTTTGTATTACATGTAGCTGTACTACCATTTGGAAAGATCCAAACAAGGTTTTGTATTAGCTGACCTACCATTCAAAACCATTTGGGGGAATCAATACTGTACACAGTTATTTCACCATTCAAAACCACGAAAGCGAATGGTTTCAAATGGTGGATCAACTTGTATGAAAAAGGTACCAGAAGTAGGAGGGTTAACCATACATGTACATGTAACTCGAGATTAGATATGTGATATTTTGCTATTAAAAATCACTTAAATTAAACATAGCACTAGTAATTATTTACAGATGTTTAAAAAAAATGTTTTTTTCATTCTACACCACATGCCATATGTGAGTGCAGTAATTTCAATTTTTCCCCTCTGTGGCATGGAAATCTTTCTTCAGTTCATCCTATAATACGCGTACATTGAAATGACTTCTTAATAAAAGTAATTAACACTTCTGGAATGGTCAGAGTGGAATATAATTCAATTTCCCATTGTAAGAATTTGCCCAGGTGTACATTGGCCAGTGTGTTCCATTGTTTGCGTGTGGTTGCGTTTCAGCGCACTAGGCTTTGTGTAATAGGATTCGGTGCGGACATTAAAATTGTCTTTCAAACTCTAAGCGCTGCAGGCATCAGTCCTGCTGTTCAGGTTTCTGCTACATCAAGCTTTTATTATTTAGTTGTAGAATATATTCAAATGCTCTTTAATATCGACTTATATTTGGTTTGATTTCGGCATGTACAATGTACATGTATACATATGTACATGCATCAAACAAACATTAAAAAAAAAACACCTGAAATCGAAGTGAAAACTCCTTCCAAACCTGATTTATTTTATTTATGCATATGCCTGCAGGATGTAACAGAAGAACAGTGAATTTAGTCGGATGGCATGGAGTGCCATGGTCGAGCGGTTTAGTGCATCGGATTTGTGTTCTGATGGCTGAGTCGTCAGAATGTGGGTTCGAATCCCAACCGCGACCATGGTGCTTGTGTCCTTGAGCAAGACACTTTACCATAATTGCTTCTCTCCACCCAGGGGTAAATGGGTACCTGTGAGGGCAGAGTTGGTTGTTGTGTTTGATTAGCCCTATATGCGCTGTAATGGCAGCAATTGAGCTGTATACTCCCCAGGGAGCTGAGATGGTTTCAGGAATGATTTATGAGCCTGATGAACAGTCGTCAGAATGTGGGTTCGAATCCCGTCCGTGACCGTGGTACTTGTGTCCTTGAGCAAGACACTTTACCATATTGCTTCTCTCCACCCAGGAGTAAATGGGTACCTGTGAGGGCAGAGTTGGTTGTTGTGTTTGATTAGCCCATATGTGCCGAAATGGCAGCAATTGAGCTATATACACCCCAGGGAGCTGAGATGGTTACAGGAATGATTTATGCGCCTGATGAACAGGGGTAATAATGTACAGCGCTCTAATACCTTGTTTAAGAGCGCTTTAAAATGCCCGACATTATTATTATATTATTATTATAATAATGCAATGCACCTTGAGCACCAATTTGGTGGATACGTGCACTATATAAGTCCACATTATTATTATTATTATTATTGTTATTATTATTATTATTATGGACAGGCCATGTATATTCACCAGTGGGTGTGACTCTTTTTTTCTGTTTGATTTCCCTGAAGGCCATGTCAATAAAACAACATTGATTATCATCCTTCAAATACAAAATAAATCAGGTTTATTTATAATAAATAATAGCAAATTTAGTTACCAATTTGCTGGCTGGGATTCATTTTCCATTCCGATCTGTGGTTAATATGTGAGGGGAAATTAGGAACTGTGTACACTTATTAATTATTTGATGATGATACCATACCAGTAAACATCCAGACAAATTATTCCATAATTTTTGAGAAAACTTGAAGGGAATTACAAATTTGAACTGACTGATGGATGTGATTTATTTCCTACGAGTAGAATGAATGCAGGTAAAACTTGTAGCTTTGCATGGTGAGGATGATAAGTAAGACTAATTGCGGTGACACCATGTGGAATCTCAATTGAGATTCCACATGGTGTCACCGCAATTAGTCTTACTTAGAATGAATGCAAACAATCTGAACGCAGTATCACAGTTTTCTCGATAGTGATACGATGAAATACTCAAGCCGAACCTTTCACAGGTATTGTTTGTATTCATACAATGTGATTCTTATATATTCTGTATGCATTTACTGACATTTTACCAATAGTGTAATGTGTGACCAGTTATAGGACAAATTGAAAAATTTAATAATAAAATCAAGTTGGTAACAACCGACTATATGTAGGTCTAGGTAGGGCAAGGACGATTTGTTTCTTTCTACAAGACGCTATTCACATCGCCTCCTCTTTCAATCAACCCAAACTATTTGAACATACATGTATAATGTAGTAGCAGTGTGTCTTCAATGAGTAGATGAATGTGTCTTCATGCATGCCATCCTGAGGTCTGGTTACAGTTGAACCCAGTAGCAGGGAGTCTTCAATGAGTAGATGAAGGTGTCTTCATGTATGCCATCCTGAGATATGGTTACAATTGAACCCAGTAGCAGTGAGTCTTCAATGAGTAGATGAAGGTGTCTTCATGCATGCCATCCTGAGGTCTGGTTACATACAGTTGAACCCAGTAGCAGTGAGTCTTCAATGAGTAGATGAAGGTGTCTTCATGCATGCCATCCTGAGGTGTGGTTACAGTTGTACCCAGCAGCAGGGAGTCTTTCATGAGTAGATGAAGGTGTCTTCATGCATGCCATCATGAGGTCTGGTTACAGTTGAACCCAGTAGCAGTGATCAGTCTTCAATGAGTAGATGAAGGTGTCTTCATGCATGCCATCCTGAGGTGTGGTTACAGTTGAACCCAGTAGCAGTGAGTCTTCAATGAGTAGATGAAGGTGTCTTCATGCATGCCATCCCGAGGTCTGGTTTCAGCTGGTGGATAGTGCCCAGTTTTGGAAAGATCTAAGCACCAGTTGAAATCAGAGCCTCTGTGTGGTCACTTACAGCGGGGTCGTCTTGGAAATTAAAATCATGTGAGCAGAGGAAGACAAATCTATTTCCTTATACTTTCATGAATTTTTTTTCTCTAGCTACGAGTAACCAAAGCTGTGTTTTCAGGGTGGCCCGCCTCAATTTTATTGACCACCTCACAGTTCCATGACTTTTTTGGCAAATGTATGTCTGACACCAGAGTTTAAAGCCAATAGCTCCATCTTTTTTTAATACAGAAATAATTTGAAAAAGCAAAATATTTGACACCATTTTTACTTAGTTGTTCTTCTGTGACCTCATCAATATATTTTCAGAGTGAAAATTTCCAGGGGCTTCTTTTGTTCAAAACATCTGTCACCGCCTTACCTTGACACATTTCTGGGTACAGGCCTGCTTCATACTAGTACCCTGGTCTGTGATTGGTGAAATAGCATTTCAATTTTCATGTACATAGTATGTATATCTATCCATTTTTAAAATGTGGTTTATGCTAACGATTCAAACAAAATGTCTCCAGCTGTGTAAGGGGTAAATTTTTCCCTGTTGAGCAAGTAATATGTAGTCTTCGTTTCCCAACTTTTTTTCTTTAGACTGAGAACCACTGGGAAGAAATATTTTATCTGGATGCAGCAGGCAAGTTCAGCTGAGGAAACAATCAATGCAGATTGTCAATTATATATGGGTCAGTTCAACCAGTTGGGGGCAGTCTCTGGATGATTAGAGATGCATATTGTGTGTGTTTCGTTATTGTATTACCGAACAATTTGTATGCTTACTTTTAGTTTCCTTGTAGAAAGGAAGCAATGTACTTTGCCATTTCACAAAATAACTGACCAACATTGATTGTTAATAGTCCTAAGGTTCCATATATACTACTCAAAACAATTTAGGGAACACCGGAATAATCTCAGTTAAAGCAAGATCATTTATTTCAGATAAACACAATGTTTCACAGAATTGATGAGAAACAACTGCACAATGAAACGGATGATAAAGGATGCATGTAGTGATTACACATTTCATGACATGACTACTGAAAGAGAGAGGGGGGTTGCAAATGAAAATCCCGGTTCATGGAACATTTCAAACCTATTTGATGTTAAAAATCCGGTGTTCCCTAAATTGTTTTGAGTGGTATGGCCAACAATGAATTTATCACTCTACATCATGTACATGTACATGTATTCGCTTAAAGGGAAGGTACAACATTGGGGCCAATTTCCTAGAGTTGCTATAAGCAGGGCAAAACATGCTTACCAGAAATATTTGCTTAGCAGATTTCTTTGGTTACCAACCAAACGTTCATACAAATGCTAAGCATTGTGGCCGGTAGTCTGTTTCATATTGCTTTAGCAATAATATTTGCTTAGTAAAAATCTCTGCTAACACCGCTCTATGAAGTTGGGCCCTGATTATAAGAGTAATGAATTGTTTGTTTAAAAAAACTAGCTTGGTGTTTAGTTGGTACAAATGGAGTGTCGTGGCCGAGCGGTCTAGCTTACCGGACTCGAGTTCTGGTGGTAGCAGCAGAATGTGGGTTCGAATCCCGGTCATGACACTTGTGTTCTTGAGCAAGACACTTAAGCTACAGTCCCACCACCCCGCTAATATGCTGCAGAGAGGCGTTAGATGCCGGCATCAGGAAATAAAATGACCGTGGTGTAGCGTCTATTAACGTCTCTTAACGCCCTGATTTGTCATTGCAGTCCCACATACACGGCATACATACGGTATACAGCCGGCTTACAAGCACGTTAGAGGGAGGCAGACCCACGCTAGCGGGCGGCAGAGAGACGCTAATTGGCGTTGGCACTGCGCAGAGGGAGGCAAACAGGCGTTAACAGCCCGCGCACGCTGCGTTGAGGCCGGCAGACCCACGCTAGAGGGCGGCATACCTCGTTAGGGGGCGGCAGACCCTACGGAACAGCCCCGCTAGATGGCGTGGTGTGGCGGTGTATAAAGGCGTCCCATAGCGCCGGGTCTGCCGTCCCATAGCGCAGTAATGCCTCCCTGATGCCGTCTCTTTAGAGTTCCGCGCCATACCACGCAACAAGGCGGCAACAACACGCTGGAAGGCGGTGGACCGCTCGCGATAACGGCAGACCCTCGCCAGATGGGGCAGACCTGTGTTAATAGGCGTTAATAGGCGGCAAGCAAAGTTCGCGTTCACCCCGCAATTATAAAACATTTTTATAATTTCGGGGACGGTTGCCGGCATGTGGCGTTACATGGCGGCGACCTACGTTGACCTGCGTTAAGAACCGCAGCTAGACGGTGGTCCTGCGCTGATACACGGTGACCAGGCCGGCAACAAATATTTGCTCTGCCGGCATCTAACGGGCTCGCTAACGGGGTGGTGGGACTGTAGCTTTAACCATTATTGCTTATCGTGGCAGAGGCAGTTTAACAACTGCCTTGTTCTGGATTAGTTACCCCTCCCAGTCCTATTCGCACCATGAGAGAGGCTGGTTATTAACTTGTCTTGTGGAGTTGTTGTAACAACTCAATGACTTAGTAGCCCCCACGTTGGAGTGGCCATTAGGGGCGATTTACATAAACATTTTTTTTTTTTTTTAAATATCAATTATCCTGAGGATTTATTTAGACTGAAGTGCTTTCATCTTGGAGAAAATAGGAAATGTTATGTCAAATTTACAAAAAGTCGCTGTTCGAAAAAAAAAACATGAATGCTTATTATGATGAAACTTTCATGGGGTAGCTTTGTGATATATTTCTAGAAAACAAGATGGTTATCAAATACCAATGTTGTACCTTCTCTTAAATCAGTACCCTGGTTTTAAACAATTCATCTCAAATGTAGTTTAGGGAGAAGGGCCAAAGTCATGGTACAGCCAAGCCTTTGAGAAGCCTGGCCAGGCCCAGGCTACCTGGCCTCCTAATTGTCTTTTGTGAGTCCTAATCCTGTAACAATACAGTACCTGCCAATCAACATAACCTGGGCTTCTGGAGGGCCTAGCCCAGGCAAGCAGAGCTCATTGTATAGGCCAGTAGGCAGGGGAAAAGCCTGGGCCTGGCCGGGCTTCTCAAAGGCTTGGCTGTACCATGACTTTGGCCCTTGTCCCTTACCTACATGTAGGCTATGTTCAGCTTCTATGAGTATGCCTTTTTTCTTTGAATCAAGATTACGTGTATATATACAATATACATGCAACATTAACCATGTTTCAGCTTGTTACAATGCATCGTGAATGAGAAAATAGTACAAATGCATTCAGATATTAGGAAAGAGTACACATTCCTAACTTCACATTCCTAACACATTCCTAACTTGGAGTGTCGTGGCCGAGCGGTCTAGCGCACCGAACTCAAGTTCTGGTGTTGCCAGCAGCAGGGTGTGGGTTCGAGCCCCGGTCGTGACACTTGTGTCCTTGAGCAAGGTACTTAACCATAATTGCTTCGTCCTTCGGATGGGACGTAAAGCCGTAGGTCCCGTGTGTTGTGTAATGCACGTAAAAAAGAATGCGCCTTGAGCACCACTTAGTTGGTGGATACGTGCGCTATATAAGTCCACACATTATTATTATTATTCACACTTGAAATTATTTCACCTAAATTCTGACAAATACCTCAATTATATGGAGAGAAGCTTTACACCAAGTATTCGTTTCCCATTAATTCAACCATTCGGTTAATTTTTTTTTTTTGGTTGTACCAATCTTATATTTGACCTTTAAATTTGATGTCACAGATATATGTCACCCTTCAATAGTTTTCTCCATCAGGTCACATTAGTCACCAATCTGTCTGCCAGCCTTCTTCATTTCATTCTCTTTATTGGACTCCTCTCTTGAATCAAATATACATGTGTATGTTCCTATCTATATCCCTTGCCCATGCCAGGGATTTGGTTATAGAAATTAAAAAAACGAGTTAAGTCACCCAGGTGCAATACAGAAAAGTGGAATCCCACGTCGGAAGAGCTCTGGATCTAACTGGAAACAGGGATTATTGTTGAAAGATTATGGGTTCATCTAGCTTGAGCTTACCTTCATAATCTGGGCCTCTGGCTGTCCGTGTAACTCAAGGCACTGCAGATGGTCGTATCCTATTGATACACATATATGATTTTCTGTCTTTTTTATTTCCTTTTTTGTTACACATTAAAGGGACACTATCATCACGATCAGAGCAGACTTTCAACAGGGCATTGAATCGGTGTCCTGGTTTAAGATGAACAACAGTGACTGAAAATTCCTGGCTCATTTATGCAGCAGCAACGGTAATAATTATCATGTGGATATTACATTTTCAGTCACTGAGTTAATCTGACACCAGCACTCCGATTCCATGCCCGGTTGGTCGTGACGATATATATTGTCCCTTTAAAGACAAATAAACTTAGGATTTGGACAAATGCATTGTATGTTTGTCTCATTATGTAATGTTTGATATCCCTATCTGCTCTGTGCACTAACAATTGAGGGCGCATGTTTTTAAATAACCCTTGATGGATAGGTTGATGAACGTTTGTTGCGCAACATGACTTTTTTGCAGTTAATGGGCGTAATTTCTCAAGAGACCATTGGTTGTCAGAATCATGCGTGCGTTGAGCACATGAAGTGTATACGTGGAATGCACATTTAATGGTGAGAGTGCTCTTATCAAATATATATTGTGTTCAGTTTCACCTCTGTAGGACTACGATATGAGTGGATTGTACATGTAAATAATAGGTTTCAAAAAACATATTTTTGAGATTTTGTTAAAATTTGAGTGTGGTCACTGGCCGATCCTAGGGAAAGACAGGCTTATAGGGCCTGTACCACAAATGTGCCCAAAATGACGCTTGGGTTGTACAGAGGGTGGTTCGTCATCAAGGGATTCTGCCACCGCCTTTTCGAAGTACTGATCCCAGAAACTGTTTTCTCTTGGTGCTTAGAGTCCTTCTTTTTGTCGTCTAGCACCATGAAAAAGCAGTCTTTGTGGTCAGATATTGAAACCACTACCTGTTAAATTTGGTTGGCAAGAGTGTGTCTACGAGTATGCTTACTTTCTTTGAATTAAAATACACTGCAACCAACCTGTGAAAGTTTCAGCTTGAAAATAACGTTGTGCATGGATTATTTAGTGTGGCTTTACACGTTTAGTTTTTTCCTTTCACTTCTTTATTAATAAAGTGAAGGATTTTGAAGGATTGAGGTTACATGCTACATGCTCTTTGCTAAAGTGAAGGATTTTGGAGGATTGAGGTTATTAGGCATACGTGCCTTTCCATGGTACATGTACATCCAGGTTTGTTGTAGTGATTGCAAGGTCAGTGCTTGGGTCAGTGGACACTGTTTATTGCTCCATGCATGCAGGGAGGGTCCCCGGCCATGTACATGTATCACAGATTAGAAACACATGTGTGCATACATGTCATGTGCTTGCTTTACTACTGAAGGATTTTGGAGGATTCAGGTTAATAATAATAATAATAATAATAATGTGTGGACTTATATAGCGCACGTATCCACCAACTAAGTGGTGCTCAAGGCGCATTATATCATTACCCCTGCTCATAAGACTCATAAATCATTCCTGAAACCATCTCAGCTCCCTGGGGAGTATACAGCTCAATTGCTGCCATTACAGTGCATATAGGGCTAATCAACCAACTCTGCCCTCACAGGTACCCATTTAACCCCTGGGTGGAGAGAAGCAATTATGGTTAAGTATCTTGCTCAAGGACACAAGTGTCACGGCCGGGATTCGAACCCACATTCTGCTGCTAACACCAGAACTTGAGTCTGGTAAGCTAGACCGCTCGGCCACGACACTCCACAGGTTATGTGCTTACACAGGTTATGTGTTCAAGCAAATGGGCCTAGGGAGTTAGGGTTAACTGGAGAGTTTAACATTGGTACACATACAGTGTATGTTCATTTTAACCCTCTAGGTAATTAGAAATATACCATTAAACTAGCCTGTGAAGGTTTTATCACAATAGATGTCTACGCAATGAACAAAATGTAAACAAAATTAAATCTTTTGAAATTTGACAATTACTGTTTTCTCTAAGACGAAATAATCAGGATGATTGATACTTTTACTAATTTTAAACCAAGTTTTAGATGAAAATTTGTTTATTTGATAATCTGGTAATTACCAATGTTGTTGAAGAAATAATTTTTTTATGATTTATTAGTATTACAAGAATTGATTGGTATGCTCATACAAAGCATTGAAACCTTGAAGAATATTTTAATCTTTTTTGATCTAAAATCATTCTCTGTTAATATGAAGACTTAGTTCATCATGCTGATGTTCCATAAATATGGGAATATTTTAATCTGTATTTAACATTTCAACATGCAAAACTAGATGGAAACGGATGATTCGTCAGAAGTGTATTGTATGTGATAAGATAAATACATGTTTGATAATGTATACACGGCACTGTGTATACATTATTAAGGGACATCATCGTCATGATCAGAGCAGACTTTCAACAGGGCATGGAATCAGTGTCCTAGTTTAAGATGAACACAGTGACTGATAATTACTGGCTCATTTATGCAGCAGCAACGGTAATATGACCTTATCGTGTATCATGTGGGGTATTATTTTCAGTCACTGAAATCTAAAACTCCACTCCAATTCCATGCCCTGTTGATTGTGACGATATTGCCCCTATTAATACCGACATATTTTTGGTTGATTTTGGTCGTGAAGAGAAAAGTTGTACATGAAAAACCATGTAATGTGCAATGCACCAAACTATTTTGGTCATTAGCCACATTTTGATTCCAATAGACTTGTGTATTAGACATGTAAGATGTCCAGGCTATCGTGAAGGTCTTTTGCCTGCAGGATTTTCTAACTTTTCTATTTTTATTTCCTTCTGAAATTTTGAATCACCAAATCTTTAAACACATTATTGCACAACACACTCACATCTGGGTACCTACCCTGTCTTTGTTTTCATTCTTATGTTTGTTACTTTGTCCTTGTCTGGACTGCTCCAGTCTTATTTGTATCCGGTTTTACACAATTTTATTTCAGAAAATGTTGCCTAAATTGTTTGCTCTGCATACACTCTACATGAAACTGCACTTGAGTTTAATTGTTTAAAAACCATCGTATGATGTCATATCCAATTTGTCTCTGGTAACAAAGCAAACATTCTTTGACCTTCACTAGGTTTAAGCCTGCAGTCTTAAAACTAATTATTTTCACCCGGCGTGCCATTTGCAGACCTTTTAAAGCACTAACAAAATAGGCAGCCTTCTACATGTATATGATGTAAGGTATCCTTGGATTGGTTTGCATGAGGGAAAAAAAGGGGAAAAAAAACTATTGATAAAGTCAATGCAGTAGTCAACTGAAGGTATTTGAATAGTTTGTTATGCATTCTGCATTGATGTCGTAGACATGTACTTGCTTGTATCGTCCCTTCCATTAGAGATATGGACACACAATTTGATTATATCATAAAAGATTGCCATGGGGGGGGGGGGGAGGGGGGAGGGAATGTTCTCCCCACATAAATCTGACTTAAACAAAATGCAGTCTCGTAGGAGTGTCGTGCATTTTAAACATGCTCACCTCTGGAGATTTCTCTCAACTGTCCAGTAATACGCTAGACCGATTCACTGCCATTCACCTTTATCTGCATGTAGTTTAAGTGCAGTTAAAAACAATCATTTTGTCTGCGGTTGTGTAACTTGGTTTATTGAACAACAAAATATAAATATAATAATAAATTAAACAAGTATTTTTTTTAAGGTTTGCTTTTTCACTGGAATTAGATTCAAATGATATCTCTTACATACTGTATGCATTATAAACAAAAAAGGTATGGAATTGAGAAGGATATACGTAGCCTACATGTATGTAATTGTAAATAAAAGTGCTGGTGATTTCAAAATAAAAAGTTATTGGTTTCTTTGTGGAAGAATAAGTCTTTTTAGACAAAACTAGGCATTTTAAGGAGTCAGCTCTTATACATTTACAGTAGCTGTGAGTTATTCAGTTAAATTACAAACGTCTGCTTTTTTTCTGACATATGTTATTTGCTGTTCTCTGCATGGGTGGGACTTTTCATCCCACAGCTTATGGGCCCACCATAGGTGATGTAGATATATATATGTATATACACATTGTTCTAGTCATGCGGAAGAATGGCTTGGAGACAGCACGAATTTGACCTCTTGACGTAATGTCTCTCCTTTCCTTTGCCTCTTTTTCTTTGTAGATTCGTCAGGCTGAACGTCGGGAACGACGGCAGATGCAGGAAGCGTTGACGCAGCGAGGCAAAATTGACCTGGGTAATTTAAAGGGGTGCTCTATTCAATACAATGTTGATTTAATTGACCTTGTGTATATATACTTAATGGAAATGCAAATGGACACGATAAAAGACCACTGTTTTTTTTGTTATTAAAATCAGCCACATCATCACCATACTACAATGCCTTCCTGAACCATTATGCTATGGTCCCACAGGAATATTTCGATCTTTCTGTCGAAATATATTTCGATTCTTGTTTTTTTTGTGATTTTTAATAATTTCGTCAAAATCTCGTATAAATATCGACAAAATATCTTATTTCCGTGAGAATTTTTGTTGTGACGACTTTCGACTGTTTAGATCATTTCGACTGGCATTTCAACAAATTTCGACTGTTTAGATTGATTTCGATTTTTTTTCCGATTAATTTTCGATTTAAAAAAAAAAATTGGATAAATGTTTCGATTTATTTCGAATGTTACGATTGTTTAGACTATTTAGACAGTTTAGATTTATTTCGACTGTTTTTCGAACTTTTAGACTGTTAAGACTATTTCGATTTCATTTTCGACAGTTTCGATAAAATGTCGACAAAATTTAGATAAATTTGATCGAAACTTTATCGAAAAATATTGGTCAGGTTTAATAATTTTCGATTAATGATTTTTTTTCCGACAAATCTCGACAAATCTCGACAAATCTCGACAGTTTCGATTTTGTTTGACTCTTTAGACTATTTCGACTTTTCTCGACAAAATTTTGTAAAAAATCAAAAATCTTGACGAAACACGATCGAGAGAGTCGAAATCTCTGTGGGACCATAGCATTAAAGAAAAGAGTAGTCATTTGCAGCTGCAAATAAGAAACCTAATGTGATGACGCTTTGTCCAATCAGATTATCTAAATTGTCTTGGGCATTTACATGTATGAATAATAATTATAATAATGGAGTCTTGTATAACCTGAAATCTATTATAATGTGGTACTCTAAGTGCTTTAATATTCAACTACCGTACATGCAGGCCTTATTTGGTTATAATTCTTTGAATTACAAAATCCTTTACCTTACCTTTAACCCTAACCCCCTAGGAATTTTGGCTATAAACCATTTCAAATCGCCCAAAATCCATCAACATGCAGTAAAAATGTACCCTTTAGCCTTTGATGGAATTGGTAGAGTAGCTATGCAAAGTATCCATGGCTTGGCTATACACAGTCCTGAATCCAACAAAAGCAGCCGGTGGAGTTGGATGGAATTGGTACAGTAGCAAATGCAAAGCATCCATGGCTTGGCTGTACACATGTAAGTCCTGAATCCAACAAAAGCAGCCGGTGGAGTTGGATGGAATTGGTACAGTAGCAAATGCAAAGCATCCATGGCTTGGCTGTACACAGTTCTGAATCCAACAAAAGCAGCCAGTGGAGTTTGATGGATTTGGTACAGTAACAAATGCAAAGCATCCATGGCTTGGCTATACACAGTCCTGAATCCAACAAAGCGCTGGGCTATACTGTGAAGTACTGAATCCATCAAAATCAGGGTATGGATTTTGGAGATTTTGGAGGTAGTCAGGGTTAATGTAGTACCTACCTTTCTAAATTAACATAAAAATCCTGTTTTTATAAAATGTCAACAGAAAGTGAAAGAAAAGAAGCCCGAACAAAACGCCGTGCTGAAAGAAAACTTGCGGCCACGCTGCAGCAGGCGTCACTCGAGCCCGAAGATCAGCAGGAGGTGGTTGGCAGAAGGCGCATTGTCCTACCCAAGAGAAAGGAGACTCGTGGTTGTTTGTCAGTGGTGTCTAGCAGTGATGAGGAAGAGGAGGAAGAAGACAGGTCAGTTGAGTAACGATCATACCGTTTACAAACAGAGCGCCCTCTCTGTCAATCTGTTGCAGTCAAAAGCTGCCAGTGGCAGCCTCTATTCGCTCAGTGCACATCGAAGCCCTCTAGCGGTGAATTGATGTGTGAGCGTTGTTCCTACACTTTATGCGTGTATGTTATGGTACTACATTGTACACGCGTGTACTTCTACCAGCCAATGATCGCTGGAGATATTCCGCACGTGCACACTTCAACTGCAAAATAAGCCAAAGGCGATGCACTATCGCTGCCCTTTCGCCCACAGTGGTCTAATAACATGTGCCCTCATGCTCATGCACATGCACGGTGCAAATAAAATTATATTTTTCGATAAAACATCTGCACAAATTTTATATTGATAACAGCCTGTCTTTTTAGCCCAAATTTAATTCATGTTAAATATCATTCGATTTATAGATGTAAATGTTGAAAATTAAAAATAGAATTGTGTACATTAATATAGAAACACATACGATTTTTGCCTGCCACAAAACAGAGGGCATGCCAGTCAACTCGCCCCTTACAGTCTGGCCCATTACAAACTCGCCCCCTGACAAGCTCGCCCCCTGTTGATAAAAACTCGCCCCCTCACAAACTCGCTCCCCCGTAATTTTTTGACACATCTCACGATAGTGAGGGAGTAAATAAACATATTATAAAGGCAGGATGTACAGGGACAAAACTATTTTAATGAATTATTAGGCGCTATGGAGACTGATTTAGTACAAGTAAGACTGAGTAAATCAAACACAGGGCCTATACAAGTAATATCAGTGGGCATTTTATTGAACAAAAATAAATAGTACATGAGATAATTCAACAGTTACAAATAAAATAGAATACATAAAGTTAAAAACTAGCTAAAAAACAGTTACAGTTTATTTTACTTCTGTTTCAGTACATGACTGGTGCACTTGTATTGTAGTCCTTAAACCATACAAGTGATGTTAATTTTGAAAATGCTTGGCACTTATTGAGGGAGTTAGCAATAATTATGTAACACATTGCAATCACTTTGCACACAGATACATGGAGGACGGTGGTCAAGAGCTGGACCGTCTTCCCTATCAGCAAGACCTAAACAAGATCTTTGGCTCCAAGCAAGCTGAATACTTCCTGCAGCCGAGATTTGAGCCAGAGCAGAAGAAAGTAGTGCGAGTACCCCAGTCACTCAAAAAACAAGGAGGTATTATACTGTGTGCTGTCCCAAACTGAATGGTGTGTTTAAAGGGAAGGTACAACATTGGTAATGTTGGGCAAAACTGCTTCTATGAGTATGCTTACTCTCTTTGAATCAAGATATACATTGAAGGGAAGGTGCAACATTGGTAATGTTGGGCAAACTGCTTCTATGAGTATGCTTGCTCTCTTTGAATCAGGATATACATTGAAGGGAAGGTACAGCATTGGTAATGTTGGGCAAAACTGCTTCTATGAGTGTGCTAACTCTCTTTGAATCAAGATATACATTGAAGGGAAGGTACAACATTGGTAATGTTGGCAAAACTGCTTCTATGAGTGTGCTTACTCTCTTTGAATCAAGATATACATTGAAGGAAAGGTGCAACATTGGTAATGTTGGCAAAACTGCTTCTATGAGTGTGCTTACTCTCTTTGAATCAAGATATACATTGAAGGAAAGGTACAACATTGGTAATGTTGGCAAAACTGCTTCTATGAGTATGCTTACTCTCTTTGAATCAAGATATACATTGAAGGGAAGGTACAGCATTGGTAATGTTGGCTAAACTGCTTCTATGAGTAAGCTTACTCTCTTTGAATAAAGATATACATTGAAGGGAAGGTACAACATTGGTAATGTTGGGCAAACTGCTTCTATGAGTATGCTTACTCTCTTTGAATCAAGATATACATTGAAGGGAAGGTGCAACATTGGTAATGTTGGGCAAAACTGCTTCTATGAGTATGCTCTCTCTCTTTGAATCAAGATATACATTGAAGGGAAGGTACAGCATTGGTAATGTTGGCTAAACTGCTTCTATGAGTAGGCTTACTCTCTTTGAATAAAGATATACATTGAAGGGAAGGTACAACATTGGTAATGTTGGGCAAACTGCTTCTATGAGTATGCTTACTCTCTTTGAATCAAGATATACATTGAAGGGAAGGTGCAGCATTGGTAATGTTGGCCAAACTGCTTCTATGAGTATGCTCTCTCTTTGAATCAAGATATACATTGAAGGAAGGTACAGCATTGGTAATGTTGGCTAAACTGCTTCTATGAGTAGGCTTACTCTCTTTGAATAAAGATATACATTGAAGGGAAGGTACAACATTGGTAATGTTGGGCAAACTGCTTCTATGAGTATGCTTACTCTCTTTGAATCAAGATATACATTGAAGGGAAGGTGCAACATTGGTAATGTTGGGCAAAACTGCTTCTATGAGTATGCTTACTCTCTTTGAATCAAGATATACATTGAAGGGAAGGTACAACATTGGTAATGTTGGGCAAACTGCTTCTATGAGTATGCTTACTCTCTTTGAATCAAGATATACATTGAAGGGAAGGTACAACATTGGTAATGTTGGGCAAACTGCTTCTATGAGTATGCTTACTCTCTTTGAATCAAGATATACATTGAAGGGAAGGTGCAACATTGGTAATGTTGGGCAAAACTGCTTCTATGAGTATGCTTACTCTCTTTGAATCAAGATATACATTGAAGGGAAGGTACAGCATTGGTAATGTTGGCTAAACTGCTTCTATGAGTAGGCTTACTCTCTTTGAATAAAGATATACATTGAAGGGAAGGTACAACATTGGTAATGTTGGGCAAACTGCTTCTATGAGTATGCTTACTCTCTTTGAATCAAGATATACATTGAAGGGAAGGTGCAACATTGGTAATGTTGGGCAAACTGCTTCTATGAGTATGCTTACTCTCTTTGAATCAAGATATACATTGAAGGGAAGGTGCAACATTGGTAATGTTGGGCAAAACTGCTTCTATGAGTATGCTTACTCTCTTTGAATCAAGATATACATTGAAGGGAAGGTGCAACATTGGTAATGTTGGGCAAAACTGCTTCTATGAGTATGCTTACTCTCTTTGAATCAAGATATACATTGAAGGGAAGGTGCAACATTGGTAATGTTGGGCAAAACTGCTTCTATGAGTGTGCTAACTCTCTTTGAATCAAGATATACAGTACATTAGGCAAAAAAAAACAAAAAAACCAATAAGTCTCCGATTTCTGGTCTCTGCGCGCGTCGTCTCAGACCCATGCATCAGCATTTTTAATTTTCTTTTTTTTTGTGCTATGAAACGATGTCCAATTGCAGCCAAAATTGCTGGATCAATTGGAATTCTGCCAGGCTGTGTTTTAAATGACACATAGGGGTATGAACGTTTGCCCGATTTATGAGGCCTCTCTTAGCCACTATACTTTGTATATGGGAAATTTGGTCCCTGCGTATACAATGTATCATGTATTTCCCTGTTGGCAAAAAAAAAAAGAAGATGGCCGGGGGGAAAAAAAAAGCGCATCACCGCATTTTGAAACCGACTGATGACCAGAAACCAGAGACTTTTTTGGGTGGCCTTAGAAACTATTATTGTTTCAAATGCCAAATTTAGGAAAGAGTACTCCTATAGTCAAACTGGAAATGATTTCACTTCTTTAAAAGTAACAGCACTTCAGACAAAATTGTTTCTAGTGAAGATTGACACCATCATCAGCTTTACACTATAAAGTAAGTTTTCCGATTATTTTTTGACAAGTTTGACAATTATTTTCTATACCTTCTCATTAAAGGAAAGGTACATCAGATTATTAAATTAAGAAATTATTGTCTAAAAACTTACTTAGTGTACAATTGGTACATATATCAACCATCCCTGGAAATCTTATGGAATACAGGAATTGTTATGTTCAATCTTCAAAAAGTTGCCGGATGACGACTTTTTGTAAAACATAAAAACAGAAAAAATGTGTAAGAGTTTTGTTGTTGTTTTCTCATAAATATTGTGATGAAACAGGTTAGATTTGTGGTGTATAATTCTTGAAAACTAGAAGGTTGAAAAAAACATAATGGAGTGCCATGGTCGAGCGGTTTAGTGCATCGGATTTGTGTTCTGATGGCTGAGTCGTCAGAATGTGGGTTCGAATTCCAACCGCGACCGGGGTGCTTGTGTCCATGAGCAAGACACTTTACCATAATTGCTTCTCTCCACCCAGGGGTAAATGGGTACCTGTGAGGGCAGAGTTGGTTATTGTGTTTGATTAGCCCTATATGTGCTGTAATGGCAGCAATTGAGCTATATACTCCCCAGGGAGCTGAGATGGTTTCAGGAATGATTTATGAGCCTGATGAGCAGGGGTAATAATATAATGCGCCTTGAGCACCAGTTTGGTGGATACGTGTGCTATATAAGTCCACATTATTGGCTGTTCCCGAGAGACTCGGAACAGCCTTTGTTTCTGTCGAGATTTTTTTAATTTTTTTATTATTATTATTATTATTCTTTCTTTATCCCCAAACCCCATTGACTTAACATGTGACTTTTCTTAACGCCAAATGTCCTTCTTTGAATCATCATAAGTATATAAATCATATACCATATGAAAGCTTATGTCTTGACTTAGATTCTAAATTAATTTGACTAGGATTCTTAATTAATTAGCTTAGTTATAGTCACATGAATAATTAATTAGGCAATCTTGTAACGAGCATAGCGCAATAAGTATACACCCGGTCATCAAACTTTTTTCAGTTATACATTTGTGGGGTACTGTAGATGTGCCTTTTGGCCTGCAATGTCTTGTGACGTCATCATGACATCATTTATAGCGCGTTTTGTATCTGTGTACAAAACACATGCACTGAAAAAGTTGATGTGACCAAGTCGCTTCCTTATTCGGCAGTAATTCTCCATATATCTTTGTACATAATACACAAAGAGATATGACGTGGGACTTATTTGCGAGTCCAATTAATGACGATCTTTGTACGCAATAATAATACATAGATTCCATATAGTAGTACACACACGTTGTGTAGTCATTGCATTCCTAAATGAAATGAAAGCAGAGTGCGTCCGATTCCTTTCAGTTTCATTTTGATAATTATAATGAGTCCATTACATTGGCGACGAGGATGAAAAGCGGTGAGTATTCTTTTCATATGATAGCATACATTTCTAGCAAAAAGGAAAATTGTAAAAGAGGGCCGGACATTTTCGTAACGTTAAGTCCCATTGTTTTACGTACATGTAAGTGCAGCAATATACACATCGTTAGGTTAACCAGTAGCAATATGGCAGAACAACCACTAGCACTAGCACAAGTAGCAGTGACCGTCGTAAGGACTTTGAAAACTGAACTATTCACTCACTCCGACGATCATATATCAACCGGGAAGTCTTGGGAAGATTGGTTATAGGGAATTAAGCATGAATTCCGCTATTTTCGAATTACTAAACCGTATTTTGTAATTTTTGTTTTCTCAAAAAATCTTCAGTTTGTGCACAAATTAACGTTAAGTAGTAAAGTACCTATTTATTTGTATGCACGCATTGGGATAGTACTGACCATCAATCCCATAAACAGAATTGGTGTAAAGATGTTAAAGGGACAGTATCGTCACGATCAGAGCAGACTTTCTACAAACAGGGCATGGAATTGGCGTCCTAGTTTAAGATGAACACAGTGACTAAAAATTACTGGCTCATTTATGCAGCAGCAACACGAATATGACCTTATTATGTGAGTATTATTTTCAGTCACTGGGTTAAACTAGAACTTGAACTCTGATTCCATGTCCTGTTGATCGTGACGATAAGCCCACCTTCAAGCAATAACTTTAATTAGCTGTTACGACTACCTGTTAGTCACATACAAGAAACACATCCTTACCTTGTTAAGATCGCCTTACAAACTTATACGAAGTCACAACACAATGTAATTTGAAGGATAACTGTACAATGAGTTCACTACCCACGCAAACTATTTCTTATAGCTAAGACCATGGAGGAAGGACATACACTTTGTCTTTCCTTTTAACACCAACCTTAACTTACGAAATTATGTATTTGTGTCTTTCCACACTAATGTACAAAAGTGTGACATTTAAGGAACATGGGACATTGATAATAAAATGAAGTACTTTTTACTCTTAACTTTTTTCTGTGTACATTCCAAGTGCCTTGAGGATTGTGCTTTTCAAAAATTAAGACAACTTTCTAAGTAATTAAGTAATTACAATATGTTTGTAACATGGACAGACATTTATTTAGAAATTTGACTAAAAGTACTAAATAGAACAGATTTATTCACCCACATGTTGTCCCTTTTCAATGCTATTCCCCTAAGGATTGTTACCTGAACAAATCAAGACAACCCTCCTGGTATTAAACAAATAACAGGGGATCATCTTCAAAATATTATGTTTGTAACGTGGACAGACATTTGTCACAAATTGTCTGTCAACGTTACATACGGGGTATATTTCACATGCTAATTTCTTAAATACCCAGAAGATGTCTTAGTTTTGGCTCATAACAATCCAAAAAGGGTTAGGGATGTGCATGTAAATGAAAAAGCATTTGAGTAATTATTTAATTCTATTATCACTTTCCTGTCGATTTTCAAACAAAATGTCTGTCCATGTTACAAATATCATGTCTTAAAGATGATCCTGTAATTTCTGAAGTACCAATATTATTTTCTTATTATTTGTTATGCACAATCATTAAATGCTAAGGAATGTTCAGGAATAGATTAGGACAAAATAGTTCAAAACCATCCAATTGTCAACTTTGATCAACTGTTCCTCAATTGAGCTATGCTTACACCAGCACGACAACTTAAGCCCCTGTAGTGGCTGTCTTCTATAGCCTGTGCATTACCAGTCAACAATTCTTAATTTGGTAGTTGACAAATCTATTAAGACCTGTCCACCATAAAACTCATATAGCGCCCTCAAGTCACTGGTTTTAAAAGTGACATAACCATTGTTCTTAGCGTTGCAAATTACAGTGTACAATGCAAAGGGCCGAAAATTAAACTTTATTGTATTGGGTCAAACTATACACCAAATTGTAGATAATCAAAAAACTTAGTACGAAAAACCTAATTTCGTCATTGTGACGTCATACAGTCTCATGAATATTTAATTATTTAATTAGCAAATCCATTGAACCATAACTCAAGAAGTATACACTCGATACTTAAACTTTTTGCAGTTATAGACTTGATGGGTACTGTGAATGTGCGCTGTGGTATCGTGACCTCATAACGACCTCTACTTCCGGTTCAACAGGAAGTTTGAATAAAAATCAATATTTTAGGGTACAAAAACAATGTGATGAAGATTTTTTTAAGTTCGTGTGTAACATACCAACAGTGAGGTTCAAAATTACAAACAATATAGATTCACTGACGTCGCCACATATTATAGCGCCCTCAAGTGACATGTTTTAAAACTGGCAATATAAATCATTGTTCTCAGCGAAGATCGTGAGTCTTAAATTAATATAGATTGACTTTGTGTATCATAAGTGTCAAGATCAGGGTTAGGCCTACAACTTAGGTTGAGGGTCGCATCATAACAATCATAATCCAGCAACTGAACAGCCTTGTGTTCGTCCATATAGGACAAACACTAAATGTCTAGTTATTATTATTATTATTATGTACGTTACCAAGTACCAGTGTTGTACCTTCCCTTAAAAAGGGCATTGTCTTTCAGGATCAGCAAAAGCTGTGTCAATTAAGTGGTGTTTTAATTTATCTGTAGTCAGGAATATAGATTGTCCAGCAGCAATGTTGAAGTTCAGACACAATATAGCCGTAAAAAGAATGCCTGTTGTCAAGTGCCAAAGAGACATTTGACAAGTACAGGCCCTGTGAAGTCCCTTGCCTTGTCATTGAACTCTTAAATGTTTTCACCTCAATGCTCGTGTTATTCTTGGAAATAAATTTGCAACTTTTGACCTCAATAGCAATTTTGACAAAATGAGTTTGGCGAGTATCCAATACTGAAATTTATTTGATCATCTCCAAATCTTGATGGATTTCTTATTGAGTGGGTACATGTATGTTCAGCATTGAACTCATGTTGTCATCTCTTATTTTGATGTGGGAATGAAATGGAACAGAGTCTGAATAACTGATATCAATTTTGTCCATCATCACTCATTATGTGATTACATGGATACCAATCACAGTAGTCTCTGCAGTGATCGTTGGCTTTTTGATTGATGGATAGATTTCGTTGTGCTCTGACTAGCAAGCATTTACATGTCTACATTTTACTTCATATGTATGTCCACATTCTTAGAATATCATGAGGTGAATACGTATTGCCAATTTCTAACTCTTTTTTTTATTTTATTTATTCTGTGCAATAGTTGTTTCAATTTCAGAGATTTAAATTTCAATTTGTGAGATTGAGGGCCCATATAGCTACTCAGCAGGAAGTGAAACAGAAAAGCAGCCATTGTATGAACATTTTGAACGAATAATTGGCTGAAAAGCAAATTCAGTTGTGGTTGTTGATATGGATTTTTTTTATTTTTCTGAAATAAAATAAAATAAAATAAAATAAAATAAAATAAAATAAAATAAAATAAAATAAAATAAAATAAAATAAAATAAAATAAAATAAAATAAAATAAAATAAAATTCAACCAACAAAAATCATTAAAACACAAATATAAGGCCCAAGAAGGTGTAGGGTTTAGGTTTACTTGAGGCTGTGCTGTGCACCCTGCATTTGGGAGAGTGGGCTCCAATTGGACAAATCCTGTATCCCCCACTGACATTTTATGTTTTTATGTTTACAAATTCTGTAAAAAAAGAAAGTGGTTAGGGGCGTCATGTCTCAACCCTAGCATACTTTTTCTCATACACTTTTGAAATAGACTCTGCTAGTGCTGTAATATGAAGTCTCCAAATACTTGTTTGCATTTATACTACAGGTCCTTTGGGTTGGTAATAAGCAGTTTGTATTTATTTATTTAATTAAATGTTTGTTCCCCGTCACCCAATTAGGTCGTGCAGGAGTCGATGCTCTTTGGGGTACCCTAAGAGATGGCTCGACGGTGAAACTACAGAAGGCCGACTCCAAGATACCACATGAGCTGAAGGCTGCCTACGGTGCCTTCGTTAGGGAATGTCTGACAAACAACAAGACGGTGGCCAAGCGAAGCTACTACAGCGAGGAAGGGGTGAGATTTGAATTTCATTTGCCGCCTCTGAACTGTCCTAGAATTCATGATCCATCCTAAAACTTTCTCTAAAGCACGTAAAATTGAGTCTTTTAAGTTCTAGAAATGTTCTGGTTTTTTTTTTGTGTGTGATTACAGTAAATCAACCTTTACACGACCATCACCACATGGTACAATATTCTATCACTACACATTACTTGCCTACAGAGGGCGCTGTTTATATTTAATAGCAATGCTGACTGCTAGGCTTGCTTGCATGAATATACATAGAGGGCGCTGTTTGTATGGAGTTCTGTTCTAACTTCCCTTTACAACTAAAATGTCAAATGTTTACTTGTCAAAAATTTAATAACCACTAACCAAAATCAGTCTTCTGACAAGTGGTCTTTGTGGTTTGTCATACTGGCTGGTTTGTAGAGATCAGACTCATGGTTCTAGAACCATAATCTTTCTTGAGATACCTGCCATCAAAAGGTGTTAAAAATACCAGTTGATGAGAAAATGCGTTGTTGTTGAAAGTTCCTGCGGGACACAAGATTAGATATCCCAAATTATTTAGAAAACTGTAATTTAATGTTTATGTCAGATTTATTTTGGTCCCTTCATCATCAGATTCCCGACAGCGAGAAGTTGCAAGATGGCAGCTACCACCAACGGGTCAAGGACATCCAGAAGAAAGTGGAGCTGATGTACCGATTGGCCATGGCCAATGAGGACAAAGCTGCGGTCTTACTCTTCAATAACCCAATACCCGACTGTAATAATCTGAATGGCAAGGAGGGACCGCTGAGATACCATCCATCTTGGATTGACAAGGTATTATATCAATTTGTGTGTATAACCTCCTTCATGACTTGTACTTCATGACTTAAATGTGTGCATTTGTGTGGGTCCTCGCTTGGTGGTTATTACTATACCTCATACATATTCATGATCGAGAGCCGAATTCTCACTGGTCCATTCACCATCACGTGCCAGATGCTATTTTGGCTATTTACCAAGCGCCCGCGAGTATTCACGCACAGGGTAAATATGCATGCGCAGTAGTGCGTAGTAGACTGTCGCTTCGGGGAACAGTCCCGGCGGGGAACAGTCCTGGCGACTGTTCCCCGTGCGCTGGCGGTGAACAGTCACATGGGTGTAGTACGCACGCGCGAACATCGCCCGAGCTAAATATATACATGAAAAGATGGCGGCACACGTAAATGTCAATTCGTGTTTTCCCGAGCTCAATGATGCCGATCTAGAGAATATTGTGAATATGTATGAGGTATAGTAAAACAAATATAACATGGTTTATTTCGGGTGGACAGTCGATATTAGTTCCCCTCGGTATTGGAAGTTGAGAAACTAGTTCCCGAGGCGAGGCAAATGCGAAGCCGAAGCCGAGGGAACTAGTTTCTCAACTTCCAATACCGAGGGGAGCTAATATCGACTGTCCATCCTCAAACCATGTTATATTTGTATATTGTTTATAAATTTCCTCGGTTGAAAAACGTGTACAAATCATATGGGAGATGCCTAAAAAAGTTAAAGTACAACAACAAAGGGAACAAAAGAGGGGAACAATAGGAGGTCTTTGGTTTACATTATAGACAAATGTGTGTATGCCATGTGCAGTAAGGTCTACAACTGTCATCAGTAAGGTACATTTGAAGTGTTTGAGGGTATTGATGAAAACCATTATACACTTTTGGTAAAATATCGGTAAATGCATCCATCGTGTAAAAGGAATCAATATATACGAACCAACCTGTGAAAGTCTCAGTTTATTTCATTGTGTTGTTATCAAGAAAGTAAAACTTGTAGCTTTGCATGGTGAAGAGGATAAGCAAGACTAATTGCGGTGACACCATGTGAAATGCTCAATTGAGTAGTAATTAGTTCTGAAAAGAACTGGAAGTACAACTCCACGTTTCGATCAGTTTCTCCTGAGGACGATCAGAGCATACTGATCGAAACGTCGAGTTGTACCTCCAGTTCTTTTCAGAACTAATTACTACTCAATTGAGCATTTCACATGGTGTCACCGCAATTAGTCTTTACTTATCCAGAAAGTAGTGAACAATCTTGCAGATTGATCATATTCATTTTCACTGTGGAATTTCCTTCTTTGGATGACAAAATTTCATTATGGAAATGATTTCACTAATTTATCTTAAATTATAATACCTGAGAGAGAATTGTTTGGGGAGTGTTTGATACCATCATCCACTTAACACCAATTAATTTTAAGTAAGACTAATTGCGGTGACACCATGTGAAATTCTAAATCGAGTAGTAATTAGTTCTGAAAAGAACTGGAGGTAACTAATTTCAGAACTAATTATTACTCAATTGAGCATTTCACATGGTGTCACCGCAATTAGTCTTACTTATCCTCCTCACCATGCAAAGCTACAAGTTTTACCCACCAATTAATTTTGATGCAAGGCTGTGATCATTTCTGTTTTTCAAGATGACCAATAATGTTATAGTGGCTTTAAACTGAAAAACAATTTTTTTTTTTTTTAATTTATTATTTTATATCTTTCAAAATATTGCAGTCTTCATTTGCAACAAGGAAAATAACAGTTAACAAAGATGTAAGAATGGCCTAGCCCAGATCTTGGAGTTAAGGGCTCTAGAAATAACTGCCAATGGTTTTCATATCCATAATATTATAAGTCTTTTGATGGTCACATATTCAACATTAAGGACATTATAAAGCAGGGCGGTTATAGTGGTTACTATTGCTAAAAGGGTTGTGTTCACCCAGCGTAGTCCCCAATGTGGCACCCAGGCAATCGTAAATGCCCTCTAACGTTACATAGGATTGAGATCGCCTGGGTACCATTGGGGAGTATCCTGGGTGACGACGACCTCTTCTACATTACTAATGCATGTATAGGATTGAGATCGCCTGGGTACCATTGGGGAGTATCCTGGGTGACGACGACCTCTTCTACTTTACTAATGCATGTAGAGGATTGAGATCGCCTGGGTACCATTGGGGAGTATCCTGGGTGACGACGACCTCTTCTACATTACTAATGCATGTATAGGATTGAGATCGCCTGGGTACCATTGGGGAGTATCCTGGGTGACGACGACCTCTTCTACATTACTAATGCATGTATAGGATTGAGATCGCCTGGGTACCATTGGGGAGTACCTAAGGTGACAATGACCCCTTCAGCTTAATGATTTATGAATGAACCAAATTGCCCATATCATTTATTACTTAATTAGATTGGTTGCATGGGGCTTTAGTTAAAAGTGGTTGAATTGGAGCTTCATATAGAACAAGTAGATTCTATTCACTTCATTATAATTACTGTTTTTTTTAACCCTTCTGTGACTACAAGGTTCAAAATCAGTCCAAATGTTGATATACTTGCCAAGGTATATCTAGTGCACTTAAAAAGTCAAACACTGTCAAACCTTACGCGTAGTAAGTACATTTACAGGTCAAAATGAGTTGACCATTTTTGACTGGTGAAAGTATTGTCTTGTATTGTTCAGGGTGGTCAAAATGACAGTAAAACCAGTCAAAAATGCCCCTGTGTGCACATTTGGGTCAACAGTCAAAACAGGCAGTTGACTGATTTTGACATCTATATAGCAACTTCCCACTAAAGTGCAGCTATAGAAGGAGGGTTAACTACTGAAAATGCAGAGTAAAAAATCGAACTGTAAAAGGGGAACTTGCTAAAATATATTCTTGAGCAAGAACTACATGTAATTGTGAACTTTCTCACCTATTTCTTTAATTAACAGGATGACTCTGAAGAAGACGAACCAGGTTACAAAAAGTGGCTTCGGGAAGTTGCCTCTCCCTGGCCCCAGCTACTGCCCCCGTTGGAGGACCTACCGGCCACCCCCACAAAACCTCAGCGAGGACGACAAGGAGACGGGCAGGGAGATGGCGAGAGCGACGACGATGACTCAATGAGCTGGGATTCACTGCCCGACACTCCCAGAGATGACCAGCCCAAAGCTAGCGAGGAGAAACCCAAGAAGTTGTCGTTTCTCACGGAGGAGGCAGCAAGGTGCCCTGGACAGTTCCGCAAGAGATGGGAGGAGAAGAGAGATGCTACGGGGAGGTTTATACCAGGAAAGGAGGTGATGACTAGAGCATCTTTGGAAGACCAACAAGACCAGCCAGAGTTGAAACAATGTAAATTACTCATCAGTTTATTATGTTTGAAGTCTTTTGTTCTTCAAATCTTTCAATGTGAAATACAATTGAGGAAAACAAAAGTTACTTTTCAGTCAACTTTACAGATATGTTCTTCTTCAACAAAGAGTTATCAAGCTTCCTAATTAATTGGTTGGATTGGAAATTGGGGAGGAATTTGGCATGTAGATTAATAATCATGTCATGGAACACTTTGTCGACAGAGGGCGATAAATAGCTACTGCAGTGTTAGTAATCTTTCAACTAAATAGATCAGCACATTTCTCCATTATTATGATTGGTTTAAACCATCTGTTAAGAGGAATTTGCTCTTATATCTCATTTTATCAACCATTCATATTAAATCTGAGTTCAGTATTTCAGTGGAATGATCTGAAATCAGTAAATGTGTTGTTCCGAATGTTTACAATCAATCAAGTTTTTTTTCAAGTGGCCTTTGAGAAAGTTCCCTCAATAAAATGGAAACATCATACTCTTTTTGATAGCAGTTGTTGATGATGTAGTTTGTTTTACCGTTTATTCCCCCAGCCCAGAGTCTGAGAAAAACCCGCTCCAGCACTGCTCCCACCGCTTCCTCCTCCCTGACATCTCAATCCAGCAGCGAGCATCGGAAGGTCCAGACAGCCAGGAAGGAATGGCAACCGCTTAGTCTGACGGCGTTAGAGGACTACAGACCGGCCATTCATATGATGGGCCAGGGAGATTTTTCCCAGGGCCAGGAATTCATGTGGAAACCCATTGTTGCAACAGCTACTGGCAAGCAGTGATCTATAAAAGGGGTAGACCTGAACACCTACCTGTCTACTTAGTCAGGGAATATTGCAAAAATCTGGGAACAAATTCCTTACCAAGAAATTTCTTCACCAATGTGTTTGTAAGGGTGTCCACTAACATATTTCAAAAAGTTTAAATTCAAGTCCCCTAGGGGAACCCGTGACAGGGGTCAATGACCTTTGCTAAGATCAAATGTTTCTTATATTTACATTCTGGGTCACAGTATCCGACAGGAAGCATCAAAATTATTCAAAGTAGGCTCATTTTAAAGCTAAGAACATATCTGACATGGTGATACCTACAACAAATAAATATGTTAAAAAAGTTTATACAATTTTGAGCAAAAAACATAATTTTTTGTCATTTTTGTGGTAAAAATTTACTTTTCTGGTCTACAATTCGTCTTCTAGTTAGATACCCCTTCGTTTAATTGTTCTGAAAGTTTCCAGCAAACTGCCCCAGATATGCAGCCTTAATGTATTATAAGTAAAACATACTGGTAATTATAAAATTGAAATACTGAAAAGGTCACTGACCTTTATTGTTTTCCCTTATTGTAACATAAATTGTAATAACGTTACTGGGAATCGGAATCGGTTACCATCGGTTAAATCCGCTTTCGTTTTGTCCTCTAATTTTTCAAACCTATGCTCTAACTCTACCAGAAATCTCTTCACCAATATGTTTGTATGGGTTTAAATCGATACTGCTCCACAAATGTAAAATACCTCAGCAGTCGAGGTCTGAGTCTTCTCAGACTCTACATCATCAGGGATACAGTTCATACATGTAATGCCTTTACAACCTCCGCATGCTGTGATACACTTGACACCATTATTCTTGCAGTTGCACACATGGTTGCTGCAATCTCCACTGTCGCAGGTCGTGAACCGGAGCAGCTCCTCAGGAGCCATAGGGTCTACTGTTGGAACTGGTTCATAACCACGAACCCCTACTGTCCATCCATAGTCACTGGGGTCCAAGACATGCTCTGCAGCAGCATCAGTCGGGTTTGGAGATAGGCACGGAGAGAATGCTGTGCAGCTGCACCCTCTGTTGGAGGTAGAGTCTCTGGTTTGATCAGCCCGGCCGCCGCCTTCGCGAGAACATGTTGTGTAATTTCACCCAAAGTAATACCTGGTTCATGGTAAATGTGCTGGAAAATCACAATACCAGCCCGATCTGCGATCCTTAGTAGCCCGTCGTCAAGGAAGATGTCCATATGTTTATCAATGTCTCCTGCACAAAACCTGTCAAATGAGTAGTTTTCCCGTATTTGATTGCAGAAACTGTATCACAACCCGGTGGCGTGAGTAAAGAGCAGAGTGGCGCCTCTGTCTTTCAGAGAGGCTTCTCGGATCCTCCTGACATCGTAAAAGGCCCTTGATGTGGTTAAGAAGAGTGGATGGTTGGTGCTTGAGCTATTGTACCAGCATTATTAGCACGTCCGCGTCTTCCGCCCGCACCTGAAAATAGAATAAGATATGAGCAAAGCGTCTTGAACTTTGCAAACACGGTGAACTTAACCATTGAAAAGCTATTTAACTATGCTACTCTTCTTTCATAACAATGTGGCACATCAAAATACAAGTGACGTTACAAAAATGACGATCTTGTGTTTACTGATGCCCAGTGCCGCACAACATTTGCATTTGCCAAATTAAAACAAAATTAGCATTGCCTCTTCTTTTTTTATTTAACTCAGTTAATTAGTTTTATATGTGCCAATGTCAATGTTTTTGTTTTGTTTATCAACACGAAACCAATCAAAAGTAATCGTAGTTGATGTAAGTAAAATACCTACACACAATTTTACTGACCTCAACAGAGTCATCTATGGCAGCAACCCAGTGCCGCTCTCTGATGAAGTGTCAGCATCATTGTCGCACTGCTCCACGGTGATCTGACATTTCGAATGTTGAAGAGAGGAGATGGATGAGCTCACTCTTGTTATGAGTGTTGTCCATGAACTTTGCCTTTGGTGTCAAATGTATCATATCGGTCGAATCTGTAGATCACAGCAGGAGTTCTTGAGTACGCGGATGTGGTCGTGATCTTTGGCGACTGTTATAGCCATCGAAGACCACAGTGATCTTCTGAGACCGACGGCCGAGACACTGCAGTAGCTCAGGTAACTGTCAGCAATCTCCTGCCAAGTCTGACCTTGTTCCCACTTCACCATGTAGAAGCCATCCGCCATCAACCACCAGACTGGAGCAGGCTTGGTCAGTGAGGTCAAGTGGATCGGTCCAACTCAGCCTTCAGGCTAGTCTTGGAAAAGCCTGCCTTGTTCATGTGTTCATTTCTGATCTTTGTTGCTGAACAAGGACAAGGGAAGGAGTCAGCTCATACTTTAAGCTTGTCTCGACTGTCATATGCCGTTGGGAGAAAATTATCAGTCGGTTGAACAACTTGAGTGAGTTTAGTTGAATCTTCTTCTCATTGACCTTGGGAATCTTTCTACTGGCGATGACAGGGCCTGTACCTTGAACTTCACCTGCATGGCAGATGTCACTGACTTTCCGTCCAGCTTTATGTGCATCTCCTCCCTACTTCAGCGCTCTCTCAGGCGTTGACTGTGTCATCTGTGGCTCGTGAATCCTGTTGAGAAGGATACAAGCAAATGCTTGTCTCGATAAGTAGTCGAAGGATTGTTCTCCTCGAACCACTTGAGGGCATGTCCAATCGCTTCAGCGTCTCGCTTCATCCGTGTTTTGGCTCTATGGCATGTACATGTATAGTGTAAGAAACACAGGCTCTGTCTCAAAGGTTACAAAACAAGATTCACCAAAGGAAAAAGTTTGACCACAGCACTGGCATGATCAGTGCTTGCAAACTAAATAACTATCTACGAAATGAAGAATATCAATCAAGTTAAAACTACTACTGGATTTATCTAAAATAATACTAAATAATTAATCAAATAAACCAATAAAAACAGTGTTCCTAAGTCACTTAAGAGAACCACCAAATTCAAGTAAACTCAGCAACTTTGTGAACAGTGAATATGCAATCAAATAAGAATATAAAAACTAATTATATCAAAGTATCTGAATCAATCATACCTCACTTCATAATAATGCAATTATATGCTAACGAAGTTATGAGTGACTAGAAGAAATGAATAAAATCTTTGCAATGGGAAATTAATATATTGTATTGTCATTGTTTTCAATACAATAAGTAGTGTCAAGTACACAACTGATGAATGAATAAACCCTGAATACTGACTTTAAGTTAAGTTACAAATCGCATTTCTAAAATGGAATCGGGTACTCACACAATGCAGGTGTCTAGAGTGGCCTTCACAATACACACTGTACTGACCCAGCAGACTACTGGGTGGGAAAATTGTTTGACTGTGGTGGTATAGTCTGTGGCTGCAGGTTCCAAGTCCACTGCAGGCGGCTGTTGCTAAGCAACCTTGGTGCCTTAAAGACATAGCTTATCTAAGAAGTTTTAAAGTGACAGTTCACCAGTATGCAGCTAAATGAGAATGCAACTTAAATGCAGCACTAAAACTATATTAATTCCAAAAATAACTGTCACACTTATAATACATTAAGGCTGCATATCTGGGGCAGTTTGCTGGAAACTTTCAGAAAAATTAAACGAAGGGGTATCTAACTAGAAGACGAATTGTACACCAGAAAAGTAAATTTTTACCCAAAATATGACAAAAAATTATGTTTTTTGCTCAAAATTCTGTAAACGTTTTTAACAGATTGATTTGGTTTAGGTATCACCATGTCAGATATGTTCTTAGCTTTAAAATGAGCCTGCTTTGAATAATTTTGATGCTTCCTGTCGGATACTGTGACCCAGAATGTAAATATAAGAAACATTTGATCTTAACAGAGGTCATTGACCCTATCATAGGTTCCCCTAGGGGACTTGAATTTAAACTTTTTGAAATGTATTAGTGGACACCCTTACAAACACATTGGTGAAGAAATTTCTTGGTAAGGAATTTGTTCCCAGATTTGCCAGATTTCTGATAATATTCCCTGACTAACTAGGGGTGGATTCATTTAGCATCGGGCTGGTAAAATTACAAAATCACCAACTTTGCTTCTTGGTAACACCTTAGAGCATAGCCGTAGGCATCCTCATTCCCAGGGTCCTTCCTTGTTCTCACAGCTTAGACCCTGGTGGGAATAGTACTTTCTGCAATGCTGATTGTGTACTGAAAAAAAATATGCAAAAACAGTTTGAATATTATTTTGAGGAAAGAAAATATGTAAAAAATTTATTCTTTGTACTTTAATGTCTATATGGATTTGTTTTTTAACACATCAAAGGTTTGGATGAGTGATTTTACTGAAATTATGATGAAATAAATTGGAGGGTCTAGTATTGCCTCCAGCCTCTACACTGCAGCACATGCTATTCTTATATTCTTAATAATGTTACCAGACTATCACCTTATTTGCATATCCAAGATTTTTGGATATTGAAATCGTCCAGTTGGGTACGGGGCTGCTCGCAAACTCTGTGAACGAGGTTGATCCCTCGGGGCTGGCCAAATACTTTTGGATCACATTTAACCAGTTCGTGTCGGAGGCCGTGTATACATGCAATTTTTTTTGCACCACAGATCGGAGAGCATCTAAACACGCCAGAGGAAACTCCGGAATATTTGTATGCATGCTCGGTTGAGCCACGCATGTACGGTGACATGCTCGGAAGTGCCGGCCATCCGCTGTGGAAGCTTCCATTAACGTGTGTGTGGGAAAAATAAACCCGCCACAGGGGCCCAGAAAAACTTTTTTATTCCCGACGCGAACTGGTTAATGATACTTAGATACGTAGATACTTAGATTGAGTGCCAGTAATCTTTCTGTAGGACTAGTAGATTTTAAAGAGTTACCTGGCAAAATGAATTGTTTAAAAAAAAACTTTAAAAAAACAGGTCAAGTCCTGATCATGTGTTTTGTCTTTCTCAGGGTTACTTGGAATGATTTTAACCTGGTTTTTAATTTGCTCTCTGAAAATTCATCTCAAATTAAAGGCTTTCACTTTGTTTATTTATTTATTTTTGGTTCTTGATGGATTTTGCCTTTTGAGCATTTTGCTCATGGTGGATATGTTTGGGTTTATGAATCCCCATTTTTATCATTAATATGAAAAAGTCGCGAATACTGTTTAAAATACTGACAAAACACCTTAATGATTGGAGGTGTATTTCACAGTTGTATCATTTTATTTTAAAGCCACTGTTGGCCATCACATTAATTCGTACATATTGTGAAAAATATATGTATGAAAAGTCACTTGAAGTTTCCAACCAAATTGGTCGGCACGTTTCTGAGAAAACAAAGATTGCTGAAAATTTTTCTGACTTGATGGATGTCTGTTGAAGCCAAATTGAAATGTTTTTTTTTTCATTCTACTAAAATGGTAGCACCCCACAGAGAGATTTTAAGGGATATATGATAAACCCATCAACTTTACACCAAGTAGGTTTCATATAGTGGTTTAAAGATACTTTATCAAATTCTGTCATTAGTTTTCATTTAAACTAAAACAACCGTAATAACAAAAGAGGCTGTCTGGCCTGTAATTTTTTTTCCCCCCATTCCCAACAATTTATGAAAATATATGGATATGAAATGTCACCTAATTTCAGGCTAAGTAGTCTCCCCAACATTTTACCAACAGATTTGTCATATAATCCTCATGTACAAAATAAGAGAATATTAGTTCATAATTAAAAGTTAAAATTATGTTAAAATAAAATGAATTGTTTGATGATCTAAATATATATTTTTTAACGTTTCATCCGTCCACTCTTATTAACTATATATGTAGATAAATTACATTTTATTCACACCATTTTTAATTTCAAAATATCTGTTTGGGTGCTATACTAATGTGAAAACTGTATCTACCTGTTTTGACAATAAAGCATGTTTGGTTTTATAGCTATTGCATTTGTATGTGTTGTAAATTTTCTTAATTACTATCATTTATCATTAACCCTAACCTTCCCAAATCCTCCAAAATCCTCTTTGCTAAAGTGAAGGATTTTGGAGGATTGAGGTTATTAGGCATACTTGCCTTTTCATGGTACATGTACATCCATGTTTGTTGTAGTGATTACAAAGTCAGTGTTTGGGTCAGTGGACACTGTTTATTGCTCCATACATGCAGGGAGGGTCCCTGGCCATGTACATGTATCACAGATTAGAAACACATGTGTGCATACATGTCATGTGCTTGCTTTACTACTGAAGGATTTTGGAGGATTCAGGTTATGTATAAGCAAATGGCCTCGGGAGTTAGGGTTAAGGAAGCATTTACTAGCTTTCTTGGCAGCAGCACATGTAACACTGGTATTTTTCTGAGGAAAGGAGGGTATAAGTTAGACTTGAGTAATTTCAGTACTATTAAAGTTGGCTACAACTCCAAACAGGAATCTTAATTTCATTGTGAATAAATATTTTTGTTTCTTAAATGGGTCTTATTTCTTTAAATAAAATTTCTCAGATAACTTTGTTACATGTTTTAATGGCAGAAGTGTTTTTGTTATTTGTATGCAGAAAATGAATTTTGAAAAACTTTTCTTTTATAAAAAAAATAAAAAAATAAAAAAATGCCCAAGCCTAAAGTATAAGTTAAGATAGTACACCATTGGACAGCGCGCCAATACGCAAGTGCATGACACGTCTCACACTGATTACGAATCACAGATATCGTATAAAATAAATAGAATCGGCCACGCATTTGGGTGCGAACGCGCTAAAATATCAAATGACAAGGATCTATGTGTGACTGTGAGCATAGTGAGTGATGAACAAATATCGAGTGCCTTAATTTCGGCCAATATAAGAATTTTTTTATATCACTCGCCTCGTAAAAATGGAACAATCCAGATGTTACCTCGTGGTATAATAAATGCTCCCCGGCATTGGCCTCTAAGGTATCTAATATTTCTACCTCCATGCTTAGATCATGCTAAGATGTAGACTGATGGTTGAAATGAAACTTCATAGGTTGGTTTTTTTTTTTAATAATTAAAGAAAGTATGCATAGTCATAATATGAAGTACAATTGATTTAATTTTGCCCTACACCGACGTGTGTATAGCACTGCTATGCTCCAGTGCTTTCAGTGTCTATTGAAAAGCTACACGAGGCGACTCAAGGCAGGATTCAGAACCCACGACCTCCTGCTTACTAGTGCAGACGTCTTAACCTTATCTCGACCGATTGACGATTGGCGGCTAGAATCCCCATATAGCAGCGGGTTCCGCGATATATATATATAAGGTTGGTGAAATTAACTTGCGTCGGGAGATAAACAATTGATTTAATTTTTGCCCTACACCGACATTGTCGCCTGCAATGTATTTTTTTCTGAACACTCGGAAAGCGCAGGTATACAGTGCTATGCACACGTCGGTGTAGGGCAAAGAAATTAAATCGGTCATTCTCCAGCTCATCCTCCAACATATATATCAGCAGAACCTGCTGCTGCCATATGTGGGATTCTTTAACCAATGTCATCAGTGTCATCGAACTCGGTCGGTCGAGAGGTCTAAGACGTGCTGCGCTCTCTTTGCAGAATAAATCCGCAATCACTTTCCTGAACACTAACAGGCTGGTGTTATACACACATCGATGTAGTGAAATCAGTGTGTTTATCTCGACCGCAAGAATTTCACCAACCTACATAATGAAGTACAGTTTTGCCAACATTTTGTTGTACATTCCCTATCTATAAAAAATAATTGTCTAAATCATTATCCATCATTATCCAAAAAAAACTACAATGAACTGAAATGTTAATAATAATAGACACTTATATTGCGCCGGTATTCGCCAAGTTTGATGCTCATGGCTCATGAACATTATTACCCCTGTCATCGGGCCAGTTATATCATTCCTAGAACCATCTCAACTCCCTGGGGAGTATGCAGCCCATGCTGCCAAATGTATGTACAACGAACTTAATCAAGCACAATTACCGTCTCCTGCCCTCACGGGTCCCCATTTATACTCCTGAGTGAAGAGAAGCAATTATAGTTATGTCTTGCTCAAGGACACAAGTACCACAGTCGTGTAGGATTCAGAACCCACATTCTGAGGACTCGGCCATCAGAACTACAGGTCCGATACACTAAACGCCCGCTCAGCCATGGCACCCCCAGTAAATGTTGAAATAAACTGAAATGTTGGAAATGTTTCCAATAGGCTTTTGAGAAATGTGATTCAGCTGACAACATATCTTGTTTGTGTGATGTCATTTAACATTTTGTTAACGTGAAATTGGCCATTTTGTAAAATGTTCAAAAGAAATATTATTGCACGAACTTATAAAATTTTTCTAATATATAAGCATAACCTATCATATTTAACAAACGTACAAAAATTCAAAAACATACTATATGATTAGCACACATTCTAATTCAGTGCAGTGTCACTATTCCCATCAAACGAGACTTTAAAAAAAATCTATTTGAAGGATTTTGTACCTGCTATTCACGATTATATTTACTTCTTGTTTTTTAGTTTTTCGGCATTAACCCTAACTCCCTAGGCACATTTGCTTACACATAACCTGAATGCTCCCTAACTCCTACATTACATTGCTTACACACTAACCTGAATATACTCCCCACTCCCTAGGCC